>CM034153.1:563869309-564469309 GCA_019776745.2 Taxus chinensis | reverse complement strand
TCATCCCATATAGACTTCCCGCATCGACAAATCTATATTAAAAAAAAAATGAAGAAAATGATAAATTTTCTTCATGGACTTGCCTATTTTTGATCATGGGTTTCTTGCTAGGTAAACATGCTGTTGTACACTAAGTTATCCTAAACCACCTATTTTCATCTCATTGCCTTTTCACCCAACTATTCTATCTGCTCAAGGACTTTCCACAATTGTGACATTTCGTGAGCATGTGACTCTCTTCACCCTTAGAATAGTCCATTATGCAATGCCTTTAGGGTCTTAAGTTCATAAGCCCATCTTGGGTATGGTAGACTCATTAGGTATCTTATCAATTAAGTGACTCTTTTACCACCTCTTACCATTCACCTTCCTCATTACTTATTGATTATACTATACAGGACCATACCATCGATACCTACATTTAAACGAATCTGCAATGCCTATCACCTAAGACTCAATAATGCCTATGACCTATACTCAATCATCCTTGAACCTGTCCCTGAGCTTGTACTGGTGCCTATGCTATGCCCTAGGCCTGTAGGGCCGTAATTTGGGCTTGTACAGTGGCAAATGACCCTTCAACCTTGCTACCTATTCCTACAGGCTGGAAACCTATCCCTTGTCTCCATATCCACCCTATGCAGGTGCTTTTCCCTGGGAAATCTGGGCCTATAAATCTGCCACCTGTTCCTGTAATGTGGCTACCTATGCCTTGGAACTTTTCAAATGCACACGTAAACCTATAATCTGATCCTGTAAGGTGGCAACCTACCCCTACAATTTGTCCCTATGAACTATAAGGGTAGCCAAGTTTGGATGTCATGGCCTAGGTGGTGCTTCTCATAACTAGACTATCCACCACTGCCTATACCTATCCGTAACCCTGATGTCATCAATCTACTAGTCTACTGCCTACTCCTCCTTCCCGGTCGGCACTGTTGGCTATGGTAGAGGCATAGGCCTCTCCACCTCATCCCTCATATACTGAGGGAATAGTGGTGACACTTCTTGAGGTAGCCCAAACTACCGCCTAACCCTATCTATGGGTATCTTCTTGTGCTCGCTAGAATTGTGTCCCTGTATCCACTTGAGTAGCTATAACTCATCCAGCTCCACCACCATATGCATATATGAAGGGAAGCCTACATATGGAATCTAAATGATGTCAACACTAGATAATATCTCCAAAACCTACCTCTAATATGTCATGTCATGAGTATCCCTGGCAGCCCTGCACTCTCCAATAATAGATACCCAACACCTATGGCCAACTTGAACAAAGCCCACCTCAAATGCATCCAGTCGGGGAATACCAACTGGATGCACACATACAATTTTCTCGTATGCCCAATGGTGTAAGAGAAAGGTGCAACACAAGCTGAACCTCTATAACCACCCGTAGGCCCATAGCTCCCTGTATACCTACACCAAGTATGCTAGTGCCCAAGAAAACTGGGTCCTATCCTCCATCATGTCATGGAGAACCCCCATAAGTGCCCACAGGAATCTCCCACCCTCCATATCTAGCAGTGAAAAAAAACACACTGCCTCCATAATTAGGACCACTAGACTCATCTCCACATTTCAGGCTCACACTATGGAACCTCATCTCTTCCATCCCTTCTCCAAAAACTGTCAACATCAGTTCCTCTGATCCTCTGAAGAAAAAGAATACACATACATCCCCACTATCGGTAATTATAGGATGCTGTACATGTCCTCTAGGGTGAGTGTGATCTCACCCATCAATAAATGAAATGTGTTGGTCACTGAATCCCATCTATCGATGAGTGTGACCATTAAGCTCAATTCTTGAACTATGTGCATGTATTGTCTGACCCTAATAAGGTAGACATATGAAATGTGATTCCACTCCTCTGCCATCATGATCCCTCGTACTGATAGTAACAGAGGTGGTACTCTATCTCTCATACAAAACTGGTCCCTATCCCGCACCCAAAAAACCACACCATTATTAAATTTGGACCACACCTAAAATATCACTTACCCGACTAACCTATTCTCAAAATTTTTCATTATTTATTTCCCTACAACCCTAACGACCTACCCCTTTTTCCCATCCCACTTTCCCACTCCTCAACTCATATCATGTATTCATTTTACCCTACCCATTTTGAAAAAACTTACATTTATACCTCACAGTGTCTCTTTCTCTTTCCCTCCCACCATAAACCTTTCTTGACCTAGTTTTCCTCAAAATCTGGCTGAACTTGGTCACTGGTGATTAACATTGGTCCATCATGACCAACATCAGTAATATACTATTTGACCGATGCTAGCTATAGCTTATCGATGTTAGATACCCTTGACTGACGTCGGTCACTATCCCGCTGAACAAACCCACAAAACCGTCCCCCATTGTTTCCACAATTTGACCATTTTAACCTATAAACCTACCCTATCCTACCCAAACCTCCACTAGCTTTCCCTCTACCCATATTTAACCAAAATTAGACTTCCTACCCTTCCCATTTCATCAATTTTACTTCTACATTCATAATTAATTCCTACCCAAACCCATTTCTACCTGAACTAACAAGCGTGAATTAAGATCGAATCTTACCTCATCATGGCATTTTAGGTGTGGTGGTACATCTGGCCAGTGCACTAATGGCCCACCCAAACCCTCTCCTACCTCTTCTATTCCCAAATCAGCAAAACTCACTCCTCTAATCCAACAAATAAAATCAATCCCCCAAGGTCATGGACCCCGTATCCCTAGCTCCTCTCACCAACTCTTACCCTCCACCTCAGCTGGGTACAATTCTCTATCCTTATCTCTAAGAAAAGGTACCAAAAATTCAAATGTCTTTGTCATTTTCTCCAAAGTCACAACACAACAATGATTCTGTAAAAAATAGAATTTTTTGTTTTATAAACCCAACCTGATTTGACTAATGTCAGTCCTATTTGTGCCCTAGCCAACCAACGTCGATCACCCTTTAACCAGCATTGGTCAACCCTTATAACTCTTTGGCCTTGTTAAGATTCCTTTTTACTACAACCATTATTGCCAATGCACCTTTTATCATGCTAGTCACCCATTGAACCATACCTATAAGTTCAACCTAGCCATACATCTCCTTTGTTGCATCTTATGAGTTGTTATTTTACCTATACCTTTGCCTTACCTATGCCATGACCTATTTTCCTGAACCCAACCTACGTGGTGTGACCATTGACCTTATGCACTCATTATACTTTGCGATGTCATTACCTATGTTGTTTTATTATAATAACCATAGCTTTCCTATTGCCATTCCATTTATCTTGACCAAACCTTTGGTGTACTGGAACATACCTAAATGTTCCTGCACCTAACCTATTGGTGCTCAATTATAATCTCACCCTTTTTGTTTAAAATTTTCAGTCCACCTGGTTTGATGTACTTTTTGTTTTCCTATATGGGTTTGTGATTTTTTTGCCTTTATTGAGGAGTCGTTGTTAGTCCTTTCTTATGGTCATGGATCACGCTGAGTCATGGTATTATTTATAATTTTATTTCTGTGGGGAATTTTTTTGTAGTTTGGGCATGAATGATGGGGTTTTCCCTTCATTTATTTTTTCCATGATCATGTCTCCTTTGTAAATTTTGTCCTGAAATCCATGGATAAGTTGTTATCTCTAATTGGATGCCGCATGGTGGGTCTATTTGATGAACTTGTCACTTTTTGTTATATTTGCAAAATGCCTGAATTATTCCCTGGGGCCCAGTGAATTCTAATTGGATATTCAAAACTATGAAGTGGCGTGAGAATTTTTTTTACTTTAACCCCAAGAGGTGTACACTTGTCATAAATCAAGTGGTTGCGAGAAGGTGAGCCTTTTAATGTTTTGATACATTATGGAAAAAGGTGTGCAAATATAAAATGAATGCCTTAGACCCACAAAAAGGACACGTGGCCATTGTTTATTATAAAAGGGTGGAAGCAGGTCGCCGGGGGCACTTTAGAAATTTCAGTTTTGTTTTGAAAAAGAGTAAAGTTGTAAAAGTAAGCCACTACCCTGCTGACACCATGGTAAAGCCACGTGTTGAGCCTACATCAAAAGTGGATTGGTGGGGTCAAAATTTCTAAAAACACACAATTTATTTGAGCATCACAAAATATGGGATATACCCCCATGGCCTGCTTAAGCTAAAATCTGTTCCATGTGGATGGCTCAAATTTGAAGTTTCAAAAAAGTAGAGTTAACAACTGTGATACAATGCATTTAATTCTTCCACCATTAATGATCCTACACAAACCAAGGGCCTTAAGGTATATGACTGCATTCATCCTTTATTGTTATTTTGATGGTCTCTTGTCATTTTTTATCAGTGAAGTGCAATTGGAATTATTTTGTTTCTCAATTTGTGAACCTAAGAAGTACGAAAGCTGTTGTTTTGAGTCATAATTCCTTGGGTGCTTGCAAAAAATTGGTAATAACTTCAAACTCCTTTGTATCGTGTCTGTTCCATTTGTAAAATACTATGCCATTTTCTTCTTCTGTTACGTCGGGGGTCACTAGTGACCTAGACAAGGTGACAAACACATATTTGATGAGTGCTGATTTAAATGATTTTCATTAAATATTAAATAGTTCTCTTTTGAGTGAATATTTAAAGGAAATTTGCGATAGCCACATCACCTCAGTGGGTGCCATCCCACCCTTTGTTCAATGCCCAGAACTAGTATGGTTTTGTGCCATGAATTATGACTATGAGAAGAGGGAAGTATTAGACAGGAGCGAGGATGAAGTGGTGACATTGACATTGGCAACCATTACAGCATTATTGAAATTACTTGTAATTACTGAACAAATTATTATTGGCATAAAACTAGCCTTACAGGACTATGAAAAAAAGAAGGATTATGACAAAATGATAAACACACAATGGCTCCTTACAGAGAGAAAGGATTCAATTAAAATCCCCAAAAGGTTCGTTAGGGCACAGTTTGTTGAGAAGGTTGAGGATATCATTGTACTTTTAAGTTGAATGGCAGGTTTGGAAACTACAAATGAGTTTAAAGAGTGGATGACCACATTTATATGGATTATTCTTAAGAGAAAAGGAAATATTTGTTGAGCCACCTTTATTTCAGATGCAATTCATGGTCATATGATTACTATGGCAACAAGGATTGAGATAGGGGATACTACAGAGTAGGAGTTATATATGATGACATATCTGATTTATAATGTTGTAGTGCACAGACATTTTCTAGCATTGTCAACACACACTAATTTTAAACAGTGCCCAATGCATGAAATTTTCCCTCAATTATAGTTAACCAAATGGAGTGGAAATGTTAGATTGGTAAATGATGCTTTCTTTACACTGATTATTTTCTTGTTCAAAATATAATGGGGATAGTACAGAACAAATTTTTTGAGCATGCAAGGTAAGTGATTATGGAGTATGGGTGCTACTTCATTCAGTATAAGAAGTTCACTTATATCAGGGTTAGTGGTTTTGAGGGAAAAACTTTTAAATTGCCTAGGTATGTTAATGACAAGCTGTGTTTATATATATTGGAAAGACAACTGGTGCCTGTGCACAAGTTAATTACTAGGAGGAATAAAACAAATTTCAAATTCCCTATCAGAATTTAAAGGTATTCATGCCCTTCCATTATAAAGGCCAGACTAATTGGATAAGAAATGAAGAATTGGGTCATGGAGACATTTGAGGCTAGAGCCAATTTTGATATTCGGTGGGTATTTAACAATGTTGCTAACACTTTTGAGCAAAAACCTCACTTTAAGGACTAATAGATGAATTGTAGGGATGAAGAAGAAGTTCGGTTGAGGGATTTTTCAAGAATGACTTTATCACAAGTGGTAGAATTCAAAATTGCAATCTTTCTAGAGGGAGTTGTGGATGAATTACACATAGTGAGTAAATTCTACTTTGATCAGAAGATAGAACGTTAACCTATAGCTTCCCTAGATTGGAATGAGGAGGATTCTGATGAACCCTACATGAGGATAACTGATGTCATGAGAAGAATGGTAAATTGGCTGGTTCAGATGAATATTGACTTGTTAGTACAAAATACAAGAGTCCCAAATCATTTCAGAAATATGGGAAACTTAAATGATGATATCCCACCTCTGAAGGAGGGCTCTGATAAAATTGACCCACTAGGAGGAAAATACCCTCTATTACCCTAAAAAATTCCTACTGATGGGATTATTGATGAATGGAAAATAGATACTAGCAAGACATGTACTTCCATGTCAACCCTCAGCTAAAAAATTGAAAAAATGCTTTTAAAGTCCATGGAAAATTCCCATATTACTCCTACAGTGCCACTCTAGGAAAAGGGAAAGGGTCTAGCATCACATGTGGTTAGCCCAAATGTTGTCCCAAAGCCACATAATACTAAAAATTTAATGATTGTAGCCATTTCAAGTGGTCACATTCAGCCCAGGCCGCACAAAGATGAAAAGAGAACACCACTAGATTTGAAGTAGTTTGAGTGGACACACAAGAAAACCAAAATTGTCCACCAGCCAATCATTGTAAGGGTAGGCACCCATACACCAAATAAGTTCAAACATACGGATGGGGTAATTAATCCCCCAGAAGTGGAAAAATTTGATAACATCTAGAAGCAATATGATACATCATTGCCAAGTATGGGGCAATCAAGTCGAATGATCCCTCATTCATTATTCATGGAAAAAGAGGTGGAATGCACTCAGAACTTAGTTCCCTAGGGGAATACTGTAGTTGATCTAGTGGACAGTTAGTTTCTTACCCTAGGTATGAAAATGCCTGAAGCTCTACTTGTTAAAGATATCAATCCACCACTAGTTGAAACAATGCATGAGGTTGTACATGTACAAACTGAGGTGATTGATATAGATGCTGATGAGGGATTATCCATGCTAGATGCACTAAATTTTTTTGTTGATGAACCCTTATTAACACCAGTGGTTAATATTGAAGTAAGTAAGGAATCAGAAAGAGATCCTCATGTACTAAAAACTGAAGTAAGAAATCAGGCAGTGAATTTGTCTTCCCCAAAATGAATGGTTTTGGAAATGAATAAACTGGAGCTATTGGTAGAAAAGGGTGTTAATAATAATTTGGTGGTAGAAAATTTTGTGTCCATTCCTGGTGAGGTTACTAAGAGTGATGACCTTCTTCAAGAAGAAAAAATGTCTTTTTAAGAAAAACTAAAAATGGCACAAGATATAATTACGGATGAGGAATTTGTTATTGGTGGAGAATCAAAGATTTCAATGGGAAATTTGGATTAATTTCTAATATAACAACTTGCCATAACATTTCCTAAGGTATCATTAGGGCATGAAAGTAGCAGTTTGGTAACTCAGCTGGTTTTGGGAGTAGAGGAATCCATTTCCCAAACTTTGATACAAAATGGTGAAGGGGAAGAAACTCATGCCACCATGGTTTCAGCTGGAGAAACATTAAAGGAGTTCCCCTTTGAGTTTTGATGAAGATCAAGTTAAGGATGATCAATCTGAAGTGCTAGATTAGGAAAGGAAGAATCCAAAGGAATTAATAGTACAAAGTGAAATTGAATTAGGGAAAATTGGGATAAGTGGTCAATAAAAAATAGAATTATTGGTGCAACATGAACAAGAGGTGTCCAAACAAATAGTATTTGTTCGTTAAAAAATCTAGTAAGGATCACATGAAATTTTTTTTGGAACATGTTTGAAGAAGGGATGGATTAGTGAATTAATTTCAAATGAAGAAGTGGCCCTTCCTATACAAGCAGTTGACCTTACTGATTTATCCTTTCCAAAAATAGTGAGAGCCCCAAAAAGCACCATAACCATCACATGGAATCTTAATGATTCATTGGGGGAAAGAACCCTAGAGATAACAACTAATTTCAAGGGAAAGACAAGAAAAGACATAACCAATGATGATTACAATATTCATATTATTCCCTTTGGAAAAAATTCAAGGAAACAACTAAAGAAAGGAGTATTTGAAGTAGTGAATGGTCTTTTACAAAAGGTGGATGAAGACGAGATGACAAAGAAGGAACTTAAGGAAAAAATTAATGCCTTAAGTTCATGTTTATAAGAAATGAAAGGAAAAAATAGTCATGAACAAGCAGGTACTTAATGTGAATACCCCTGAGGGAATGGATAAAATAAATAGTGCTGTCAAGAAGGGCCAAATGGTGAATACTTGGGTTGAACAACTAACTGAGAAGGGAAAGGAAGTTATCACAGAAGCAAGGACAAAATATGAGTACCTCAAAGGTTGATTAAATGAAATTGCTGGAATAATTGAAGACTGTGACAATGAAATTTTTTACTTGGAGGTAATTCTCCCCAATCTTGACCACACCACTCAGCTTGGTGAGGAGCTATTTGAGAAAGAAGGCATCGTACCAATAGCATGCAAAGGGAGTCAATATGCCCTTGAAGAATTGAAAAAAATAAGGTTATATACCTTAAATGGAATCAAGAAGAGGATTGAAGTCAGAAGGAACTTGGTTGATGATATACTTGATGCCATTGATTAAAGATTAGAAGACATGCTGATGGACAAGTCCAAAAAGAGCTATGGGGACTTAAAACTTGATTTCTTACTTAATTCCTTTGAAAGTAATATCCATATAGATGACGTCTCCCATGAAGCTATTAAAATTATGATGAAGATTGAGAATAGGATTAAGGAATTGAAATATAGGCCTTTGGAATATAAGAAAAAAATGGCTCAATGTCTAGACTTAATATCAAGACAAAAATTGATTTTCTAGAATCACCTTGGACCCGACAAGGATGAAGTAAATTAATTATATCAGAGATATGATGCTTATGTGTCCAGATTACTAGAAGAGAAAGATGCAAAGGAAAAGGGTGAAGAGGAGGAGGATGTTGGCACAAAAGATGATGAACATGTTTAAGAACTTTCTTCTTCATTTTGTATTTTATTTTCATACTCCATTGATTTGATATTGTAAATTAATATTTTTGATACATTAAATGTAATTATCTCTCTAAAATTTTACTGTTTCTTTGTTTTAATTATGAGTTAAAAATATGTAGTAGTTCATAGTGGATTAGATTAAAATTTCACATACATTTAAAATAGATATGTGAACTATTAACATCCTTTGTACTGCTTACAATATTGAATAAGAAAAAAACAAGATAAGGTTCTATAGGGGCCCTTTCCCATGACAAACAGAGATGTACATACACTAGAGATCGAAACAATGAAAGGAGAATAACACCTAAGCATTCTTAGTCCTACTTCATAATTTCCCCCTCTATAGGGAACATTTATTCAAAACTTTTTTCTTCCTCAGTAAAAACTCATCTGATTCCTGTGCTGTTTTTATGAAGACAATCAACCTTGCCAGGTCCCTAGACATCCCCATGTCCATCAAAGACTCCAAAGTCATCCTAGGATGGCTGATAATTTCCTCAAGCTCAATTCTCTTTTGGTAGGATGATACCCAATCAAAGAGGTCCAGAACACCTGAAAAGAAGGCCATTTTACCCTTGCCCTTGTGAAGGGTCGACTTGCCAGGATTACTTTAAAGAGGGGATGTTTGGAGTGATAAGAGGGGCAGATACTGCATGTTGGTGATTGGATGAAATTTGAGGCTTTGAACTAGTTCCTACTTCCCATTTCTTAGAGAACGGTGGGTTTTCCTTGGGAGAAGGAATTGGCTAAGGTCCTTGAAATTCTTGCTCAGAATGAGGGGAAAAATGCATCAAATGTGTAGATAGATGAGTTACAAACCTTCCTCTATTATCTCGATCTGAAGAAAGTTCTGCCCTTGAACGACGAGTAGAAATAGATTGGTATTCTTCTTCATCCGAGATGATGACTGGAGACTGAGTTTGTGTTTCTCCCTTCCTCATGCTCAAAGGCAGTGTTACTACTGGACCTAGTGGCAGAGGCACATTTTCTTCATGTTTCTTTTCCAAGGAATGAATCCTCTTCTCCAACTCATTCACTTTGTTGGAAATGGCAAGCACCATATCAATGAAGGTTTTTTCATATAATATGTATGATTCCTTAGGAATTTATTTTGATACAAATTCCTTGTTGCATAAGAAGGGGCATTAAAAACTGGTTTTCCCAGAGACCTGAGGCCTCCTCTCAACCAAGTATCTTTTTAAATCCTTAGGTGTTTTCATATGCTCCCATCTAAAAAGATGGAAATACATAACTTAGAAAGATGCAAATACATGATTGATTTTGATCAGCCTGGTTAAAAGTGCTAAGAAGACTCGTTGATATGTTAGAGGTGATTTTGTGTCTCTTGCGCATTCTACTTCAAACAAGGCCCTAAAAAAGGGATTCATCTAGGCCACTCGGATTGAAGATTTGATTCAAATCTTCCGAAGAGATTTCTTTCAGGCTATGTGCCACAAGTGTCTTTTCCATTTTTCTGGTAAAGATTCTACTAAACCTACAATTAGGAAAGAGATACATAATTGCAAGGGGGGTAGGGTTCTGAGTTTTATAGCATGAAGGTGACATATATCTCTGGTCTAAAAAAATCTTCCCCCTGAGATGAGAAGGATCTTGCTCAGTTTGCACAAGGGAAAATTAAAAACTAAAGGAAAGTATAGATGAACATAACTGGTAAATTATGATGATTTGACAAACATCATGTATGTCATTTAAACAAGTAAGATGTGAAGTGAAGTGCACTAAGCCCAAGAAGGATTTCAAGAATTGAGCATAGGGTGCATCATGTCAAAAATCATATGGAGAACATTAGCGATTAATTTGAAATGATTGTTAATCAAAATTAGAAGGGAACATTTCAAATAACCTGCCAAAAGTGAAGACTGGACATCCCATTTAGACACAGATGGAATACTTCAAAAAAGACTCATGTTTTGTACACCTGAGCAGTATGAGATTAAGCTCATAAATATCATTTTCTAGAACATTTTTGTAACAAACAAAGTATTCCTTGGAATATTCTTATTTTTGGGGGGAAAATCTTTAAAGTAAAGCAAGTGATATAAATGTATGTAAAAGCCATGTGTTGGGAAGGAAATTTTTTCGGGGTGCACAAACTTTTAGATTCCTTGCCAAAGATCTGGGAATCTAAGTCCCTCTACTTAAATGGTACAACTGTCGTATATGCATGTACATGAAAAGGAGGATTTCTGTGCTGGCCTTTAGACCAGGGATCCAACAGGGGCACTCCACTGACGCTGTGGAAAATATAGCAATATCTTGCTAGGGAATACTTTGTCTGAAAGTGGTAAAGGGAGTGAGAAAAGAGGTAGGAGAACTAATTTTGCAGGTAGGAAATTAGATTTATGCACACACTAGTTAGAAAATTCATCACATGCATTCATGAGAAGAAACAACCCTGCAAATGGCAACAAGACAAGATAAGATTGCGAACTCAAATATTTTGAAATCTCTTCATCAAAGAGGCTACAAAAATCCTTCTTCTTGTATTGCTGCTTAAACAGAAGTTGTATATGGTGGAAAAAATGAAGGAATTTGAGAAGAGGTGGGGAAACAAAAGAAAATGGATATCTCCTTTGTTCTCTCAAAGTACAATATACCCCGTGAGTTTACAAGATCAATTGCCAGCCCCCTTATAATGGTGTGAAGAAACCATTAAATATCTTCAAGAAATAGTTACAACTTATTCTTTGTTAGTAAGAAATGGTTATAATTTCTCAGTCATTCGTGTCCGTTAAGATTCTTGATTCATGAAGGAAACACCATTGGTGGAAAAAAACAGACTTTTCATAATGCATTCGTTACATTTGTTTTGTAACTTTGAATTTGAATTGTTCATCTTGCCTTTGAAAATTTAAACCAGAGCCCACATGGGAGAAATTTACTGGAGCGGGCGTAAAAGATGCCTTTTACATTTTATGCCTTTTGGAGAAATGACATTTTGGAACATTTTGGCTTGCTCACCCACTTTTGATATGGTCATGACACGTGGCCTCACTTGATTAGAGATAGATTCATGGGTGACTTTTATAATTTTACTTTTTTTCAATGTGGGCTTAAAAACATAAATTGCTCCACCAGCCCACCCACCTACTTTGACTTCGATGCGGGCTTAATATTTGAATTTCTCCCTTATAGCATGGTTAGGGTTGCGGGTCACTTTATGCCTTTTATCCCTTTTTACAAAAAGGCTAAAAAAATCAAAAGGCTTTGACGATCTGCCTCCCTGCTTTGATTATTTTGAACGGTGGGCTCAACATTTTACTTTTCCCTATATAGCATGGTCGGGGATGTGGGTCACATTATGACTTTTCACCTTTTTTTAAAAAAGAATAAAATTATCAAAACACCTCGATGGCCCACTTCCAATGAGATATTTCCATGTACCCATCAATAATGGAGCCAAAATTTGATGGGGAAGAAAACATCTGTCATTCTCGACAATGGAAAAAATGTAGAGAAGAAGAAAACTCCACCATTTTGTCCCGATCTTCAAATTTCTTTCATGAACCAAGGGATTAAAAAAATAAAAGGTTTGATGATCCATGGCCAATATAAATATTTGAAAATTTCATTCAAATGATGATGACAATAGAATTTTCATGAGTCCAGACGGGGGGAATAGAATATTTATCAAACTACACAGACTGGAGAATTTAAAAAAATTCAAAGCATGAATTTCTCTATCTTTTTAGGCTTCCAAATTTACTTGAACACTTCTAGAGGGTGTGAGCTCAAAATATTTGAATTTGAATTAGAAAATGAGGGGGAGATTTTGAGGGTGACAATAGCTAGCTATAGTTTGGGGACATGACATGGAATGAGAATAGTGAAGACATGACATGGGAATCTAGAATCTCAATCTCTAGACCATGTAATTCATTGACCAGTGCCTTATCCATTGGGCCTTGTAGATTCATATACAACTTTGAGGAAGAAAGATTAGAATAAGGAAACACAAAAACACAAAACAAGAAGGAAATGCATGACATGTAATAGAAGGGGAAACAAAATCACACAACGGAAAGGGGAACACACCTAGCAAACACCTATGGTACAAGGGTGGTGGAAAACCCACTTTCACTAATGATATAATTTCAAGTATTTCCCACTCAGAGGAAATTCTAGTGGCATTCTATCCAAATATGAGAGAAGAAAAGCATTCTCACTGCAGGGTTCATGAATTTGGAATGGGGCCGAGCCATAATGAGTCGAACTTTCCATGACTGCCTTTTGGTTCTCTTCTCTTGTCCCCTAGTTGGATGAAATCCACAAATTTGAACTCTCTTGCCTTGGCCTTCTTATCAAAAATATTCTTTACTTTCAATTGGTGCTCCTTAATGTGATCCACCACTTGGAGTCTATTTTCTTCTAGCTTCTCAAGAAAGAGGATCCTCTTGTCAATGGAATCCTTGTACTGACCATCTTCTACTTCCTGTAGCAGCTTAAGAGTTGGCATCTCAATTATGAGAGGAATTTATGCTTCAAATACATACAGTAGTTGGAATGGTGACATACCTATTGCCTTCTTGGGAGTGATCCTATCTGCCCACAATGTGTTGTACAACCTTTTGTGCCAATTCCTGTGATTCTCATCTACAAGCCATTGGAAAATGGTCACAATATTCTTGTTGCTTGATTCGGCATGTCCATTTCCTTGTGGATAGTAGTCAAAAGAATGAGCTAGGGAGATTCCGTAGCTATAGAAAAACTTAGTTAGCTCTCTTAAAGAGAAATAGGTAGCATTATCTGCTACAATTTTCTATGGCACTCTGAAATGAACTATGATATTCTCCTTGATGAAGTTGCATATTGTTTCAGTGTTGGCTTGTTTGGATGGAATCACTTCCACCCTCTTTTGGTGAAGTATTCTGTTACTGTGAGTACATAGGTGTGCCCTATTCTTGAGGTGAGGGTTCATAACACCAATGAAGTCCAACCCCCACTGTTGGAATGGTTCTTCAATAACCACTTGCCTAAGTGGTAATGTAGTAAGTTTTGGTGCTTCGAATGAACTATTGGTGTGCTTTACATTTATAAACCCAATCTCGAGTATATGCAAAGATGGTGGGCTAATAATACCTTCCTCAGAGGATCTTTTTTGCAGTGACCATTGCTGAAAAATTTTAACCACATACTTGGTCATGGTATGCTATAAGCAACTTTTCTTGTTGCTATTTATCTACACACCTGAGGAAACAACCATCTAGGCCCCTTTTGTAAAGCACATGATTCCATATTACAAATTTAGCTACCTTCAACTTGAGTGTTCTCCTTTACTTGTAATCAAGATGGGGAGGGCATTCTCCATAATTCAGGTAATAGGCAATATCAGCGTACCACTCATCATTAGTGGTGACAAAGAGAACATGTGGGTTGTCTTCTGAACAAGTTGAGCAAGCATAGTTTTCTTCACCATGTTGAATTTTGAGTGTTTCATCCTTAACAATCAACTTGCACAAGCCATTTACCCTTACCAGATTGGAGGGTCAAACCTCCAAGTCATATTCTTATGTCTTTGCAATCCAATTTCATCTTTTAGCTCTGGGATCTTGCTGTGTCAAGATGGACTTGATTGCACTGCCAAGAACCATCACCACCATATGGGAATTGAGGATGTAAAACCTGAAGTTTTTTATGGCCTTGAACACCACATAGGCATGCTTCTCCAATTGGCTATATTTCAGCTCATTCTTTTTCAAAGGAAAACTCATGAAAGAAATAGGTGCTTCCATGCCTTTATCATTTTTTTGAACAAGAACGACATAGAGTGTGTTCTGATGCATAACAATACATGATGAATTCTTTTCTAAAATATGGAGATACAAGATTTGGAGCCTTGGCAATGGATTTCTTGATCTCTTCGAATGCTACCTTCCCTTCATTGTTCCATTTTAATTTTTCTTATGGTTTCATCATGGAAGTGATGTGATTTGTCAACTCAGTAAACTCAGGCACAAAACGATGAAGAAAGTTCACCTTTCTGAAGAATGAATGAACTCCTTTCTTGCTTGTGGGTAGGTATAATGCTTGAATGGATCTAACCATCTTAGGATCAATGTGTGATCCATGTTTTTTCACAATGTTCCCCAATAAATTGCCTTTTTTGACTCTAAAAATGTATTGTTTTGGATTTAGTGATATGCCATGTTTCCTACACCTTGCACGTACCTATTCCAAGTGATAGATATGATCTCCCCTCTTCTTTGAAAATACTACGAGATCATCAAGATATATGAAAATGTAATGCTTTAGATATTTGAAGGCCAAATCCATTTCCCTTTGGAATGTAGCTCCTACATTGATTAGGCCAAAAGGAATTCTACTGTAGGAAAAAGTTCCCCAAGGTGTTGTAAAGGATGTCTTGGTGTGGTCCTCCTCTACCACTTTGATTTGATTATATCCTGAGAATATGTCAAGTAATGAAAGCATTTCAGATCTAGTGACTTCTTGTAAGATATGGTCCATGATAGGAAGAGGATAATTGTCCTTTAGTGATGCATGGTTCAGGTTGCAAAAATTTACACATATCCTTATTTCACCATTCTTCTTCCACAATGACACAATGTTAGCCACCCACGTTGAATGGTGGATGAGAAAGATGATCCTTGCATTAAGCATCTTTATTACCTCCTCCTTGATGGTATTAGCAATCTTTGGGTTATACAACCTTTGTTTCTGCCTTAAGGGCTTAACAACCTGCTTCAAAGGAATTGAGTGATGCATTTATTTTGGCTGGAAGGATTTGAGTTCATCATAAGAGTAGGCCAAGACATCTGAGTATTTCTTGAGTAATGTAACAAACCTTCTTTTTTTCTTTAGGAGAGCAACATTTTCCAATATTGACCATCCTTGGATCCTCTGGGGTACCAATTTTTTCTTTATCAAAATCAGCTGGGAACCCAGAAGATTACTTTTCTTTCTCTTGAATGAATCTGTCATGTTTGTCAAAGAGTTCTTCTAATGAGACTAGGCCTTTGGGAAATTTTTTCCCTTTCAATTTGATTACTCCCTCATCATCAATCTCTACAATTACTTATTTCTCTTCTTTGGGGATTGCTTCTCGGTGTAGATTTTCACCTCCTTCAAAGAAGAGATTATTGAATTTATCCCTTTACTCTAAAAAGGATAGAATTTGGTTATCATCATTGAAGAATTGCCAATGATTTACATTGTCTTGTACACTAGTCCTGAATACCATTTCAATGGTCACTTTATCTCTACCAAAAGAAGGATGAGGCGTCACTAGGGAAGCTAACACTGCAATAGAATCAGCCTTTTCATTTTGTTCCCTTGGAATAGATTTAATGGAAAATGCATCAAAAGATTTAATGCAGTCCCACACTCTATTTTTGTAATGTTGGAGTCTTGGATTCTTCACCTGATATTGTTGGCAGACCTAATTTACTACAACATCTGCATCACCTCGGCATCTCAGTTTCTTGATTCCCATGTCCTCTTCTACACTCATTCCTAAGAGTAGTGATTCATACTCTACAATGTTATTTGTATTATCAAATTACAGCTTGTAGGAAAATGGGTACAACTCATTGGAAGGAGAGTACAATACTACACCTACTCCCGAGCCCTCATTGGAATGACTACCATAAAATTCCATTGTCTAAATTTTATCTTCCTCTTCCTCCATGAGAAGTGGAAAGTTATCCTCTTTTTCTGATGTGAGGAAGTAGTTTCCTAACCTACAATCTTGAAAGAGAATGTTTGCTTTCAGATCATCAGAATTTCGTACTATGAACTTCATCTTTCTTACTTGCAGCAACTTCTTTATCTCAAATTTTATTGGGATAGTTGCGGATGACCAATCCATTTTTATTTCTCTACTTAGGTCTCTACAGAAACTCCTGCTCAATAGCATACCAAAAGATGTTGGGATGTCTACTACCAGTATAGTTAGGAGCACCTTCTTGTCTTGAAAATCAGCTAGTGCTACCTGTGCATCTTTGATTCTTCCTACCAATGGAAATTATTTGGATTCTATTGAGTAGCAGGTTCCATTTACCTAGGTCAAGGTGAGGCCTATAGAATTTGCAACTTTGGTTGGCATCACATTGTTTGAGGCTCCAAAATCTATGATATAATTATTTAGCTGGAAGCCTTTAATGAGGAGTGACAGGTAGAAAGGTTCAACCCTATTGGTTTTGGAGGCAATGAGGGCTAACAAGTTTTGGGAAGCTGGTGTGGATGGTGTGGGTAGTAATCCTTTAGAATTAGGACTCGAGGATACAAGGTTACCACCACAAAATGCATTAATAAACTTGTCAAATTGGGTAGGTTGTGTTTGTAGGTATTCTATTTCTGAGAGCTGGACTTTGGTTTTGCTTGCATGTTCCACAAAGTAAACTGGGGATATGGTGAGCGAGGAAGAGGTTCTGAAAATGGAGGAAGATTTAAATGGTAGAGGCTTTGCTACTTTGGGTTTTGAATTCTCCTTTTCAGGTGTAGCTTTTGATTGAACGTTACATGTTTTTATAGGAACAACATTTAATGTAGAATTGTTCTTAGAATCTTTTAAGCTAGGAGAAGAATTAGATGACTTACTTGGCATAGTAGCATGATACCTGAAAACCAGTCAGTTTGGTTTTTCTTTGGTCGACTCCATAGAAGGTGGTAATGGTGACCCTCTACTGATGATTTTATTTTGAGTGACCTCTAGAGGAGAATCTTCTTTATTCTTCTTATCCTTTACCGCAACCATTGAGGATGCAACACCTTTCTTGGGTTATGCACAAGTGAAAACAACACATGAGAAACTTGGAGCTTCTTCATCATCAACATACTCAATTAGGCCATTGTGCATATCAACTTCCTCAACCTCAAGATAGTTTTCATAGTATTCCATATTTTCTTCTTCACTTTCATCAAGTTCAGCTTCCTCCTCTCACTCTTTGGTGTCACAGATGGCATTGACTGGTGGTGCTTTAAGAGAAAGCTCACGAGGAGGTGGAGAAATCCTTTGCCTATCTAGAGGGTTTGGTTTCCTTGAAGCTTTCCGCATTATGATTTGAGATAGCTGCTTCTTCAAGGTAACCAAGTCATTTGCCATTTTTTGGAACATTGGATGTGTGGTGACAGAACTTGAATTATGACCCTTTTTCTTCCCATTTGGGCCTTTCACTTTACCAGAAAAGATTACATAATCATTAGTTTCTATTACATGGTCTTGAGCTTCCCTTGATGTTCTTGGTTGGGTTCTTCTAAGGAAGAAACCTACTTCTGATGGTAAGGCACTGATGAAGAATCTCTTCAAATTATTTTTAGAAGGCACCACATCTTCAGGGATTATTCTTATCACTCTGTTGTATCTTTCTACAAAGTCTCTCATTGACTCAGAGGTTTCTTTTTTCATTTATACCAATTAGACCAAGAGATCCTAGCAATCTTCTGTGATCTTGAACCTATGTTCGAGTGCACTTCTTATATCTTCCCAATAGGTGACAGACCTCGGGGGTAGCATGTAGAACCATTTAGAAACCTTTTCTTGAAGTGAATCCACAAAGAGTTAGAATGACACATCTTCATACTCAACACCCAACACACCGTAAGTAGAGATAAATGTTGCTACATGGTCTTTAGGAAGTTGAGAACCATTCCCTCTAAATTTTGGGAAGTTTTTTCTCGAGCCTCTTAGTAGCTTATGGAGTGGTTGAACAAGAGACAGTGGACCGGTGTTTCCTCCCCATGGTACATTAGGCCTACAGGCATCATGATCATGTTCACACTCACGATACCCCATTATATTTTTGTTTCTATCTTCCAACCTTGCTAAGGCTATGGCTTCTACTGCTGCTCTTTCATCTTTCTTGGCTTGAAGTCTCTCGATTTCTTTGAGTTGAGATCTTATTTCTTCATAAGCTCTTGCTTCTCTTTCTCTAGCTTCTTCTTTGGTCTCTACATCGGTGAAATCTTCAAGGTTCTCATTGATGTATGGAAATTCACCATCCAAAGGATTGGAAACAATCAATCTCCCAACGTGGCTAGTTTCTTGAAAAGGAGGCCTCTGGATTCCGAGTAGCTCTTATCTCCTTTGAAGTTCCTCAAAAATGGGATCAGTTTGTCCTCCTTGTCTCTATTTCCTGGTGTATCTTCTATCCACAACCTTGAAAATCTATGCTCTTATTTGCAGTGTTGGAATTTGTCTTTACCTCTCCAATTCAGTAGTGCATTCTTCTTCAAGGTCCAAAATTCTCGTGGCAATGAAGTAGTGGTTAGCACTTTGTCTATTATGCCAGATAACTTCCCTCAAATATGAAGCAACATCTTCTTGGATGTGGAAGAGAAATTTGGGTCTTTTAGCAGGAGGGTTTCCCTAAATAGCCATGATTTGAATCCATGTGGCTCATATAGCCATTCAAATTCCAGAATTTTTTCTCTTTTTTGAATTTTTAAATTTTTGACCTTGCTGTCACATTCAGGTGCAGATGCTACTAAATCTACCCCATGGTGGGCACCAAAATTTTTTGAAAAGGAAATTGTTTGGGTGGAAAAACTTGTGGATTCATTTCCAACACTCAGGGAATCTAAGTACCTCTACTTAAACGGTGCAACTACCATATATGCATGCATGTGAAGAGGTGGATTTCTGTGGTGGCCTTTTGACAGGGGATCCAACAGGGGCACTCCATTGATCATGTGGAAAAGCTAGAAATTTATTGCTAGGGAATACTTTGTCTGAAATTGGGAAAGGGAGTGAGAAAAGAGGTAGGAGAACTAATGCTACAGGTAGGAAATGAGATAGCTGCACACACTAGCATAAAATTTGTCACATGCATTCATGAGAAGAAACAACCCTGCAAATGTCAATAAGAAAAGATAAGATTGTGAACTCAAACTTTCTAAAATCTCCTCATCAAAGAGGCTAAAAAATCCTTCTTCTTGTATTGCTTCTTAAATAGAAGTTGTACATGGTGGAGAAATGGAGAAATTTGAGAAGAGGGTGGGAAATGGAAGAAAATGGCCGTCTCCTTTGTTCTCTTAAAGTACAATATACTCGTGAGTTAAAAAAATCAATTGCCAACCCCTTATAATGGCATGAAGAAGCCATTAAATATCTTCAAGAAATAGTTACAACTTCTTCTTTGTTAGCAAGAAATGGTTACAATTTCTCAGTCATTTATGTCCGTTAAGATTCTTGATTCACGAAGAAACACTAATGGTAGAAAAACTAGACTTTTCATAATGTAGCCATTACACTCATTTTGTAACTTTGAATTTGAATTGTTCATCTTGCCTTTGAAACCTTAAACCAGAGCCATCCACGTGGGAGAAATTTACTGGAGCGGGTGTAGAAGATGCCTTTTGCATTTTGTGCCTTTTGGAGAAATGGTATTTTGGAACATTTTGGCCTTCTCACCTGCTTTTGATATGGTCATGACATGTGACCTCACTTGATTGGAGACAGAGTTGCGGGACACTTTTATAATTTTACCTTTTTTCAATCCGGGCTCAAAAACACAAATTACTTCGCCAGCCCGCACACCTGCTTTGAAATTTGATACAGGCTTAATATTTGAATTTCTCCCTTACAGCATGGCCAGGGCTGGGGGTCAATTTATGCCTTTTAGCCCTTTTTATAGAAGGATCAAATAATCAAAAGGCTCTGAAGTCCGCCTCCTGTTTTGACTCTTTTGAACCACAAGGTCAACATTTGACTTTTCCCTTATAGCATGGTCGGGGTTGTGGGTCACTTTATGACTTTTCACCTTTGTACAAAAAAAGTCTCAAATTCTTAAAACGCCCTGATGACCCACTTCCAATTAGATATGTCCATGTACCTATGGATAATGGAGCCAAAATTTGACGGGAAAGAAAACACCCGTCATTCCTGACTGTGGAAAAAATGCAAAGAAGAAGAAAAATCCACCATTTTGCACCCGATCTTCAAATTTCTTTCATGAACCAAGGGATTGAAAATAATACAAGGTTTGATGATCCATGGACATAGAAAGATATGAAAATTTCATTCAAATGAGGATGAAAATAAAATTTTCACTCGTCTAGATGGGGGAACAGAAAATTTATCAAACCACACAGACTGGAGAATTTAAAAAACTTCAAAGCATGAATTTCTCTATCTTTTCAGGCTTCCAACTTTGCTTGAACACTTCTAGAGGGTGTGAGATCAAAATATTTGAATTTGACCTAGAAAATGAGGGGGATATTTTTAGGGTGACAACACCATTGCAAGAGGGGGGTTAAAAGTTTCTAAGAATTGTAAAAGAAAATAAAAGGAGAGAAAGAGAAGAGAAGCCATTTTCCTTAAGAACCCATCTAAGAAAATTGTTTTCCTATGTGTTTTGAGTTCTAATCATGTCAAAATGGCTACATTTATCTAGCCATTGACAAGCTTTGAGATTGTGAATAAACTTTCCCTTGTTGATGAATTTCAATGAACCTTGAGTAAATTGTGTCAATCATGAGCAGAGTTGTTTTCACTTTTATTTTGAATTATTTTCAAGTAATTGTCCATGTTCTTGTTTCAAACTTATGTTAGTAGTCCCTTTGAATTACAAAAGATCAGATCTCTATGAGATTATTGTGGCATTTTCAATTTCATAATAAAGAGAGATTTCATTTTATAATGCAAATAAACAATTTATATTCACTTTACTTTCATTTGAATGATCTAGATTGTTTATAGGTCTATGAGTGCATCTTACGCATAATAGATCAAGGATTTATGATGTTTAATTGAGCCTTTAACATGATATTTTGTGTTAAAACCTTGAAGGATGTATGAAATTATGCATAATTGAGCTTTCATAAATGCATATTTTTTGGTTGAAAGTTAATTCTTAACTACTTAATGACATGTATGCCATTTTGCTAAGTGAAGTCATCAACATTTGTTAAAATTTCTCCAGATCTTGGTATAATCAACTTTATCCCATTTAACTTCCCAACAAAAAACTACAAATTGAGTAATGAATCATATAGGAACTACCACTATTTGCACTGTCTGTTCACAAATGCTAAGGGAATTCGTCGATTTACCCATCCTTTACCTCAATATGTAGGAGCAATTAGTTTTTACCATTTCCTTTAGTAACATGGATCTTGTTTAGCAGGTTTCTTCTTCCTCTATAGTGACAACTTGTGAGAGTTATAATATGTTGTATTGACCATACCTTCTCAAGATCTCCTCTTAATTTTGTGAAAGGAAAGAAAAATACTATAAATCTGAAGATGTTATCCACCAAAACGGGTTACAAAATGGGTCCTCTCACCCTGGTTGAAGGTACAACCTAAAGTAGTCAGGGTAGGTCAAACCATGTACACAGTGTTATCTATTTCTTCTAGGCCTGAGTGAATGAAGAGTCAACTAAATCCTTCCCCGGCTATAAAATGACTCACACTCTAATTTATCTGTCTCCAAACATCTTGCTCAAACTACGGTGCCGCTCAGTCACAAAGGGAGAATCAATTTAAGTACCAACATGACCTACATTGTGTTTCTAGACCATATCCTTTACCTTGGATACCTGAATCACTTCACCCTTGTTTGGATAAACCTATCAACCTTGGATGATGTGGAGTTTGCAAGCTATTTAACTTGGTACCGATTTGCAATCTATACACGTGTGTGTGTGTGTGTGTGTGTGTGTGTGTGTGTGTGTGTGTGTGTGTGTTTAATTTCCATTACCCATGACCCAATTTATATGCCAACCTACTACCTATTACCTGAGTTAACTGTCATCCTTTCACTCAATAATCAAACACTTTCCCACCTATTTTCAACCACCTACACATTTATCAAACCACTCACTAATTCCATATTACACCTCATTAGTGCCTTGTTTGAGGGGGATCACCTTCACGCACACATGGGGCAATCACTTCCTATTTTTTCAGCGTCGCTTACTAATACAAGCTACGCAACAAAAAGGGGAAAAATGTAGAGACCAAAATTGGGTCACACTCCCCTTGGTCCCTTTTCAAATAGCCAGCTCAAATATATTCACCTAACCATGACCCTTTTACCCCACATTAATATTAGTTTAATTATTTATAATTAAAGTGATACTCATCCTCACTTCATTAATTATTTAATTACCCTAATTAAACTAATTTCCACCTCACCTAGACACCTCACCCCCAACACATCACCTAGACACCTCATCAAAAAACCTATTCTTAGCATGTTTCCCTTTTACTAGGACTCAATATTCACTCACCATAACTAACTAAGACTTAAGTCCTAGCTACCTTAATGAACTAAGACTGAGTAAAACCCTAAAAAACACATGCCTATTCTCTCTCCAACCACATTCCCACTCAGAAAAATGTAACATTCCATTTTTATCCGTGAGAATAGACAAAGTTGACGCAAAAGATTGCCAAGATCTAGAATTTTTAGTAAACCTAGGATTTCCCACCTTAACTGACACCGGTCAACCCTAAACTGACGCCGGTCACGCTAAACCATCTTCGATTACCATATATTCATTTTGGTAACCTTGTTTGATAGGTTGGCCACATTATTGAGTTTTGGAATGAAGGAGATCTACATGCAAGCAAGAACCAGAGTCCTTTTACACATCCAGATAGCCATAGCTAACACCAAGACTGATCTGAAGGTACATGCATTCATGGTAGCATTCCAGGAAGTAGTGCCGTAGCATTTATTACCATTATCCAACCATGAAATCTATAAATACCAGTAAGTGTATCTCTAACCTGCATCATTTCATACTTGTCTAGATTATAAAGCTTCTTCATCTCAATTTATTAGCATCCATTTGCATTTTTCATCCCACTCTTGTTACCGTATTGTGAACCCAACCATCCCATCACCAAAAATCACTTAATCACCTATACTTGATTCTTGAATATATCTAAGTACCCCCAACACCTCCATGGACCTAACTATTCCCCTTTCCATCTCTGTTCAATCTTAGGCAAACCCTCAAAAACCAAGTTTATTGAATTTCTACCATCCCGACTTAACTGTTGCTGGTTTCCTCTTAAGAATCATCAGTTATACCTCAATGACATAGGTATCTGTATTTGGTAATCCCACCAATAACATAAACCTAGTAACCTACACCCAAGAAATCCAAACTACCCAGAATTTGACCCTGACCTGTCCTAACACCTTAACTACCTACCCTAATTCTAGATCTGATCATAACCTAGCATGTTATATTAAATTTTTTTAATTTTATTTGGATGAGATACCCAAATCATATAAACTATAGTAAGATATATATTTTTTTACGTCATTTATTACATTATGTTGAATTAAATAGTGGGTTGACTGCCACCAAGGAAGTAATCACACTTCCTAGATCTAGCACACACTAGGCAGCCCACTGACATATATTGTTTAACTGTTTTTTGTGGTTTTGATTTGTATTTCAGGTAGTTCCTCCTATCCAAAAGGAATCTCACGTAATCAGCATGGGATCAAGAAGTTATAACACACCCAAAGACCTTTAAACTGACCATCACAATAGGTATTTCTTCTTGGCCCATACCCTTATCTGTTTCGTCAAATACATAAAGAAAATGGTGAAACACCCCCCACCTCAAACTAGAGATTTAGCTAGGGGATAGGGATCCATAGAAGATAAGGATATAATAGAGAGGTTATTTCCCCTCAATTTGGGGGGGATTCGAGATAAGATAGAATAGAGAGGGGGTAGAGGGGAATGGATGGGGTTGACATATTGGGAGATGGGCCAAACCCATATTGGTTATGAAACTAGTTATTGGTTTGGTTTCAAATAGAAGAGATAAGAAAACTAGATGGGTTGATATTACATACCTAATATCATTGCATTGGTGAGGGAGACTGACTTGACCCAACCCGACCTATTTTTTTGACCTGGCTTTGCAGTTTGATATGATATTTTAAACCACTCACAGATATATAGATAGGGGTGTTAATAGAATAGTTGGCCCCTATATATATGATTTTAGTTCGAAATGATCCCTAATTAGATCTATATATTCGATTGATACCATCTCAGTTTCATTGGGTAGGACCTCTATCTATATATAGGGTGCAACATATTAATAGATCTCTCTAGGCCTATATCTCTTTAAGTGGGATCAAATAGATTATGTGATGGTAGAGTAGATAATAGAGGGTAGGAAAATATAGATATATAATGGCAGTGAGAGAAGGAAGGAGGGCAGGGGTCACCCCCACCCTGAACTATCTTATCTTATCATATCTATATGACGAGGGTGTCCCTGCTTCTAGGCCAACACCAGGGGGAATAACCAAATGGTTAGGTGGTGTATGGAGGGTGGCCCCTATCTCTCTATATGGATGAAGGGCTCGGGAGACCACCCCTCTTTCTCTATAGGGTGGTCAGGATTGAATGGAAAGTGACTCATGTCCCCTCGATGACCATATCTATAGAATGGAATCCCCGAATCTGAAATAGAATCTGTATAAGGGTAGGCATCCCAAGAATCAAGTGGGCCATGTCCCCCTCTACTCTATAAATGTGCGACCATCTCACCCATGTGCCCTCTTCTCTCTATATGGGGGGGGCCCTCCCTTCTCGTCCTGACCATCCCCCCCTCCCAAATATATAGCTGTTAGATAGGCACCGACACCCCACCTCTAATTAGCTAGATATCCCTCCCCCCAGAATCTAATCTAGATGGAGAGCCCCTCTAGCTATATCATTGGTGACCCACCTCTCTATTCTAGAGACTAAATGAGAGGCCAAAACTCCCCTCATAGTTAATACTATATTAGATTAGATATATGACAGCCCCTAGGGCCATGAATTCCCAGTTATATATATATATATATATATATATATATAATATATATCGGGGGGGCTCGACCCCATAGCTCGTGGTCCACTAAGAAAACTAAAACCCATCTACCCTGTGCCCTGAAATATAGATATTCTCCCATGTCTACTTTGATGGCCCTATCTCCCTATCTATATATGGGGCCACCAAATTGAGCTATGATTGAATTACTGAAATAAGCCCATGGTAGAACCACTGCACTACTTCAAACACTTTAGAACCAACCCCCACCCCATATATACTGACCCTATAGAGATAGAGATAGAACTGCTATGGTGCCTTAGTAAATAAACAATAGGCCTAGGCGGTTCAATGGATCACTACCATCTCCTATCTATATAGGCATCTAGATAGATGGGCAGAGAGATAGGTACTTCCTCTTCTCATCAATGCAATGCTTGTGTACTTTTATGATTTGGGAGATAATATAATCAAGCCTTATAGAGTCTAGACAAGAATCGAGGAGGATCCCCCCACTTTAGATATGGCTAATCTCATCTCATTGAGCCAGTGTCTAATCGGCTCCGAGGCGATAGATTGAGGGGGAGGGAAGCTTCTATATCCATTTTTTGAGCGAGTATATCAATCATTTCCTAACCTTCACTATACTCTCTATATGGGAATATCGGGGCCTCGACCCCTATCAATGTCATATAGATAGAGAGGGGGTGATTGAATGCTTAATAATCTAGAGTTGGAGTTGGTACTCAGGCCTCCGATAGGGCAGTGCTATATAGAGTCTAGATGGGCTTACTCAGCACCCTGTATACAATATATGGTGGCCCCATCCCAAACTATAGGATATAGGGGGGCCCTACCCTTTATTTCTCTGGGGCAGATATAGAGAATAAAATGGAATAGAATAGGTGACCCAATGGCCAGATCAATACACATCCATCTAGATCCTTCTATTCTATATATGATATGACCACCCTTATCTATAAATAGAAATATAGGATAAGATATTTCGGGATGGGGGTGGGGGCACTAAACTGACACCCTCTATATAGATCTTGGATCTCAGGACCTTGGGACTACCGTAATACTCCCCCTCTAGATGTAGCCCCTCTAAATTTCCCAGGGGCCCTCTATTCTAAATGATATATGTGGCACTCCTCATGTCTAGATAGGCCCAGATCAATAAACCTACACTCCCCCTAGGCCAAAGATAGGGATGGATACCTTATCTACGTCCATATACCCTCCCCCGATAGGCCGATTGACCTATATGGACTATACAGTTATATTGATTTAACTAATTCCTTCCCTCCTACCCTAGCCCATCGGTTGATCTGGTTACCCTTGATTAGCCAGATCCCTCACCACTGCCCACTCCCATCCCATGATACCCTCCCACCCATATCAGGCTCCAGATCTCTAATAGATCTATATCTATAGGTGTCAACCTCTGTTAGACCTTTGGGGATGACCGATCATCTACATCTTCACCTACCTCCTACTTGACGTGCCCTTAATCATGCCAACACTTTCTTATAAAGCATTCAAATGTGTGCACTCCCCCCAACCTCCTTATGTGCACATCTGCATGAAATTATTCCTACCCTACCCCTATTAATATTCTATGTCCCCATCCCCATCTTCATCTCCCAACTAGTCGGAAAACCCTATAAATAATTAGGGCATGGGTTCCTTCGGGTAGATAGGGGGCTAGGGTTCTATTGTTAGAGACTCACATCACCCCTAGATGCAGATCAGGCTTCTAGGTTGATCACTCTAGCATCCAGTGTGATTACACAACATGGAAACCTCTCTCCAAGTGTGGGGACTTGTGAAACTGAGAGAGGAATCTCCAGATTAAAGGCTGGTTCCTCAAACTCCTCTGATTTAGATCTATATTTTGTAAAACTACAGAGGTTTGAAACCTAATCCTACTCTAAAATCTAAGGAGACAGAGATAGAAAGTGCAAAGATGAAACTAAACTAACAGGTGATACACCAAAGGAGGAGTGGTGAACACTTCTTGTTCTTCAGATAGACACAGATCATAAAATGCAACATAAAACATCATGTACAAGCTGATAAGATGTAATCAGAGGTCTGAAATGAAACAAGCAACACAAACAGAGGACTGAAAACTGATCACAGAGCCTGTATTGTTATTTCCCCTGTCAAAACCCCTATATTACAACATCAAAAAGGTAGAAAACCTGTTAAAATTTTAGAAGAGGTCTGATACTTGAAAAAATCACTTTTTACAGGTGAAAGAAGAAGCTTGCTATCCAAAGAAATGTTCCCCCCCTTGAAATGAGCCAAATCTGTCTTTTTTTATTGCATGGGTCAAGCCCAGGGGACAGAAAACATACAAAAACATGGGAACCCATCCCTCCTTGACTACAGATGCATTAAAACGGCATGAGGGACCTTACAAACCCATACCCTGTCATTTTGACCAGATTACAGGAGAATGCGACCCATTCTGCATTAAATCTGGTCGCTGAAATGTCACTTCTGGCCATGAACATGCGTCAAATCTGTTTCTTGATTTTCTCTCTCCAGACTGCACCAAAATTCAAGATTAACCCTGAAATCATGTAGAGAATTTCATGATCTTTTCGTTGATATAAAGAACGTGCAAATTTGAGCTCTGAATCGAAAGATATGTCGATCTGAAGATCTAGGGCACAAAACAGGTGAAAATGGATTTTTAAATTTCTTCCCGCGCTCTGCCACCTAGATGACACGTGGCATGCATTGATTGGTCATGTGATTCTCTCTCCTTCCCTACTTCATTAGACATGTGTCCTCTTTTTATTGGCTTGGGTCAAGTGCTTGAAACCTCGCCATCTGATCTTTTGGACTTTTCTCCTTGTGACACGTGTCATGATTTGGTTGGTCCAGCGGGTCTGTCGGCTCTTCACGCCCTTCGCGTCTTTCTGTCCTAGAATGTCCCAAACTGTTTGGGACAAAAACTCCCGAACCACCTAAAATGGGCTTCCTTGTCCCTCATTTGTCGGTGACACGTGTCATGATCTAATTGGCTCTCAGGTTTGTCGGCTATCCGTGCATCCCACGCGTCCATTTGTCCCAACTGTCCCAGTGCTGAAGTTCCTCGTTTCGGCCGAACCAGCTGGTTCATGTCCTTCGCGTACATTTGTTCCAACTGTCCTGGACTATCTGGGACAAATTCTTCTGAACCACCCCAAAATGGGCTTCCTTTTCTCTCAGCCGCTTCGCCTTTTCGTGTCACTTCACGTCCTTCGCATCCTCGATTGGCCCAGATGTCCCGACTACTTAGTGCGAAAGTTCTCCTTTTCAGCCGAACCGGGCGGTTCGCGTCTTTAAGGCCCAAATGTCCCGAGAAGTTAGTCAATTTTCTTCTCCTTTGGCCGAACCGGCTTTCCACGTCCCGCATGTCCCGACGGCCCGATTGTCCCTATGCTACAGTTCCTCGTTTCGGCCGAACCGGCCGGTTCCCGTCCATTTGTCCCGGATGTCCCTTTACTTCGCGGGCCACCTGGAGGCTTTTCGGCCGATCCGTGCCTTGATGTCCCAACTGTCCCAAAGGCGGCTTGGAGTAGGACTTAGCCAATTTCACGATTTTCTCCTGAATCGACCTACTTGCTTGGAACTGAAAACTCTGATGCATGTTATCGAAATTTACCCTGGGGGGTGAACTTTGGATAACAATTTGGTGACTTTTCGGGGTCACTTGCCTGCTAGGTGAAAATATCGGTAGCCAGAAGTAGTCCATTGGGCATGGAGTTATTAAATATTCTGTTCAGAACCCAACTGACTCAGAATGTGCAAGGAGGAAGATGGAATGTCACCTGATGAAAGCAAGGACTACCAAACATCTCCAAGGACAGCAAGTTGTGCCAAAGCACTTAGGGAAAACAAAACTAACCTACAGCAAAACAATGTGCACAAGCACTTGGAGGAAATAAAATCTAATCTAATATTTACAGAGGTAGTGAACTTCCGTCTAGAAGCAACGCTTGAGATAGATTCCATTGACTGGAATCTACAGTTCTTCACCATCCAATGAGGCTAATTGGAAAGCATTGTTGTTCTTGTACTTTGTGACCATGTATGGGCCACTCCAAATGGCATCAAATTTTGAATGCCTTCCCGGTTTTTCTCTGTCCACATCCCATTTCAACACTAGATCTCTAACTTGAAAAGATCTATCCTTGGCCTTTCTATCGAAGGTCTTCTTGATCAAAGCTTAATCCTTTTCCATTGCTTGGGATGCCTGATTTCTGATCTCTTGCAGCTCCATCAACTCTGCATACCTTACCTCCATGGGCTCAAATTCAAGCAACTCCAGCTGCTTCATGAGTTCCAGTGTTGGCAACTCCAGTGACATGGGAAAGATTGCTTCCTTTCCATAGACAAGCCTGAATGGAGAATTACCTGTGGATCTTTTGGGAGTGATCCTATCAGCCCATAAGGCTGATTTCAGCTTGGTATGCCAAGACCTCTAATTCTCGTCAAAAGTCCTCCTAATGATCCTCAAAAAGTTCTTATTTGTAGACTCGGCCTGGCCATTACCTTAAGGGTAATAGTTTGATGAAGTGCTTAGGTAAATACTGTTCTTGACAGCCCACTCAGTCACCTTAGATCCAATGAATGCCAATGCATTATCAGAGATTATTGTAGTAGGTACACCAAATCTAGTTGTTATCCCCTCATAAAAGTCTAAGATGTTAGACTCATTCACCTCTTTGAGTGCTACAACTTCTGTCCATTTGGTAAAGTAGTCTGTGGCTGTCAAAATCCATTTGTGCCCTTGGATTGAATTGGGATTAATGACTCCAATGAAGTCCAAACCCCATTGCATGAATGTCTGGTCAACTGAGATTGGATGTAATGGAAGGACAACAAGTCTCTCTTTTCCTGTGAAGAATGCACAATTCTTACACCTCTTGATCCATGCATAGCAATCACTGAAGATTTTAGGCCAATAATAACCAGCCTTCATGATTTTTAGAGCTGTCACTCTTGGTGCAAAATGGCCACCAGATGGTCCACCATGAAAGTCTTCCAACACCCTTTGAATCTGACCTGTGCTAATGCATCTCAGTAGCACTCCATTCACATCTTTCTTGAACAAAACTCCATCAACAATGGCATACGGAACAACCTGCAACCTGAAGTGTCTCCTTTGGGTCTTGTTCATCTCTGGAGTGCATAGGCCTATGCTTAGGAAGTGCATAATATCTTGGGTCCAGCAAGGAGTGGGGGAAGCATTGTCTTCTTCTTGATTTCCACTTGGCTCATGACTGTCTTGGACTGTCAAAACAATTTTTTCTTTGTTGCATACTTCTTTTTGCTTCCCCAAAACCAGCTGCTCACACAATTCTTTCCCTCTTACCATCTTGGTGATCTTGATATCAATGTCATATTCCATGACATGGGTGATCCAACCTACCCTTTTCTCATTCAAATCCTTGTTGAGGAGGAAGTCCTTAACTCCAGCATGTGAGACCAGCAACTGGAACTTTTTGTTTGAGACTAAATGCTTGAATTTCTTCAAGCTTCTGATTACTGCAAGTACATGCTTTTCAATAAAAGAGTACCTCACCTCACAGTCATCTAGGATCTGGCTGAAAAAGGCAATCGACTGCTCATCATTATCTTTGTTCTACTGTACTAGAATGGTAGAAATAGTGTCATCACCTCTAAATGCATAGAGGATGAAATCCTTGGAGAAGTCTGGGTTGATGAGAGTTGGTGCTTTGAGAGATAGCTTCTTTGATTGCTTCGAATCTCTCCTTGCCTTCTACTGTCCACTTAAAAGCCATGCTCTTCTTTAACATTTTGGTGATGGGCTTAACAAGGGCTACAAAATCTGGGATAAACCTACAGACAAAATTGATCCTTCCCAAGAAGCTTTGAAGAGCCTTCTTGTGACTTGGAAATGGTAGTGCTCTTATGGCTTCAACTCCCTCTGGATCAATTGCCAGTCCCTCTTTCGAGACAATATGGCCTAGAAGTTTCCCCTCATGAGCCAGGAATATGCATTTTTTGGGATTCAATGATACCCCAAATTTTCTACACCTCTGAAATACCTGCCTCAAATGAAAAAGGTGATCCACTGCATTTTTGGAGAATACAGTGATGTCATCAAGATATATCAAAACTATTTTGTTGATCAACCCCTTGAATGCCATATCCATTGCCCTTTGGAAAGTGGCCCCAACATTTGATAGCCCAAATGGCATCTTCTTGTAGGCATAGGTCCCCCATTTGGTGGTGAAAGTTGTCTTGAACTGGTCCTCTTCTTTCACCATCACCTGATTATACCCTGAGTAGCCATCTAGGAGAGAGAATCTCTCTGAACCGGATACTACTTGCAATATTTGTTCCATTGAAGGAAGCGGGTAATGATCTTTGAGAGATGCCCTATTGAGGTCTCGGAAGTCCACACACAACCTGATTTCTCAGCTCTTCTTCCTGACCGGAACCAAGTTAGCAACCCAGCTTGAGTGCTTGATTGGGAATATAATGCTTGCCTCTATTAGCTTATTTAGCTCTTTCTTCATTAGAGGCTCAATGTGAGGGTTAACAGGTCTCTGCTTCTACCTGATGGGCTTAGCATCTGGATCCAATTCTATGGTATGTTGTGCCAAATTCGGATTGAATCCTCTCAAGTCTTCATAGCTCCAAGCAAAGACATCTGGAAATTCTTGGCAAAGCTGTATGAAATCTGATTTCTCCTGCTCAGTGGCCACTTTACCAATTTGAAGTGTTTTGCCTTCCCCAACCAGAAATGGCTCTGAATCTTCTCTCTTGACCTGTATGTTAGCCTTTTCCTTACGGAACTGGTCGTTAGGGTTGAAGATAGACTCCAACGTTACTAAACCCTTGGGAAGCTTGTTTGTCCACAGCTGCACTACTTGACCCCCATACTGCTGCTCTAGTCTGTCCTGATTCCTAGCTGAGAATTCAGCCTCTTCTTGTAAAAAATTGACGATCTGTTGATCATTCTCAAACACCTGCCAGCTTATATTATTATCTGGAACTGCTGGCCTCACAATCACATGGATATGTGGCTGTGTTTTTTCCCTTTTGATGTTGTCAACCACATCAAACGTTGCTCCAACTGCTGCGAGCCTATCCATGGCTTCATTTTTCTTCCTGGGTATGGACACGATGTTGAAAGCTTCGAAATCCTTCAATGAGGTCCCATACCCTATTCTTGTAGTTCTTCAGCAGGTCATTCTTTGTAGCATGTTGTCCCCTGACTTGATTGACGATCAGCTCACTATCCCCGAACACCTGCAAGTTATTTATGCCCTTTTTCCTAGCCCAATGAAGTCCATGAATCAAGGCCTCATATTCAGCTGTGTTGTTTGAACAAGAAAACTGGAAATGAAAAGCTGAATAATATTTGATGCCTTGAGGTGAAACAAGCATAGCTCCTCCTCCTGCACCTTGCCTACTCCTTGATCCATCGAAAAATAATTTCCATACCTCATTCTTCATCCTTATGGTTTGGTTTGGTGATGCTAGGAATAGGATGGTTTTCTTCATGTATGCAATATACTCCTAGTTCAGATTCTTCTACTTCTTGGTAGGGATCAAAAGCATGTACCTTGCTTGCCCATTCATCAAGAGTCAAATCTGGAATGCTTCCAACTTTGGTGTCAGCTTCATCTGTGTTTGGATAATCTTCTTGATCAAATGCTGAATAGTTGGCATTGATTTGGCTTGGAGTATGAGGCTCAATATGAAAGTTTGCAATTGGTTCGGATCTGATTGTGACCTTAGTACCATATCTTGTTCTGAACAACATGTGTGACCAATCAGCAGATAAGTAGCCTCCAATTTTGGCTAGTGAAATCCCTTGATAAACATAGGGCAAAGAGTGGTGGCAAATCTATCACTGACACATCTTGTAAAACGGTAACGTTGGGGCATGTATGCAAGGTAAGATTCAAACCTTTAATTACTCCCACGGTTTCTACTACTGTCCCATCCAATTGCACTACCCCTTTAGATATTACTTCATATTGGAGACCCTAGCTGATCAGCTATTTACTTGGGCATTACTGAACTAATTTCCCCAGAGTCAATCATGCAATTATGTACCATACTTTATCTCCTATGATCAATGAAACATAGAAATGGAGGGGGGCTTCAACATTTTACCTTGTTTTCCTCCATGGTTTCCTTCAGGCTATGGGCAACATTTTTGAGTACCTTCTCTTACATTTGAGACCCGTTGATTTGAAGTTGACCAGTCCTCCATGGCAACTTGTAGCAAATCTCTCTGGCCTGGGATGGATATGTGATTCCCACATTGATTATGCATTGATATTTGTCTTCTTCATCTGATCAATGATGCTGAATGGGGATGAAGCATCCCTCTGTTGTCCCCTAGATTACACATTTGTTCCTTGCACATGGGCAGAAACAACTGGCATCTGAGTTGGTTTAGGGGCTGGTCTTGGGTGCTCCTTATGCATGTTTGGAACTAGTATTTTGTTTGCCAATCACCTTGTGGAGCCGTGACAGAAGCTCGTGAACTGGCTTGGGGCCAATGGCTGCTCATCACCCAAATTTCTCCTTTTTGACCTTGTGTTGGCTTGCAACAATTTGAGAGGGTATTTGATTCATACCATAGAAAACTTCGGCTTGCCAATTGACAAGATGTAGTTTCATTCGGAGATGATTCCTTGCTGGAATGTTTCTTCTTGCTGCTTGATCTCCTTCACTGGCCTGGACTCTTGCGACCCACCAATGGTTGTGCACCATCAGATGCTTGATTTAGATGCACCGTTAAAGCACATTGATTGGTTATGTGGCTCGACTACATGGGAAGACACCAATCATATTCTTGGGCCATGTTATTTTGGACTGGCACTAATGGTTTAGAAGCAGATACGACATTAGGGTTATAGGGCTGAAATTGGTCTATTAGCAGGAGGCCTTACTTGGCTTTGATTTTGATTCATATTTGCAGCCTGGATTTGGTGACCTATTTTGGTTGGTATGGGGGCCTAGCCTAGGTACTGTGTTTGAGGCTGATACGAAGGTCTGAGCACTTTGAGCTTGCTGTTTTTTGATAGTAACCAGCTCATTTCCCAAATTTTACAACTATTTCATGACCTCTTAGAGTTCATTTGAAGCACTAGAGGATGAAGTAGAAGTTTCACTTGAACTTTGATTTCTAGGGGTGGGAACAGGAGCCAAAGTGGGTGCTTGACTAGTGCTTGGATTTTCTAAGTTTGGATACAAGGGCATGGAAGGCCTAGGAGCCAGTTTACCAGCTTGAATAAGGTAGTTTTCAGCTCTAATGGCAATGCTATAAGCAGCAGGTAAGGTTATGCCTTCCATAGATTGAATTAACATAGAAATATCAGAATTCAAATCTTTAAGGTAATATAGAAAAGCACCTTCTACTGTTGGCCTGACTACCACCGGAATCCTATCCCAAGACCTTTGAAATATGAAGTTGAAGTCAGTCAACTTCTCATTGGGGGCTCTCTTGATAGTTGTTAGCTGCTCTAAAAGAGACAAGTTGTCTCCCTTCTCTCCAAATTACTCATGAAGTGCAATACACAGCTGATTCCAGTTTGTGATAGAACCAACTCCAAGGATCCTAAACCATTGTAATGCTTTACCCTTGAAGGAAGATGCCAATAACTTGACAGCCACTTGCATTTCATTGATTTCATGGATTGCACAAAGGTTAGCAATATCTTTAACATGATTACCTGGAGTAGTCTGATTTTCTCCAGTGAAGTACGAAATGTTCTTCAAGGCTACAATAGGAACTGGATGTTGTGCATTGAGAGCAAGTGGGCTACTACCTATGAAGTTGACGTAGGGATTGTTCTAAGCCATTTTGATTGGTCTTAAAACCCTTATTGACTGAATGAAAGGTCTACCAGGTGGATGAGTTGAGAGAGTTCTATTTGGTGGAGACGGAGACCTTTTGAATCCTTCTTCCTCTTTGCCTTCTTCTCAGAGATAGTTGCAGGTATTCAAACAACACTTCTTCTTCTCCAACTCTTGACCTTTGTGGTGATTCTTCTCATGAGTTTTCAGGCCTGCACTTGGGAACCAATCAATTCTTCCCTTCAGAGTCACCAGATATGCAAATAATAGCTCTTTTAAGCAAGAAAATTGCAGAAAATGCACATCAACTCTACTACAATAAAAATGAGACCTCTATGTCCCACCGGGCATGCCAAAACTATTATTGCAGACTCACAGCAGCCCTGGATGCAGATCAGGCTTCTAGGTTGATCACTCTAGCATCTAGTGCGATTGCACAACATGGAAACCTCTCTCCAAGTGTGGGGACTTGTGAAACTAAGAGAGGAATCTCCAGATTAGAGGCTAGTTCCTCAAACTCCTCTGAATTAGATCTATATTTTGTAAAACTACAGGGGTTTGAAACCTAATCCTACTCTAAAATCCAAGGAGACAGAGATAGAAAGTGTAAAAACTGAAACTAAACTAACAGGTGATACACCAAAGGAGGAGTGGTGAACACTTCTTGTTCTGCAGATAGACACAGATCATAAAATGCACCATAAAACATCATGCACAAGCCGATAAGATGTAATTAGAGGTCTGGAATGAAACAAGCAACACAAACAGAGGACTGAAAACTGATCACAGAGCCTGTATTGTCATTTCCACTGTCAAAACCCTTATATTACAACATCAAAAAGGTAGAAAACCTATTACAATTTTAGAAGAGGTCTGATACTTGCAAAAATCACTTGTTACAAGTGAAAGAAGAAGCTTGCTATCCAAAGAAATGTTCCCCCCTAGAAATGAGCCAAATCTGGCTTTTTACATTGCATGGGTCAAGCCCAGGGGACAGAAAACGTACAGAAACATGAGAACCCATCCCTCCTTGACTGCAGATGCATTAAAATGGCATGGGGGACCTTACAAACCCACACCCTGTCATTTTGACTAGATTACAGGAGAATGCGACCCATTCTGCATTAAATCTGGTTGCTAAAATGTCATTTTTGGCCATGAACACGCATTAGAGCCATTTCTGAATTTTATCTCTCCAGACTGCACCAAAATTCAATATTAACCCTGAAATCATGTAGATAATTTCATGAGCTTTCCGTTGATATAAAGAACGTGAAAATTTGAGCTCTGAATCGAAATATATGTCGATCTGAAGATCTAGGGCACAAAACAGGTGAAAACAGATTTTTAAATTTCGTCCACGCTCTCTGCCACCTAGATGACACGTGGCATGCATTGATTGGTCACGTGATTCTCTCTCCTTCCCTACTTCATTGGAAACATGTGTCCTCTTTTTATTGGCTTGGGTAAGTGCTTGAAACCTCACCCTCTGACCTTTTGGACTTTTCTCCTTGTGACATGTGTCATGATTTGGTTGGTGCGCGGGTCTGCCGGCTCTTCACGCCCTTCGCGTCTTTCTATCCTGGATGTCCTAAACTGTTTGGGACAAAAAATCCCAAACCACCCGAAATGGGCTTCCTTGTCCCTCATCTTCCGGTGACACGTGTCATGATCTGATTGGCCCTCGGGTTTCTCGGCTATCCACGTCCCACGCGTCCATTTGTCCCAACTGTCCCAGTGCTGAAGCTCCTCGTTTCAGCTAAACTGGCCGGTTCGCGTCCTTTACGCATACATTTGTTCCAACTGTCCTGGATTGTCTGGGAAAAATTCTCCTGAACCGCCTGAAATGGGCTTCCTTTGCTCTCAGCTGCTTCACCTTTTTACGTCCTTCGCGTGACATTTGTTCCAGATGTCCCGACTAGCTTAGTGTGAAAGTTCTCCTTTTCGGCCAAACTCAGGTGGTTTGCGTCCTTAAGGCCCAAATGTCCTGAGCAGTTAGTCGATTTTCTTCTCCTTCGGCTAAACCGGCTTTCTGCATCCCGCGGCGTCCCGACGACCCGATTGTCCCTAGTGCTATAAGTTCCTCATTTCAGCCGAACCATCCAGTTCACGTCCTTCGCATCCATTTGTTCCAGATGTCCCTTTGCTTCGCGGGCCGCCTGGAGGCTTTTCCGCCGATCCACACCTTGATGTCCCAATTGTCCCAAAGGTAGCCTGGAGTGGGACTTAGCCAATTTCATGATTTTTTCCTGAATCGACCCACTTGCTTGGAACTGAAAACTCTGATGCATGTTATCGAAATTTACCCCTGGGGGGGTGAACTTTGGATAATAGGTTCCTTTGCAATACTCCCCCCAGCCCCATTTAATTATGGATTCCTTCTATTTACTACCCCTAGGAAGACTGGGGCCAAGGGTCCCCCCTTTGTACTCCCCCCTTATATATATATATGTGAAGAGGATAGGGTAGGCAGACCCGATGGGAGAGGAGCCCTATATTTCTATGGGGGACCCTATATATTTAATCTACGGAGGGTGCCCATTTATCTATAAGGGGGCACTCACCTGTCTATAGAGTCCACTATCTAACTATCTAAATTTGGCACTCGACTTCCTATGTATAGATATTCTATCTGACTATCGCACCCCTCTATATATATGACAGTAGGCCCGAGAGAATTTTCTACACTCCCTTGGGGGAGAGAGGGGGGCTACTCTAGATTAGATCCCTATGACCCCTATGTATCTATCATAATAATTAATAGACCATCCATTCCATACATGACCATATATCTCTATGATGAATAGTTGTATCATGTATACAATGGATGATGGTAGATGGATGGCCCTGATCTCTCTATTCTATAGGCCATTGGCCCAAACTATCACCTAAATGACCCCTATCTCTATCTGGGGTGAGCCCTCTATATATATAACTCCATTGGGTCACCTATTCTATATCTATAGCTTCCCCCAGATAATAGATAGGGAACCTCCTTTCCTGCACCCCAAAGAAAAGATATAGAGATGGGGGGATAAGATAACATAGTTTGGGGTGGGGAGGGGAGGGGAACTAGGTGGGGGGGCTAGCGGCATGGCCTCTTAAGATCGATTTGTTCTATGATGGAACACACCTACACTTACCTGTCATTGAGTACCCCCATATTTGGATAGGGTCCCTAAGATATGATGATTCTTCTCTCCTCTCTTCGGCATACATGATTCTTCTCTCTTCAGCAAGTCCATCATTCACTTGCCTTAGGGGGGTCCATTTCATCTAGTGGTTAAGACATCATATTTTCATGTAAAAGACATAGGTTTGATTCCCATAGGGGATGGATATTCGTAGTTTTTTCTTACAAGTTACTAGATCCTAGATAGATGATCTCACTGTGATCTCATGCTCTCTCTATCTCTCTCTCTCTCTTGGGTCAAGGGTGACTATGACTCTCCATAGTTGGGGTGAGTGATAGATTTATATAGAGTCTAGTTTCATTGGCACCCCTATATCCATATAGGATCTAGACCACCCCCCCACCCCTTATAGATGTGGGGTGAGGTGGAGAGGAACTTTCTGGATAGGTGGAAAGTGAGGCCATCTACCTATAGGGGGATTAAGGTTGAGACAACTATATAGAGATCATAGATATGATATGATTATGCCCATAGAAAGAGAGGGGCCTCCTCTCTCCCCCATATAGAGAGGGGGGCCTACTAGATATAGGTGGGAGAGGCACACTCCCCCTGCTCCTACATCCCCTACCATATCTATCTCTCTATCTTCTCTATGGAGGGCCCCTAGAGAGGTTATATATGGGGTAGAGGGCACCGATGACATTTATGCTATGCTTGGGAGGTTGAGGGATATATGCCCCAATTCTATATTGATCCTCCTGAGTATAACTATAGAGATTCCCATCGGCCTATATAGATAGGCGCCCCTAGTTATTCACTATATAGATATAGTATATAGTAGATAGTAGATAGTAGGCCCCTATCTATCATTGGGGTTTCTTTATATAGTGTATAGATCCTTTCTTTAGGTCCCCTATCTATACCAACTAGATAGAGTTTTATAGTCACCCCATATATAAATAGGGCCCCAACGCCTATATATAGATGGCATCATCTCCCTCCCCCCTCTCTATTACATCTTGGGTCTATCTCTTATGATTTGGGTGGGCGGTCCACTACGTATAGAGAGATTTCTTTATCTCTCCCAGACCTACCAGTTGAGGGAAACTATATAGGATGTGCGACTTGACGTTAGACGAGAGCATAAATGCCCTTGGCCTCCCTATCCCCAATCCATATATAAGGAGAGGGGTGGGGGGGTCGGCACGAGGGTGATTATCTAGAGTTGACACTCTCCCAAAGAAGGGCCTTTAGGATCTCAACTGCTCACCCAGATCCCAGGTCTCTATAGATTAGAGATTGGATGGGGTTGGGTCCCTATATATATGGGGTGAATATCTATAGTTTCTAACCCAACCCCAATATCTATAGATTTGGGTGCCCTCTCCCGACACCTCTACTAGCCATAGACATATATCTATAGGGGTAGGGGGAGGGGGGAGAGGCGCTCGACCTTTCCTTTAGGTCTAGGTCGAGGGTCCTTGATCTCTCGATCAATCATCCTTACCCATACAAATATCAATCAGCTGATAGTACCAATCCTAACAAAATACTAATGGAAAATCCCAATAATATATATAGGTGGTGGGGGGGAGTGGGTGGCAGATGTGGATTGCTTCATGCATATTGTATGCACACCTGATAGAAGGTCTTGTACTCATGATCTATGTCTAGATAATCTATATCTTCACTTGTAAGGGGTCCAAGATTTCTACGCTCTATGATTTTGGTAGACTCAACAAGGGTCTTACCATAATTGATTATGTGTAATTCTCTCAAATACTCTAGGATGATCTTATGTGCTGAGGATTTGTGCTTGTGGGCAGGGGTGGATATAACAGACCAGCAGATCTAGTAGTCAATAATTGTTTAGACTTGATAGAAGTTTTCGTGGCACCTATAGTGGGATGAGGGACTTATCACGACCCCCAAAAATTGATTGATGATGTATTCATCACCAAAGTTTGTCAAGTAGGCCACGTGGGTCAGCCAAGCTCTTCTATGACTAATGACACCTTGATCCCAAAGCCTTTGGAGTATCTTTCTCATAGGTGCCTTGATCTGGGTTTTGTTGGATTCCTAACAAACCAATTTGCCTACTGTTAGTTTGTAACCACTCATTGCACTTCGTGAAGGAGATTGAATGATAGGTCCCCCTAGCTAGAGATGCCATCTCCCTCTCTCTATATGGGCATGGGACTATAGACCCACCACTCGAACCCCAAAAATCTAGATAGCCCCCCCTCGGGGGATATAAGAGGGTCGAGGGGTAATATCTAGAGTCGGAACTTGATCATGGCTATACTTAGATCCAAGAGATCTAGAGGGGGGAACCCTATAGATAGATATGTCTCCTTAGGGATAAGGGAGATTCTCTAGAGTATGCACCCATCTAGATCTATAGGTGCCCACTCGCCCACATATAGATCTAGATGGGTAGATAGATGGGGCCATCTCTCCTTGGGCTGAGATATAGAGATAGGGGGGCATCTCTTGATTGGGCCATATCCATATATGGCCACCCCTATCTCCCACATAAAGTAAGTATAGATGGATATGGCCATGTGACTCTCTAGAGTTATGCCCATAGATAGATAGGGGTAAAGGGCCATATAGAGAGAGGTGGCACTAGAGTTTAGATAGGGCTCTCGATTGAAAAAAATTCCTCGCCCCCCTCAGGGCTGAGGATATCTAGGCACACCCCTAGAGAGATCTAGGGGGGGATATCTAGATATGGGGGGGCACTTGACCATCGGGAGATCACTCAATCTATAGATCGAGGTGTGAACATAATATGGATTATAGAGTTTAATTGGGTCTCTCCCACATACCCATACCCAGATATTAGAGAGGGAGAGGGCCCCCCTCTCCCCTCCATATAGAGTTGAGAATTATATATAGGGGTTTCTAAGAGGTCCTTCAGACCCCCTATAGATCTATATGCCCCTTGGGGGAGAGGAGACCCCCTCCTTATAGATATTATTCTGTAGGGGCGGCTATATCTAGTTGGCACCCTCTCGATGCCCACCCACCCAGATATGATCATAAGATATAGAGAAGAGATATAATAGAGAGAGGTGGAGGGGGGCATATCTCATCCATCTCTCTATAGAGGGTAATCTCTCCTTGAGCCAAGATATAGAGAAAGGGGGGAGGTCCATCTCTTGGTTGGGCCCTATCTCCTTTAAGGGGAGAGAATTATCTCCAACTATATATATAGAGGCACGAAACCCCCATCTACAGAGTTAGGATAGATGGGGCCCATATATCTAGAGAGGTCACCTCCCCTATCTAGATAAGGGGGTTGGGGGGGCTATCTAGATTTGGGGTACTCCCTATAGATCTTATTCTATACGGGCCTAATGTCGATCGATGCTCGACTTGAGATAGAGATAGAGGGGGGTCAAGCACACCATACATAGATAGGGTGAGCTACTTACTGCAATGAAAAAGATGTTGGATCAAGATACTCCTCCCTAAGTCCTCTAACTTGGAATGGATGATGGAGCTTAGGTAGGTAGCTATGAGAAGGATACAATGCTTCACCATTCGACACTTCTCTAGCTCTCATGGCCCAACCCCCCATTTCTATCTTCCCCTATCTTATCTGTAGTCCCTTGGGCCCAAGTTTCCTAAATGACCATACTAAGGGATTATACCGTACTCCACGTAGCTATGGTTGTGAATCTTATATAGCCATTCAAGCTGAATTGTAGGAAGTGGGTTATACGTTTCTAGATTCTTCTCGAGAGCTCTACGGTACTCGTGATTCCTAGTGGGAATTCATCGACATATTGCACATAGAAAATCCTTATTCCCCCCTTGGGTCGAGGGTGGGCCCCAGAGAGGGGGCCCATAGATCTAGAGGGGGTAACCCTATAGATAGATCTGACCCCTCGGGGATGAGGATGCCTATCTAGATATGGAGGAGTGAACCCCTCTCCCGCCCCTCTACATCTAGATAGGGGGGACCCTTTAGAAATGTATGGTTGGTTGAGTTCCCGGTTGAGGTTGAGTGAGTATTGGTCATTGGGATGGTCATTAGGAACCAATTTGGTCATCCAAACAATCATTATATATAGATAAGGGGCATACTTCTGTTGGATCCTCTCTATCTCCTGATCGAGATTGTGTAGGTAGATGTTTTCTAGTAGGCCGATAATAGGAAAAAGCAATGGTGACTACCTATCCCTTTCTCCTTATCAGTTGAGGGTCCCCTATAGAGAATATATATAATGAGGGGGGATACTCTCCCTACTAGTCAAGACCCTCCTGACAATTGAGAGTCCCCTCCCCCATATCTAGATAGGCATCCTTGATCTCTTGCCATATCCCTATATAGGGAGGGGGAGCCCCCCTCTAGATCTATGCCCCCCCCCTCTAGGGGCCACCCTCGACCCCCTCTCTAGAATGCTAAACTCTATATAGAGGGGGGAGGGGGGATATCTAGATATGGGGGCCATCGAGTGACGGTTATATCCATATCCCTATCCCATATATCTAGAGGGGGCAGGCTCCCCTAGATATATGTGAGAAAAGAAAAAATTGTTTGCCTCTAATCTAGGGTCAAGCATATAGGTAGATGGTGGTTGAGTATTAGATCTATATGGAGGGGGTTTGATAAGGCGAAAGGAAAAACTATTCTTTCCCACCCCACATCGATCTCTTCCTTCAGGATTGGGATGAGTCGATGTCGGTTGATGGTGTCGAAACACTTATTGATGCTGAATTCCAAGAATCAATTTGAATATCCCCACTCTTTTCTAATCCATATTCTATAGATCGATAGAGACTATAGATAGTCTATATGTTTATAGAGGGGGTAGATCCTTCATTATATATGTAATACAATATAGCTATCTTGTATTCATTATCTATACTGATTATAGATATACGAATACAAGTTAGCTATGTTATATTCATAATAACTATTGATCGAGCCCCCCTCCCCTTCTCTCCCCCTGAACCCCTTCTCTCTCTCCCACCCATCCCTCTTGTTTACCACACTTCACTTATTTCTAGGTTAAGTGATGGTGCCACCAGGGGGGTTCCGTATACCCCTCGTCAAGAAGGAAATGAAGACAAAGGAAAGATAGAATAGAAGCAAGGAGGTTCATTGGGAATGGGTAACGGAAGGAGGGAGGGGTGAGGGAAAAAAACCAAAAATAAACAAAAACACCTTTCAAGGCACTTCCCACTAAACAAGAGAATAATGCCTTGTATTTACAAGAGAAAACCCCTTTAATAGTGCCTTACCATACTCCCTCCTTACCTCCTCCTTACCCAGGGAATAAAGGAGCAGAAAAAACATCTCATGCACACATCCATTCCCCTCGCTCAAAAGATAGGGACCTACTGAGTGTCTTATAGGCCATCCTAACCCCTATCCCCTCCCTCTTCCACTCCCCCTCTCCTCTCTCTGATAGATTTCCTCCCCTCTTACCGTGGGTCCTATCAATATGTATACCTCTCCTCTATAATCACTCATATTACCTAATGGACAATTCCATTATTTTGAGTGATTATAGACCAGAGGGTGAGGGGTGAGCGTAGAGAACCATTCAATTGATGAATCAATTGAGCGACCCCCCGATACGATAGGGGGGCACTCGCCTGCCCCGGGCAAGGCTCTTTAGACCTCGCCCTCCAGAGAGAGAGTAGCCATCGGGCGGGTGAGTGGTTTGCGCAGCCCCCCTATCTTTGTTTTGTAGTGAACCACTCGATTGCCATAGAAATAAGATAGTTCAAAGAGGGGGGGGTCCATTGAGAGGGGGGCCTATCTAATCTATATCTGACTCCCCTATCCAGGCCCTGTGATACCGCCCCTATCTATATATAGATGTGTGCCATATATAGATAGGGGTAAATATATAGATGGATTGGCTGTCGAGATGAGTGATACCCTATCTCTATATGGCATGTTACGCCCCTCTATATAGATATGGGTGATGGATCTGTCTATATAGAGATATGTGCCCCTCTATCTCTATATAATCTAGGCAGCAGGGAGGCAACTACGAAGGTACTCCGCACAATCTATAGAGTTGGCGGCCTACTCTCTCTCTATAGCTGGAGCCTGGGGGACGAGGGGGAACCCCATATAGAGAGATCTTAGTTGTATCACGTATGGCTCCTAATAGAATGGATGGCCCTATCCATACTTACTCCCATAGAGATCTAGATGGGGGAGCCCTCTGATTAGATAGGCCCTCTATAGATTCTGGGGAGGTTGGTGATGCGCGTGATGAATTGGTTGATAGAAAGGGGATCCCCTTGCCCTCCGCCTATATAGACTGGTTGGTGTGGTGAGAGAGGATAAGATCCCCCTCTATATCTCTCTTTATATCTCACTCTTCATCTCATCGCCTATCTAATCTCAACTATGGGCGGAAGCGGTGATGGCACAACACAATTTTTGTTTGTTTTCGAGGGGTGCGATATGGGGCACTCCATTGCCATAGAAAACTATAGGGTCAACCAAAGGGATATAGATTATTGGACTGACTATACCGATTACATACGTAACATCACATCAGATGGAGAGATAGACCCTGGCCTAGCCCTATGGATATGCCGAGCCGCCATATCTTTAGAATTGGAACTTGGAGCTGAGCGCTTTCAATTTCTAGGGGCAGGCCGAAGGGAAGCCCTATCGGAAGCCTATCTATATAGAATCTAATCTCTGACAGAACACAGGACCATTGCCGGAATTCGGAACAGCTATACTAGAAATTAGAGATAGCTAGATAGGGGCCCTCGGCCTCACAACTATCTATAACTGTCGGCCATATCTCTCTATGGGGGGGGCCCTATCTCTACGACACTATCAGGTTGGGGGCCTCTATATAGATAGAAGAGAATATAGGGCATTCATTCATTTAGAGTCTAAGCCACCCCCATATCCCTCTCTCTACTATAGACTCTATAGTCCTTATATCTAGACTATATTCTCTATACTACATACTATAGACTCAGATAGTTGGCCCAACACTCCGAACTTATCCCATCCCCTTCTTATCTCATATAAATGGCTGTGGTCACATGGGCTGATGCTGGAGTCCTAGCTTGGAGGGTCCCCTAGCCTATCTATATATGGCGATGGCGCCCATATCTATGTATACGCTTCAGCAGCGCCCCTATCTCTACTTAATTGACTTGCGATTTGTAAATGACTAACCCAACCCTATTGGCCAGCCATTGGATGGAGCGAATGAGGAAACTAGACAAAGGTAAAGAGAGAAAGCGAGTGCTGATTGAACTAGTTTAATTCACAAGATAAGATAAGATAAGATATATAGGTGGGGGGGTGGGGGGCCCAATAACAAGATATATAGGTGGGGGGGTGGGCACATGGGCTGATGCTGGAGTGCTAGCTTGGAGTGTCCCCTAGCGTATCTATATATGGCGATGGCGCCCATATCTATGTATACGCTTCAGCAGCGCCCCTATCTCTACTTAATTGACTTGCGATCTGTAAATGACTAACCCAACCCTATTGGCCAGCCATTGGATGGGGCGAATTAGGAAACTAGACAAAGGTAAAGAGAGAAAGCGAGTGCTGATTGAACTAGTTTAATTCACAAGATAAGATAAGATAAGATAAGGTATATAGGTGGGGGGGTGGGGGCCCAATAACAAGATATTAGTGATGCGTGTCATGCCATATAATAATAGGGGTGGGCACGATACCCCCCATATATCTCGTCGAGTCAAGTCTCTATCATTTGTTCGAGTTTGGGACCAACGACCATATCTTTGCCAGATGCCAAATCTGATCTTTTCTAGTTCCCAGATAGATCCCCTAGAAATTGCCCTATATAGAGATATGGGGGGCATATAGCATATATAATACAGTGGCAGTGGCAACGAACTAACCTCCATTCCATTCTATATGGAGTGTGGAGTGAGAGGTTGAAGGAAGGCCCTATCTATATAGAAGGTATCTGTTACACGCCATATCTATATATAGGGTGCTGCCATATCTATATCTAGGGGGCTGTCTATCTTTATCTAGTGAGTGATGTGCTTCTCAAGTGATGTGCCATAGCAGTATCCATATATAGGATTGGCGGCATATCCCATCTATAGATTAGATAGGGGCCGGTATCGGCATGCATGTATATGGGCATAGCTATAGGCATAGTCGGATCCGCCCATTCATGTTTAGAGATATAGGTAGGTGGCCAAGGATAATCCCTTTTTCTCTTGGGCCTCCCGCTTCCCTTATAGTGGAACAGGGGCAGCCCAAATAAGATATATATAGGGCGCAACAAGCGGAAAGGACCCTAACCTACCCTACCCTACCCTACCCAAATTCCATATTCCGGACACCCCTATCTCTATATGGGGGTCGACTCCCTTTGCTAACTGAGTTGATTATATGAGATTGGTCATGCCAAACACAACTCTGCCGCGCCGCCTATCTGGGCCAAGAATTGATCCGAGCCGAGCTCACCTAGCAGATAACTAGAGAGAGAGGGTAGTGCCAATCCGAGCAAAGATCTGCCGCAAGTAGAAATATATAGGTATAAAGCCAATACTCGCTTCAGAACGGCACATTGCTAGCTGGTTCAACAACAGTTCTCCTTCCATTTCTATTTGATTCCACCGCCCTATCTCTATATTGATAATGTGGTATCGAGTGAGCTATTATTCGAGCCCAGAATCTTCCGTTCGCTCTCGCCAAGAAATCGCTCATGATAGGATGGGACATTAGTGATTTGATAGTAGGAAAGATGGTCCCCCCTATAGAATAGATGATGCATTTGTATCTGACATCTTATCTTTCGGGCGGTCTGGGCGAAGAACTACTTACTGATTGCTCGATTGATGGAAGTCCCGCTCTCTATCTATATAGAGGTAAGGTTTATTGATCCGGAAGCGATGCCATTTATCCAAAAGTTAAGGAGACCTACCTCCAAGAAACAGTGAGCTATAGAGCTGACACGGGAGTAAGAGCTTCGGCCGGCCTATATATAGATATATGGGTCGGCCCAGGATTGGGCATATTCAACAGCCTGCCATATATTGGCCACCTGTTTCCAGTATCAGATTTTCTTCCCTCCCCTCCCGCCTCTGTATATATGCCACCATTTCATTCACAGATGATGCCATAGGAACTATAGGACCAAGGGAATGGGGGCTCCAACCAACTATATGATACGAGGGAGGTTGGTGGATTGCGGAGAATACTGCTCCTAACTGACCAGTTAGCCATTAGGTACCGATTCGGTTATCCCATTCCTTCTCCAGCTCTCGCATATGCAGCAGATTTTGGGCTTCGTCAGATGCCTTTGGAATATGGAAGGGGGCCTCCTAGGGCATCACACAACTCTTGGGTGAGTGGAAAAATCGGGTTTTTTAACTCCTCTATGCTATACATGAAAGATATCACATATATCTATATAGGGTGAGCTTGGGATTGATCGTATAGGTCCCGCTGTCCGGTAGAGCGCTTTCTGCTTCCTCACAGCTCTACAGGTTCGCCCAGCCACCACATAAAGAAGCCTGCCTTGTCTATTATAGAGATATATTGAAGCTACAATGACCTACCCCACTACCACATAATGATTGAGAATACAAGGAGATATTGATCTATCTTGTCCTACCAGTTTTTATATTTCTATATAGAAGGGGGAGGGGGGGGATTTTATCGACACTAAAATTTTCCTCCGTAATTTCTATTTCATTAATGTATGTATTAGGAATAGGATGTTGTTAAGTGTAATTAGTAGTAGTGTCTGATAGAAGATAACGGTGCCGTCAGTACGGTGCCACCAATAATGTAGAGTATGGTAACAGTCAAAGTACAATAGGAATGTTGTAAAAAGTAAATATTTGTCGTAAGTGGTCCGGTAATGTTAAAATGTCAAAGTTGGGATAAGTAGAGAAGTAGGGTCTACATGATTAGGAATTAGAAATATTATATTGGTAATAAGGACAAGGAGTGAGGTCATAAATATTTTGTGTATTTTATTTGTAAAAAGTCTAAAAATGTGGAACCCATGTGAAATGATAAGGTTTATCTTATCTTAAAAGATAAGCTTACATGTACAGATAAGAGTTAAGGTATGGAATATGATTCGTCAGAGTGGATTTCTTATCCTATCTTAGAGATAAGATGGATAAGCCTGGAAGTTCTATAAATAAAGAGGCCACCCCCCTCATTTAGCATAGAAAGAAGTAGTGAGAAATATTGTATGAAGTGTGTAAAGGAAGCCATCAGTTTAAAGGTGTGTTGAAGAAGCCATTAAGAGGTGTAATTGTAAAGTTTCTCCCATAGTATTGGTGGAAGGCAAGTGAAGTCAATAACACTTGAAGTACCTCATGGGTGAGATTGTAACAATTTCATGTTAATATTATAATTTACTTTGATATTTCAGATTTGTCATCATTCCGTCTTATCATAGTCGATGGTATTCTTGTGTTATGTTTGTTGTTTTGTTTCCAGATTACATCCACCAAACTAAAGGCTGTGCATTAGTAAATAATCATAGCACGAGGAGTTCCCGGTGAAGAATTATCATAGTGTCGGATTGGTGATGAAATTTTGGTTCCATTGCCGGGAGCATTCCTCGTTGGTGGATTGTCTGGAGAGATATTCCCACTTAGTCAAAAATCAATTGGAGGGTAACCTTTTTTTTACTGTGCATAGTAGTTACCATGGTAAAGTCATTTTTACCGTGAATAGTAGTTACCATGGTAAAGTCAGTTTTATCATGAATAGTAATTACCATGGTAAAGTCATTTTTGCTGTGAATAGTATTTACCACAGTAAAGTCACTTTTTACCGTGAATAGTATTTACCGCAGTAACTTCACTTTTTACTGTGAATAGTGTTTACCACAGTAAAGTCAGTTTTTACCACAGTAAGTCAAGTTTTACCATAGTTTACCGTGGTCATTTATATTTTCTATTAAAGTGATTTTAATTATTGGTGCACATAAGTCTTATTGATTGTACTTTTTGGTTGGTATTTCACTGTGGTTACTTTTGAAAATGGGGAAGATTCCTGTTTTTTTAGCCCAATCTAATGAAGATGCTTCCTCTTTCATTCAAGAGTTTAAATAATCTTGTATTTGTAATGGCCTTATAAGAAGGGAACAATGGACTGAATTTTTTCCTACCTTTTTGGATGCTTCAGCCCTTAGGTGGTTTGAAACACTAGGTGATAATGTGAAAAACTCATGGGATTTATTAACTGAAAGTTTTCTTGAAGAATTTGGTGAACAACAGAGATATGCAGATCTCATGATCGATATCACAAAGCTAACCCAAGGAGAGAAGGAGAAGATAAGGGATTATCATGCTCGTGTTCTAGAGCTAAGGAGGAATCTTGACGCCCAGATCCGGAAGGAAGGATTAGCGGATGGGTTGATGAATGGCGTGGATAATCTCCTATGTAAGCACTTCATTCTTGGGATGAAGCCAGAGATCAGACAACGAGTGAAGTATGACCGCCCAACTACCATTGAACAAGCAAAGGAGATTGCAAGAAGGCAAGAAGAAAGCATGGAAGAGGAGCCCAAAGAAATTGTTGCTAAAGTAGAACCTACACCAGCACCTTTGCTCCAGAATCCACAACCACTCTCGGTGAGCACAAATCTTTCTCCTAGTACATCTACTGAGTATGAAGATCTGCTCAAAAATATGGGTCAGTAAACTATTAATCTTCTTCAAGGAAAAAAATTTAGTTCTCAGGGAGGAGATAGAGGTCCAAAAAGAAATATTTCTGAAGTTGTATGTTATGGTTGTTATAAAAAGGGTCATTATAAGTATAATTGTCTAGATAGAGCTTCTACATCTGGTAAAGGAGATAATGATAAAGGAAAAGCACCTGTGAATTCTTTTGATGTTGTAGATAAGAGAAGAAATAATGAAGTAGATGTGTTTGTAACAAAAAGAAAGAAAGAAAAAGATAATCAAGATGGAAATGATCCTAAGAAGATGAAAGGAGAAACTAGTAAGAAACATAGGAGAAGAAAGTTGGGTGTGCAGGATTTTCTGATTTCACAGGGGCAAGGACCATACTCCATCTTGGAAGATCTGTCCAAAAGGCCTGCAAATATTACATATGGTCAACTCTTGGCTATGTCTTCTAAGAAGAGGCAGGATTTGCGAAGTGGACTCAATGCTCGACGAAGGAAGGAGGTTGAGGTCCCTATTTCGGAGGCAGAGGCGGATCCCTATGCTCCACAAGCTGAGGTATTATGTAATGTTATTTCAATTCATGATGTCTTAGTTGATGGAGGTGCTACAGTTACTGTAATGACCGAGTCTGTAATGAATATGTTGGGTTTAAAAATTGATCTCCCTTCAACACTTATGTTAAGGTCATTAAATAAGGGAAAAACTAAACCAGAAGGTGTAGTTTCAAATGTGGCAATAACTGTTATGGGTGTTGTATGTGTGGTAGACTTTCAGGTGATGAAAAATGGTACTGTTGTGTACCCAATGCTATTGGGAAGACCATGGCTAAGGAGAGTTCATGCAAGAAGCTACTTGAATGAAGGTTTCATGACACTTGGACGTGGTAGAGAGAGGGTGAAGATAAACATGATCCCTCGACATCATAAGGCAGAACCTGTGGATTCAAGTGATGAAACTGATGATTGGACATCCTCTGATTACTCTAGTACCAGTGAAGTGGACACTGAAGATGAAGAAAGTGAGGCTGATGTTTCAGTCATGGATATCCTTCCAGTCACACCAACTCATGACCCCATAAAATTATCTGAAGAAGAAGTTGATGATCGTCTCCAACAAATAAATATTGGTGATGCTGTGATGGAGAGTGGGAAGGAATCCTACCTCCAGCTCTTTCGAAGGTACATACACATATTCACTTTTGATTACAAGGAACTCCGTCAAGTAAGTTGGGTAGAACATTCTATTGAGCTGGTAGATGGTGCTAAGCCCATAAAGCAAATGCCATATAGAATGAATCCTAATTTTTCCAAGACTGTAAAAGAAGAAATAGATAAGTTGCTTGATGCAGGATTCATATTTGCTATGGAGAATTTAGAATGGGTTTCTCCCATTGTGATATCAATAAAAAAGAATGGGAAGCTACGCATTTGTGTTGATTACAGGAAGCTCAATAAGGCAACAAAGAAGGATCATTACACTCTTCCATTTTCAGATCAGATCTTGGACGAAGTAGCTGGCCAGGAGTGTTATAGTTTTGCTGATGGATATAGCGGCTACAACCAAGTTCGTATAGCAAAGAAAGATCAGCTGAAGACCACGTTCACCACTCCTTGGGGAACGTTTTCTCATAGAGTTATGCCTTTTGGGTTGTGTAATGCTCCAGCAACATTCTAGCATTTGATGAATAGGGTGTTCGAACCCTACATTGGGACCTTCATCAGAGTATTTCTGGATGATTTTTGCATCTATGGGAGCAAGGTGGACCACCTGCACTAGATGGATACAACATTTCAAAGGTTAGACGAAGCACAAGCCTCACTAAACCCTACAAAGTGTGTCTTTGGATGTTCTAAAGGTGTTTTGTTAGGGCATGTTGTATCCAAAGATGGTATTAGTACTTATCCTGATAAAGTTTCAAAAATCAAAGATTTACCATTTCTTATGAATAGAAATAAGTTGAGATCATTTTTAGGCCATGTGGGTTACTATAGAAGGTTCATCAAGAATTTCTCAAAGATTGCATAGCCACTAACCCAGTTCTTGAAGAAGGATGTTACTTATGAACCAGAAATAAGGCACATGAAGCCAACTGAAGGAAGCCCTGGTGTCTTCACCTATTTTAAAGAATCCAGATTGGAGCAAGCCATTCATTGTGTACACTGATGCCTCAAATGCAGCACCAGGAAGTAATTTGAGCCAAAAGGATGAAAATGGGAATGAACATTCAATTTACTTTGGGAGCAGAAAAATGAGCAGTGCTGAGGTAAATTATACTGTAACTGAAAAAGAGGCTCTAGCTATCATTTTTGTTGTAAAGAAGTTTAGATATTACTTGCTAGGGTAGAAATTTATAGTTGTAACAGATCATCAGGCTCTAAAATATATTGTCAATAAGCCTAACCCATCAGAGAGGATAGCAAGATGGATAATTTTGCTACAAGAATTTGAATTTGATATTATAGATAGGCCAGGAAAGAAGCATGTCAATGCAGATGCACTCTCTCGAGCCTATGATGGTTTAGGATCATCTTGTGATGATGATGATTTCCCCGATGCAGAATTGTTATCCCTTGACACAATCCCTAGTGAATACATAGATATTTGGAATTATCTAAATGAATTTAAGTTTCCTGATGGTGCCAATGCAAAGACTAAGAGAAAGATTACTCAAGCTAGTCGTCCATATTCTATTCTGCATGGAGTATTATTTCGAATAGGACCTGATGGATAGTACAAGAGGGCAGTTGGACGTGATCAAGGGAAGGAACTGCTAGAAGAATTCCACAATGGTACATGTGGAGGGCACTTCTCTGGACAACTTACAGCAAGAAGGATCTTGGATGCAGGTTATCACTGGCCCACTCTTTTTAAAGATTGTTATAATTATTTTAAGACATGTGATATTTGTCAAACACATGGTAACCGTAAGACTTCATCAGCTCCATTATGTCCTATTCTTCCACTTGGTCCCTTTGAAAAGTGGGGAATAGACATTTTAGTTCCACTTCCAACTACCTCATGCCAAAATAAGTATATTGTAGTTGTCATAGATTATTTAACCAAGTGGGTTGAAGCTAGGCCATTGAAAACAGCTTCCATGGATGAGGTGGCAAGGTTCATATATGAACGCATTGTCACCAAATTTGGTTGTCCATTAGAAATTGTAACAAATCAAGGAATCCACTTCATTAATGAGGTAGTAGAAGCCCTAGTCAATAAATTTTCTATTAAGCACAGGAAGGCAACAACATACAAGCCAAGCACAAATGGACAGGTGGAACGAACAAATTTTGTGTTGTGTCAAATTCTAGCAAAAGATGCAGCCTTGCAGGTACATAAGTGAGATAAAAGGATTCATGCAGCATTGTGGGCATATAGGGCAACATCAAAGTCAGCAACAGGATACTCCCCATTTCAGTTGGCCTATGGCATTGATCAAGTTCTTCCTATTGAGTTTGATATTCCCACTGTGAGAGTTATGAAAAATGAAAGGATGGATGAAAGTGATTCAGTAAAAGAAAGGTTGGTACATCTTCATTTGCTAGAGGAAATGAGGGAAATAGTAAAGGATACAAGCCATAAGAAGAAAATGAAGCAGAAGGAATACTTTGATCAAAAGATCTGTTGGTCTCCATTTCATGTGAATGAATTGGTTCTAGTATATGATTCCAGATACAAAAAAAGAAGACAGAGAAAATTTCTTCCAAAATGGATGGGCCCCTACAAAATAGCAGTTGTGCATGAAAATGGTACATACCAACTGGAGGAATTGGATGGCACTCCCATTATGAAATGGGTCAACCACGACAAGTTGAAGATTTTCCAAGCACCAGAATAGTCTACTCTGAGGACGGAGTAGAAGCTAGGAAGGGGGAAGATGTCAACACTAAAATTTTCCTTCGTAATTTCTATTTCATTAATTTATGTATTAGTAATAGGATGTTGTTAAGTGTAATTAGTAGTAGCATCTGATATAAGATAACGGCACCATCAATACGGTGCCGCCAATAATGTAGAGTACGGTAACAGTCAAAGTACAATAGGAATGTTGTAAAAAGTAAATATTTGTCGTAAGTGGTCCGGTAATGTTAAAATGTCAAAGTTGGGATAAGTAGAGAAGTAGGGTCTACATGATTAGGAATTATAAATATTATGTTGGTAATAAGGACAAGGAGTGAGGTCATAAATATTTTGTGTATTTTATTTGTAAAAAGTCTAAAAATGTGGAACCCATGTGAAATGATAAGGTTTATCTTATCTTAAAAGATAAGCTTACATGTACAGATAAGAGTTAAGGTATGGAATATGATTCGTCAGAGTGGATTTCTTATCCTATCTTAGAGATAAGATGGATAAGCCTGGAAGTTCTATAAATAAAGAGGCCACCCCCCTCATTTAGCATAGAAAGAAGTAGTGAGAAATATTGTATGAAGTGTGTAAAGGAAGCCATCAGTTTAAAGGTGTGTTGAAGAAACCATTAAGAGGTGTAATTGTAAAGTTTCTTCTATAGTATTGGTGGAAGGTAAGTGAAGTCAATAACACTTGAGTACCTCATGGGTGAGATTGTAACAATTTCAATGTTAATATTATAATTTTACTTTGATATTTTAGATTTGTCATCATTCCGTCTTATCATAGTCGATGGTATTCTTATGTATTAGTAAATAATCATAGCACGAGGAGTTCCCGGTGAAGAATTATCATAGTGCCAGATTGGTGACGACAATCCCTACCCATATAGCTACATGCCCTCTCATCTATAAATATTAGGGAGTTCTGGTGTCTCTGTTGTCCTATGCCATAGAAGGTATCTGAATTAGATGGGTTTTTTTTTAAGAAATAAATCTCTTGTTCACCTACCCTCTAACTCCTTATACGGTGGCATGACAGCCATGTCCAGGATCAATGGATCCCACCTCATTCAAATCCCTTGAGGTAGGTCACAGTTTGAAGGTAATCATTTCCCCGCTTTCATCATCTTGATGCCATATTCATATAGGGAAATGCCCTACCTTCACATAGAGTGGGACCCTACCCCCTTCTGGCCTTATATAGGTAGGGTCCCTTTTTATATCTGTAGTAGAGTGGGGTTGAAATTCAAGAGAGAGAGTGAAATTAACTATCCATCCCCATATATAGATAAGGGCTAGCGAGGATGCCTTTTGACTCATCTGAATCTTATCCACCTATTAGATAGGAGTGGAGAGGAAGAGGGTGGGGGGCAGGGCCCCAAGGGCACCCCTCCCCTATCGAGGGTCAGGGGAATGGATCCACTATATATATATGGGGGGTGGGAAAACTCTCTGGAGTAGGGGGCCATAAGAGATAGTGGTTTCATAAGGGCCATCCCATCCAAAAGAGATAATGGGTTTAAGAGCCATTGGGATTGGGAGATATAGATCTGGTGGGATTGGTATCTATCAAGGAATCCATAGTTTGGATAGGCCCCCTAGATTTAATAGAGAGAGGGGGCCCTTATCTAGATATGGTGATAATAAGCACAATTTGGAGAGTAGGGTAGGGATGGTAATCACCAATGGAGGATGGTTCACCAATGAACGCATATAGAGAGAGGGCTCCCTCTTTATCTCTATTTGAAATCTATATATCTATCTGTATCTCTCTCTATATCTCAACTCACTCTTCAGTATCTCTCTCTCTCTATATATCTCTCTATCTGAACTCTGAACTCTTCAGTATCTCTCTCTATCTCTCTCTATATCTCACTCTGAACTCTATATATATCTCTCTCTATATAGGGGGTCGAGGATCCCTATAGATTCTATATGCTTCCCCCTCATATCCATCCATATAGAGAGATATATATGGTTAGGAAGGGATGACAGGTACACGGTCAAGCTACCCGCACGTGTCTGGTCCAATCATTTTACAGATCTTTTTGATAGACGGGAGTGCGAAATGAAAACTCCGTACAGACAAGCTCTTATCTGGTGGTGTGAGGAATAAGAAATTTAGTTTTACTATGCACTTCCCTTTTACTCTCGCATCAATCCATAGATGATTTCATGTGTGCATTCTATTATCATGAGAATATTCTTCCATGACACACCCGAGATATGGGGCTGAAAATTACAAAGTAACAAGATTTGGAGTGGTGGTTGCACTGATTATGGAATAATCCAACACATCTTCTTCTGGGGGAATTTGATCTAATTGGGCCACGGTCGAGCATTTCTACCCAATTGCTACATGGACATGATACACACTATCAGAGGTGCCCACTGTAGATCTAATTGGGTGGTGGGAGCACTTTTGATTTGATATGATATCAATAGCTATAACAGTTTTCCTAGTTTTTCAGTACCCAATGATATGTTCTCATTGACCATGGCCTAAAGGAACCAAGCTATCCACCACGTTTAACCTTGTTTATAGAGGTTCGTGTAAAAATTTATGTTTGATAATCCCAGGGGATTTCACTTCAAAACGTCTTCATTCGACGCCCTCCCCTCTAAATATATGGGGCTGTAGTGCCCATTTTCCATCAATAGGGACTCTCAACATATAAACTACATGACCTAGCAAGGCCTTTCCCATAGGAACATCCAAAATAGATCCAGTCTGCTTGACTAGATATCCCTCTTTTATGGAAATGTCGTTACCGAATACAATGATACCCACATTCTCATTCTCATGATTCAACGCTATTCCTTTCACACCGCTAGAAAATTTGACCATTTCACAAGCTTGAATCTTGTTCAATCCAAAGACATGTGTAATCCCATCTCCAACTGGGACCACTCGAGTGATCTCATCAACATTTAGATTGGTTCTATAGTCGACAATCCTTTTCTCTGATTGAGTAGTGAGTTCCATGTTCTGTTCTAATAGAAGGCACATGGAGAAATACGTAGAACCTGGATGACCCAATCCAAGGTCTCATTTAAGTAGCAAGAAAGGTGGGTAATAATTGGATATGTAATAGAAATATGATATTCCATATTCCCCATAGAAACATAATGGAAAATATGATAGGATGTTCTATATGATACAAATGGGATATTCTATTATATTCTATTATATATGTAATATAAATTTTCCAGAGCCACACAACCACAGTCATAGCCACATCCAAAGCCATAACCACAACCATAACCACAACCACAACCACAACCACCATTAGAGGGGGAGGGGGAGGGGGAGGGGGAGGGGGAGTGAGAGTGGGAGTGGAGTAGAATGAGAGAAAGGATGGAAAGGAAACAAACACTTTGCCATATATATAGATAGGGGTCCAAGATAGATATGACCAACATGCAGACCATACGGAAATGAAAACTTGTGATGACGTGACTTTAGGGTAGAGCAATAGTTGACAATGACCTATATAGGTTAGGACCCACCTATCTGTATATAGGGCATGTTAAGTTGGGATAAACCAATTATAGATCATATCCCCTCAAAAGGAAACCTCTATATCTAGATGGGCTGGGTTAGACGGTCTCTATTATATATGCCCTGAAAAACCTAGATTAATGAGTGAATGGAATATCTAGTCCACTCCAGCCCCTATCTAGATATATGGATCCCTATATATAGATAGGAATCCCAGAGAGATTAAATGAGATAAGATAAGATAAAATAGGGGTAGGGGTCACCCAGATAGATATATAGCGATATATATATATATATATATATATGTACATATATACATACATACATACATACATAAATACATACATACATACATACATACATACATACATACATACATACATACATACATACATACATATAGATATATATAGGGGCTTCAGGAAGGGGGTCATTATATTATCTATATGCACCCTGTAACATATTTGATATGACTGTTACTATGATAAATTCCACTCTTGACATTGCAAATGTTGAAAGGTGATTCGTCTTAGGAAGGACTACCCTTACAATTTTAGGAAATCATGTTTGCAATGGATAATTCATTATTTGTAGAAAAGAATTATTTTTGGTTATGATTTCTGCTTACTTGAATTTAATGCCATTCATCTCTTTATATAGCTTAAATTAACTTTTAAGAAGGTGATGAACTTGTATAGTGTAGACATAATTTATCTTGTGTAAACAACAAGACCTTGGATCAATTTCATTGATCCAAGGTATGCTTCAGTTCTTATTACCTACTCGTCTTGTTATCTTGACATTAAAAAATAGAAAGGGAGCTTGATAGTGACTTGTTTTATGTACCATGTTGAAGAAATCTTCATCTTATAGATTCTTGACTGAAATCAGACTTAAGGGTAATAGGATTGGCCTTTTTGTATTTGTTTAAACGTTGTATAGCGTATAGGAATTGTAGACCTAATAGAAAAATTACTAAAGTGATACCCTAACCTAAGTTGTAATGTTCTATACTAAGTTGGATTATAACCTAAGGTAATTAAGACCTACCTAAGAACTAAGGTTGATTTATAAAATAATAAAAATATAACCTAAACTATTGCTAACCTAAGAAGATACCTATGGACTATGTTGTCATGCAAATGTGCAATAAGGAAATTGACAATTTCCAATCACGACAACTATACCCCTGTGCTGAATTTTTAATGTTTTATCATTCCCAGGCACCCCAAGTCAAATAAGTTAGTCTGGTCACCCCCTATTTTGATTTCATTTTTTTCCCATAGGTGATTTAGGAAATTCTATTCATTCCACCGAATTGATTTTAGGGATTTCTAAAAAGACACTTTCTTCTGGCAGTATAGGGAAGGGCTATTGTTAGCCTTCCCAGGACCGGATTCAACTCCTTGGAGTGGAACATAAGGGACATGAAGATGAAATGAAGACCGTAAAAAATAATTTAAATGATTTTTGAAGTTTTGGGGAAGTCTTACAAGACTTGGAGCAGTTTGAGTAAAAAACAGGGTTCACAAGCCCAGGTGGTACACATGCCTAAAACAACCGTTGGGCTTCAAAAGAAGATTTTGGGAGCTCCGGATGGAGTTAGGAGCAAAAAAAAATATTTCCATAAATAGGATTCCAAGGCCTACATTATGGTGAAATAATATTTTTCACAACACTTTGGCGCATCAGGTTTGAAGGTAGTTTTTCTCAGGCACAAGTGGAGTATAAAATAGAAAATTATATTTTTTAGGGATCAAATGGAATAATCGAGACATTATACCCCCAACATTGGATTTTGAAGTCCATTTCTAGTTAGGATCATATAAAAAATTTCTGAAAAAATTCCATTAGGAGCTCAAGTTATCACTGTTACAAGTTCAGGACTTAGCCAAATTTTTGGGAGGACACGTGTCAACACCAGGAGCCTGGCAGGATTTTGTGTCCCTCACGTCCCCCAAGGTTAGGGACATGAAGGTTGGAAAAGAAATACCAACCCCCTTGAAGCCCTCTCATCCCTCATATGACATCTTGGACCCTCATGTGACCTCAAGACTTGACAGCTTAGCCCTTATGTGTAGTTTTGGAGCATCCATTCCCTACTGTTGGATCGGGCACCACGTATCTACTCCAGGACATCCATGGAAAATAACATACCTTATGCACTTGAGATGGGGAACATAAAACCTTGAAAAAATCTCCTATACCCTATGGGTAGTCATTTGGACACCGACGTGACCGAGTTTTAACCCCCAGGTGTATTTTTGGAGCATCCGTTCCCTATCATTGGATCGGGTGCCACATGTCACCTCCAGGACCATCGTGGAAACTGATGTCCCTTATGTACCTAAGGTGGGGGACATAAGACATGGAAAAATGTGCCCAACCCCTTTAGGGAGTCATTTGGACACCCACGTGATTGACTTTCAGCCCCCAAGTGCATTTTTCAAGCAAATCCCCTGCCATCGGATCAAGGACACATGGCATCGCCTTGAACACCATGGAAATTGATGTACCTCATGTCCCTAAGGTCAGGGACATCAGAGATATAAAAATTTTCCCAGCCCCTCCATGTTCATGTTTTGAAATTTTAAATCTAGCACTTAGTCGTTTCTTCCTCCTCATTTCTCCTTCACAGCTTCATACCTTGTCATGGCTCCGTGCATGATTGTTCAGACCACCGGTCCACCATTGTTACTCCAAACCAGCTCCTCCATGGCCACATTGACTCTCCACACCATAAATACACATAAATATGTAGGTATAAGAGAAAAATGGAGCTAAATGATGCAGAACGGGGAGAAAATGAAGGTTTTTTGCCAAATAACCATGAAGTCACTCCATCGAAAAATCTTCATATCTCACAAGATACAAGTCAGATCATGATGCCATATTTAGTATATTTCCTCATTTTTCAAGGTGATCAAGATGCAATAAACAAGAGGTCAAATGGTGCCCAGAATCATTTTCTCTAACAAAACCCTCTCTTCATGCACCGGCTCACATTCGTTGGATTTTCCATCATTCTGGAAATGGAAATGAGCTAAAAACTTACACATGATATCCAAATGAAAAACATATCACAATGGAGTTGTTTTCATTCAAAATGGAGACAAAAACTAGGCTTGAAAATTTTGAGCTCCATTAATGGCCGCCATGGCAGCGCCGTACCCGAAGCCACTCCTAGGTCAAAATTTCAAAATTTATTTCCAGGCTTTCTAGTTGGCAAAACTATGTGAAATTTAGAGGGTGTGATCAAAACAAATAGAAGAGTCCAAAAAGGTACGTTCCATCACAAATCAGGCACTAGAAACACCCTTTCTAAAAATAGTAAGTTTTCCTATATAGACTTGCTATGTTTAGAAAGTCATCATCAAAAGTAGCTGAGACAAAGGCAACATGCATTGAAGATTACAAGTGTGCTCGAATGAATGTTTAGAGTAGAAAAAAGTTGAAATGAACACTTACTAAAAATAGTAAGTTCCCTATATGGGTGTTTACAAAAAATAGTAAGTTACCCCAAGAAGTGGTCAAAGCAAAGGAAATGTGTGTAGGATTGGATGCATATTTTCATCACATCAAGATATCAAGAAGAAGCAAGGATCACATCTTACTAAAAATAATAAGTCCCCCATCTAGGAACTTACTAAAAATAGTAAGCTACATTCAAAGAGCATCTTTGGCACAATGGGACATTCAGAACTTCGTCGCATTAGAGATTTCCATCAGCGAGGATCAACAAACTTCATTGGGAATGAAATATCCTCTTCTTCTTCCTCTTCTTTCTCTCTCTCTCTTCTCTTCTCATACGATACTCTCTCTCTTTAATGTTATATTTTTGCATTGAGGGTTGCACTTTTTAATATGAATTAAGTGACTTTAGAAATATAATGTAAATTAAGTCACCTTGCTATTATAAAAGGGAATTAAATATATAAAGTGGAATATGAACAGTCTTAAGTCATATTAAGGTATTCAAAAGGTCATGAGGTAGATGGAGAGTCATATTCTATTCTATAAATTGTAATGCCATTTCTATTTCAAATGGTTGGCAATTGATCTTGTGGACTCAAGAGTGAATTGTACCTAGAGAAATTAAAGGAGATAGCCATTTTTTTCTACTCTCTTCCCCTCTTAAATTTCTTCCATTCCAATATTATGTACAACTTTGATTTGAGCAATCACTATAAGAAGAAGGAGTTTCTAGATTTCTTTGACTAAAGGGTTTCTTGGTACTTGGTGATCAATAAATTCTATTTGGTCTTGTTGTTATTCAAAGAGTTATTTCTTCCTATAAATGCATGTGTTGAAGTTTCTAACTAGTGTGTGTGTAGGAATCTAATTTTCTACCTATAACATTAATTCCCCTACCTCTTTTCTCACTCCCTTTCCCACTTTCAAACAAAGTCCTCTCTTGCAAGTATCTGCAAGCTTTTCCGTAGGGTTAGTGGAGTGTCCCTATTGGATCCTCGGTCAAAAGGCCACCACAAAAATCCACCTTGTCACCCACATGCATATATGACAGCTACACTGGTTAAGTAGAGGGACTTAGATTCCTACAGCGTTGGCAAGAAATCCACAAGGTTTTCCACCTGAAAAATTTTCTTGCTAACAGTTTTTGGCACCCACCATGGGACCGGAAGGTCTAGAAATACAAAAACAAATATTGAAAAAATAAAAAGACAAAAGAGTTCATGAAAGTCCATTTCTAAAATACACATTGCTGATTTTTGTATGTGACTTTTCAGATTCTACAGTGTCTTTTCAAATTCCTATTGCAGATTTTTCTAGTGCTATAATTCGAAGAAGAATTGACTGAAGTAAAAGCTGAAACAGAGACAACAATGGAGGATGAAGAAGAAATACCTCAACCCATTGTTCCATGGGCAAGGAATTTGGGCCCGCTTGCTCTTGAATCACCTCTTCACGATCTACCAACGGGTTCCCACAAGAACTTTCCAAAGTTCAAAGGTGATAACACACAACATCCAGAAGAGCACATTGCTGCTTTCATGACATCATGTGGAATTCTTGGTGTCCAACATGAAGATGTTGTTGTAAGATTGTTCATGGAGTCCCTCCAAGAAAAAGTAGCAGAATGGTTCTACCTCCTACCTTCCCAATCCATCACTGGTTGGGATGAGATCAAGGCTACCTTCAAGGAAATATTTAAATCAAATGAAGATTGTCAATACCTCTTGGTGTAGTTGGCTCAAATGAGGAAAGGAGAAAGTGAAATGATGAGAGACTTCGTGTCTCGTTTCGAACTGTTGCTTCACAAGATACCATAAGAAGATTCACCTCTTACAAAAATATCAAAATATTCTTCATAAATGCTCAATCACTAGAGGTAGGATTTCTCCTATGAAGAGTTCAACTAAGGAACATTGTAGAAGCACAAAGAAGGGCCATTAACTTAGATTACGATCTCATTCTCTTTAGAAAGATCAAGAATCCATCAAAAGGATAGGCCTAATGTCCTGAAGATGAGAGAACCAATCCATCATTACAAAATTTGGCGAATGAGATAACATCTTTGAAGAGGGAAATATTTGAACGTGTTTCTTCCAAAAGAAGCAATAGAAATCAGATTGTGGGTGCACCCCAAAGGCTCACCTTGGAGGCCCCACCCATGAACATAAATTACAGATTTCAAGAAGATGAAAAAGAGCTTGAACAAGAAAGTGAAGGTGGTGGTTTCCTAGAAAGTGATGAGTTTGAGAATGATGTAGAAATTAGATTTTGTGAGTATTCTAGAGGTTATGAAGAAGATGAATAATATGCACCCAATTTCTCATGCACGGTATTCAATCATTCTCAGTATGAGAAAAGAGAATCTCCCTACACTGATGAAAAAGAAAAGAAGGTTGATGATCCTCTTATGGAAACTCTGAAAATTAAAATAATCAGTTGAGGATCCCTACTTCAATCTTCCATTAAGTTTTCATTGTTGGATCCTGATCTTGTAGCAAGTAAGAAGACTCCCGAAATCCCAAGTAAGTCTTCTAATGTCTCTTCCATTTCTAAACCAAAATATGCTCCTACAAAATATAATAACTTGAAATATCCTAGTGTACCTTTTAAAATACCCTCCATTCCTCAAACATCAAAACCTCCTCCTAAGCCTATCCTAACCCCAAAATTAGTCCCTTCACTCCCCTTGTCCACATCTGCTCCCTTTGACTTCATAGAATATGCAAACAAAGCCAAAGTGTAGATTAATGAAACTGAATATTTACGAACTCATTATGAACAATTCAAGAGGTTCATCTTATATATCAGGAGTGGTAGTCTAACACCCAATAGTTCCAAAGGCATGCTACCAAACTCACCTACACCTCCCTCACAGAACATGCTTTCTCTGAGTGCATCAAATACTGATAAAGTTGAACCTTTCTACGTCTCCCTTCTTGTTGGAGATTATGTACTGAACACTTGCATAATAGATTCTAGTGCCTTAGACAACGTGATGACTTTGAAGGTTTCCAAGGCTCTTAAAATTAAAATGACTCCACCTAGTGGCTCTTGTTACTCTTTGGAGTAAAAAAGATTCCCACTTGTAGGGAATGTCAAAGATGCAAAAATGTCTCTCGCCAAATTTCCGGACAAGAAAATTTCAGTGATGATTTTGGTAGCCGATGTCCCAGACTCATTCAGAACGTTGTTGAGTAGAAGTTTCTGCCGAGATTTGGGAGGGAAAATTTAGATGAATTGGTCATCCAAAACCATACCAGTGAAGGGAGACATGGAGAAATTACTTCCTGAGAAGAAAATGAAGTACATGGTATGAAATTATGAAAGCCCAGAAGCTAACATCTTATATCAAGGTAGTAGGCATATGAATAACTTTGTGACAACCAAGGAGAAAGAGGATATCCCCATCTTGATAGGCCTAGACATGCCTTCCTGAAGAGATTTGGATTTTGAAGAAGCATTGAGGAGATTCGAGTTACAAGAGGACAACCCTGAATCACTAGATGATGTAGAACACAAGGAAGAGGAGATGGTTCTTGATGATTTTCAAGAAGAAAAATTAGTTTATATTATTTTACAAGATGAGGAGTTATTCTCATTCCCATTTGGGGATGAGGATGATCTCAGTCAGGCCATCTATGGAGATACAAAATCAGCTTGTGATGAGCCCGTGAAAGGTTTGAAATAAATGTCTATACAAAAAATGCTTAGAGCCATAGCAGAAACTAAAGATCCTAAGCTCAGTCTCAAGCTCTTGATGCAAGACACAAATTTTAAAGACAAGAGTGAAGCTAATTTGGAAGCCTTAACTAATGTAAAGGTTGGCCATATTGAGATAAGGCAGGATGAAACATATGATGCCACTCTTGAGCTAACGATTAATGGATGCAATACCAAAATGGAGATATTTTATTTCCCATTTGAAGATGAAGACTCTTCCCATGACGTAGAAATTGAAGAAAGGAGTTTCAAGACCTCTAAAGATGAAGCTCTTTTTTATGAAGGATTGGTAGAGTGAAGATATTCTTAAGATGACGAGGTAATCCCTCTAGATACTTTCTTTGAGTTGCAAGATAAATATTCTTCAAAGGCGTATAAAGAGGAACTATAGGAAATGATGAAACATTACTCCGTGCAAGAAATATTAGATGTAGTAGAAGTTACCAAAGATCTCGAGCCGATTCTTGATCTCTTCATTAGTGTCATGGAAATACAAGACAAGTATGAGTTCGCATCTAATCCTTCCATCAGTACTCAAGCACCTCACAGTGGAGTGAAGGAAAAGGATGAATCAAAGGTTTCTCATAGAGAAGATGCCAATGAGCATAGACCCGGGAAAGAAATTAACTCAAAATATCAAAGGAATTGGAATGAAAATAAGCATTAGGGTAGTGATGAGATGCTCGATGGAGAATCAGATATATGGATAAACATGGAAGCAAACTTGTATGATGAAACTGATTTCAAAGAGCATGAAGGTAGTGGAATTTCCAATCAAGGACTCGAGTATCAAGAAGCTCATATGGACTCACTCCTACAAAGTAAAAGGAAAATTGTGAAAGCACCTAGCTTTCATAAGTAGTTAAGGAAGGGAGGCTACTTTCTGGAACCCTTCAATGGCTTTGTAGAACATCATCATTCGGTGTTACCTCTTCAGGGGTAACATTTGAGAAATGAAAGGTATTTAAGTGAAAGCGGGTTGTCCCCCGCCTTGTCCATAGGTGATTGATAGGTGTGTTTCCCTTTCTATTGTGTTTTTTTCCATTCCTATTGTGTGTCATTTTTTTTCCTTTCTGTCATTTTGTGTGTGTGTGTGTGTGTGTTTCCTTCTTCGTTATCTTCCTTTCTAGAAGTTGTACATGACTCCGCAAGGCCCAATGAAAAAGGCACTGGTCAACGAACTATATGGTCTAAAGTTGAGATTCTGGATTCCCATGTCATGTATTAACTATGCTTAGTCCATGTCATGTCCCCAAGATAGAACCAACTATTTTCGTGTAAATGTGCAACAAGGAAATTGACAATTTCCAAGCATGACAACGATACCCATGTGCCAAAATTTTCATGTTTTATCATTCCCAGGAACCCCAAGTTAAATCAATTAGTGTGGCCACCCCCTATTTTCATGTCATTTTTTTTATCATAGGTGATTTAGGAAATTATATTCATTCCACCTAGGTGATTTTAGGGAGTTTTAAAAAGACACTATCTTCTGGCAGTATAGGGAAGGGCTATCACTAGCCTTGCTAGGACCAGATTTAACTCCCTAGAGCAGAATGGAAGTGAAAAAATAAACATGGAGGTGAAATGAAGACCTTAAAACATAATGGAAATGATTTTTGAAGTTTTGGCGAAGTTTTGCAAGACTTGGAGCAGTCTGAGGAAAAAACAGGGTTCATAAGCCTAGGCGGTACACATGCCTAAAACAACTACTGGGCTTCAGAAAAAGATTCTGGGAGCTCCAGATGGAGTTAGGAGAAAAAAGAAATATCTCCAAAAAGAGGATTCCAAGGCCTAAATTATGGTGAACTAATATTTTTCACAACACTTTGGCACATCAGGTCTGAAGGTAGTTTTTCTCAGGCACAAGTGGAGAAAAAAATCAAAAATACAATTTTTTAGGGATCAAATGGACTAATAAATACATTATACCCCCACCATTGGATTTCAAAGTCCATTTCAAGTCAGGATCATATAAAAAATTTCCAAAAAAGTCCATTAGGAGCTCAAGTTATCATTGTTACAAGTTCAGGACTTAGCCAAATTTTTGGGAGGACACGTGTTAGCACAATGAGCCTGGCGGAATTTTATGTCCCTCATGTCCCCCAAGGTTAGGGAAATCAAGGTTGGAAAATAAATCCCAGCCCCCTTGAAGCCCTCTCAGCCATCATATGACCTCTTGGACCCTCATGTGACCTTAAGACTTGACAATTCAACCCCTAGGTGCAGTTTTGGAGCATCCATTCCCTACCGTTGGATCGGGCGCCACGTGTCAGCTCCAGGACCACTGTGGAAATTAACACCCCTTATGCACCTGAGGTGGGGGACATAAAACCTTGAAAAATATTCCCAGACCCTATGGGGAGTCATTTGGACACCGACGTGACCGAGTTTCAACCCCCAGGTTCATTTTTGGAGCATCCATTCCCTGTCGTTGGATCGGGCGACACGTGTCACCTCCAAGACCACTGTGGAAAATGATGTCCCTTATGTACCTAAGGTGAGGAACAAAAGACATGGAAAAATTTTCCCATCCCCTTTGGGGAGTCATTTGGACACCCACGTGATTGACTTTCAGCCCCCAAGTGCATTTTTCAAGAAAATCCCCTGTCGTCGGATCGAGGACACATGGCATCACCTTGACCACCGTGGAAATTGATGTCCCTCAAGTCCCTGAGGTCAAGGAAATTAGGGAAATACAAATGTGCCCAGCCCCTCCATGTGTTGTTTTTTAAAATTTAAATCCAGCACTTAGCCATTTCTTCTTCCTCATTTCTCCTTCACAGCTTCATACCTTGCCATGGCTCCGTGCATGATTCTCCAAACACCCGGTCCACCATTGTTACATCGAACCAGATCCACCATGGCCACATAAACTCTCCACACCATGAATACACATAAATATGTAGGTATAAGAGAAAAATGGAGTGAAATGAGGAAGAATGGGGAGAAAATGAAGGTTTTTTACCAGATAACCATGAAGTCATTCGATCGAATAATCTTCATATCTCACAAGATACAAGTTGGATTGTGATGCTGTATTTTGTAGATTTCCTTATTTTTCAAGGTGATCAAGATGCAACAAACAATAGGTCAAATCGTGCCTAGAATCATTTACTCCAACAAAACCCTCTCTTTGTGCACTGACTCACATTTGTTGGATTTCCCATCATTCCGGCAGTGGAAACGAGCTAAAAACTTGCACACGAGATCTAAATGAAAAACCTATCACAATGGAGTTGTTTTCATTGCAAATGGAGAAAACAACCAGACTTGAAAATTTCGAGCTCCATTAATGGCCGCCATGGCAGCCCCATGCCCGAAGCCACTGCGAGGTCAAAATTTCAAAATTTATTTCCAGGCTTTCTAGTTGGCAAAACTATGTGAAATTCAGAGGGTGTGATCATAACAAATAGAAGAGTAAAAAAAGTACGTTCCACAGAAAATCAGGCACTAGAAACACCCTTTCTAAAAATATTAAGTTTTCTTATACAGACTTGCTATGTTTGGAAATTCATCATCAAATGCAACTGAGACAAAGGAAATAGGCATTGAAGATTATGAGAGAGCCCAAATGAGTGTTTAGAGTAGAAAAAAGTTTAAATGACCACTTACTAAAAATAGTAAGTTCCCTATATGGGTGTTTACCAAAAATAGTAAGTTACCCCAAGAATGAGTCGAAGTAAAGGCAATGTGCATAGGATTGGATGAATATTTTCATCACATCAAGATGATCAAGAAGAAGAAAGGATCACCTCTTACTAAAAATAGTAAGTCCCCCATCTAGGAATTTACTAAAAATAGTAAGCCACACTCAAAGAACATCTTTGGCACAATGGGACATTCAGAACTTCATCGCATCAGATCTTTCCACCAGTGAGGATCAATGGACTTCATTAGGAATGACATCTCCTCTTATTCTTCCTCTTCTTTCTCTCTCTTCTCTTCTATTCTCACTCTTTTCTCACTACCTTTCCCACTTTTAGAAAAAGTCCTCGCTTGCAAGTATTTGCAAGCTTTGCTGCAGGGTCAGTGGAGTGTCCTTGTTGGATCCCCAGTCGAAATTCCACCACATAAATCCACCTTTTTCATGTGCATGCATGTACGACAACTGCACCGGTTAAGTATAGGGACTTAGATTCCTAGAGCATTGGCAAGAAATCCAAAAGTTTGTCCACTCGACAAATTTTCTTACCAACAGAATATTTAGAAAATTATAGGTTGGTGGTGTCGGTTTTCAAGGCATTGATTGGAATTTATTTTTGGTTTAAATGCTATGGACTGTCAATTTTGGCTGAGGCATTAAGAGTTTAGGGGATGCCTAGTTGGCATCACTGCTAAATGGAAATTACATGAAAATTTTGAATTAAAGGCTTGCCAAACTTGGATGGTGGTGGCGTGGAGAATTAGGAGGGAAACTAACTGTCCTTTGAATTAATTGATCTCGCTTATGGTGAAGAAACCACCTAGGAGAAATACATGGAACATTTTGGAAAGGTTTTTTGATCTTTAGTTCATTTTTATTTTTTCTCTACCTGGGGTTTTCGATTCTTCAAACCAACAGTTCTATTTTTGATGTATTAGTAATTTTACCATTCTTGAGCTATTTTTGGATCTGGTGGAAGTATAAGAAGAAGTAGAAATTTTTGAATATTTGACTTTACTTGGAAAAAGGAGAGACTATTAAGGCTCGGCTGGGAAATCATTTATAACTCGAGAAGAAGATCTATCAGGAATGATAGGCTCTACCCATTAAGTTGTTCTTCTTTTTCCTAAATTTCTTCATTAAAATAACTCTATTCTTGGGAAACGAATGAGTTGTATGTGATGTTTAGTCTTTCTTTCGAAACTTATTTTCTTTGCATTTCATAAGTATGGATTGTACTGAAAATGGGTAGCATGATTCACCACTATGCTAGAAAAATGTTTTTGGATTCGTTTCTTGTTGATAAATAATAGTAAACATGTTTTACTTCTACTGAACTTGAGTTGTTGTTGAATCTGAGAGCTCTTGCTAGACTGTACTGAAACTAGATAGTAGAAATCACTCTTATGAAATAAATATGTTTTGGGTTTTGTTCTCCCTTGCTATAAAAATGATAGAATTATGTTTAGCTTCTATTTGAACTTAAATTAAGTTGATTCTTTACTTACTACTGCAAATTTGTGAGAAGACCATTTAGTGACTTATCTGTTATTGGGTTTGAACGAATCTCCTCGAAACAATATATCTACTTAGCATGGTTGTTAATTAATCTTTCTTGCATATTTTATTGAATTATTATCAAATTCAAATGTATTTTCTAGTTTATGGAAAAATAAAGATCAAGGTTTATTTTTATTAGATCAAATTTCCTTGTATGACTGGTTCTCTTATTAAAATCATAAGAAAAACTATTTTAGTAAGAACCTGAGGTACCTTCAGTTGAACTTTAGAGTAACTTGACTCTGTCTAATTTAATGAACACTTGGAGGAAATAGACTATGATACTAGTAGAGTATATCTTATTTTGGGCTCAACTTTGAGCACCTGGTTTGGGGTCGTGTCACTATTTCATTGTTTCTCCTTGTGGTTGAATTTGGGACGGGTTCACTCTTCCTAAACCACTAATGTGTTCCTTTGATTCTTGTAAGGTATGTGCATCTGGGTTGGCTTGAATGGAAAATTTTACTGTTAAATATTGATCTCACTGTTTTCATTTCGCCATTAATGGATGGGAAAGATTTGTGTGTGTTTTCACTTATAAATGAAATCTTGGACGAAAGCGGGCAATTTAATTCAACGTTACTCTATCTCTCCTTTGTTTAGGAAAAATTGAGAAACATTTGAAGCTGATGCTTTTAACTTTTGAAAGGAATGTAATGTTCAGTTGTTGGTTTGTTCTGTTTCATATGATGTTATTAACTGTAAGCTTATGATTAACCATTTTTCAATATGTAGCTTTTATGCTACAGTTACTGTTCTAGTTTGTAAGTTAGGAAAAATTAATTTTTGGTTTCTGATTTTCATGTTATAGTCATAGATGTCGATTGTAATATCGAAAAGTTATTTGTGTTTAATTGGTTGTTGGAGTTGAATGTTTTCTTGGCTTTGGAAAATCAAAGTTGTCTCATTTCTTTTCAATCTTGGTAATTATACTTGTTTTAAGGAAGGAATAATGATATCTTATCACATCTTTATTGGTTGTTATCCTTTCTTTATATTCAGAGTTAAGGTATTCACAATATTGTCCTCTGAGAACTTTGAAGGTAGATATAGGTTGTTCCCTTTCTCGCTTTCACCCCTTCTCCAACCTATATTACTCCTGTGCAAGGAGTTGACCTATTCGGTTTTTATTACATTAAAGGATTTGTAGGGTGGGTAGTTGGTGGATAAATATTTTCTTTCTTCTTCTTGACTGCTACATTGGTAGGGATGTAATTTTTGTGATGTGTGACTAATGTCTAGGTGCATGCAACTTAAATTTATCCTTTGTCAAATCTGTTGATGCTAATCCTAAAATTTAGGCTAGATTTTGACTCTAAACTTGGATTTAGTTTCTTAAATAAGAAACTTACTTTAAGGTGTTGTTGGTTCTTCCTGAAATTCATCATAAAGTTAATTGAGCTTGGCATTAAAAATTCTAGGATGAAGTAAGTTAATGTTGCGTAATTTGAATCATTTTTCCATTTAAGTAATTCTATTTCTATGAATAATTAGAGTTAGTATCTTTTTATTTTGGGTTAGATGGAAAGAATCAAGAGATGAATCATAAATATCTGTAGATGAAATGTGGTTAGTGATCTTGTCGAAATATTACTTATATGAAATCATCAATGGAACATTGATTTTGATTACACCATGATCTTTTATTAATGTTGATATGGATTATTTTTTTGTTTCTCCCTCTTATTAATGATAATTTTTTATGTGTCTTTTTGTAATGCTGTAACTATTTCATAAAATCAGAGTTCTTTTTATGAAATAGTTAGTTAAAAGCATACTTTTTTTAATGCTTAGTGCCTATCATGCTTAGTTCACTGAACTGACCCGTGCTAGCAAATTTTGCAGATGGACTTCCTAAGTGGTAAAGAAAGGAGACAAGATCTTTTATGTTGTTACTTTTGTCTTACCAAAATATTGGCTCTCTTATGGGAAATATGATTCAATATTAAAATGTATTTTTGGAAGGGAAAGTTGTAATTTTATAGAGCTTATTGTTGTTGTTTGACACTAAAGATGTCTGAAGTATTGGTACTTGCAATGTATAAATTCCTCCATGATAAATGGAAAATTTTGTGGGTTTATTTGTACTTGATGTGTCATATTTTTACATATTCAGTGAGTATTAGTGATATCCTTATCTTTGTTCTTTTACATATATATACTTCTGAACTGAACCCTTTTTGGGTTGAAATAAAATGAACTAGGTGGTAAGGGAATTAGATACACTATCCCTTTATTTAAATGCGAACTTATCAAGTTGGCATTCATGGTTGATCATTTAATTAAATCACTATGGTTTATTAAAATGATGTTAATGGAAGAGAAAATCCATTATGATAACTTGTATAATGTTAAGAGGTTACAATGAACCCTAATTCTTAATAAGAAAAAGAAAGACAACTATTCCGATAATGATAATCAGGATTGTTTTAGAATCCTTTGGAATTAAACCTAATGTCATCTTAGAAAGAGGAAGATGCACTTCCTCTTGATTAATACCTTAATCTGAGTAAAACAAATGAAAGGTATATATAAATATATAATAGTAGACTTCATTTTCAATGAAGTCTATTATAAAAGAATCTGATTCGGAACTTAAACAAGCTAATTCATGGTTAAGCTAAACAAGTGAACCATATTGTTAGTATGTTGATTCTGTTTGTAAAAATGAATCCTAAATTAGGAAGTTAATGAATAAAAAGCAATCTTTGATGTTTCTGCAAAGCAATTAAATTCATTTATTCCTTGGCAACCTTAATGGTTAATGAAACTAGTGAATTCAGCATGGTTGTTGTAATTAGACTTTAATTAAGGAAAATAATTAAGTAATTAACTTCTTTCTTGGGCATGTACATCTAGAAGGGATGAATCTATCATATGTTGGCACATGCCAAATTCATCACCATACATCCGTGAAGACTTGGGTCTTCATGAGGATACTATGTTGTAGTTGACATGTTGTAATGCACCCTTCAGAGTTGAATCATCTAGATCTACATAAACTCGGACTTGATCTTAGTTATACCCTAGGTTAGGTTGGAAGTATGATCTAGTGTCGGGGGAAAATCATGACGAATTAGGATAACTAGACACATGCAATCAACTTAGGTCGATTGAGTATGTCTATGTACCCTTAGTCACCACGAGTAGCCTTCTACACTAGACTATGTTGATAACCTTGGTTAGGGTTAAACCTTGAACAAGTGGAATGACATGAGTCAATAAAGACCATTCTAGATAACATATGAAGTGGGGTGAAGGATGTATTCCATTTGACGAGTATGCTATCTAGGAATATTAACATGAACAATATGTTGTAAATATTTGGCCAAATTATCGCAAGCTTGTGGTTGTGTTGTCCTATGTCACCTAGTTTTAAGAAGTGAGATTTTAGATGAATATTGGTAACAAGTATTTAGATAGGCCTCTTAAATAAAACACTTAACACCCCGAAAAGGGTATGAGAACCAAGTATACCTAGTATATAATTCAATGAGTTAACATGAGAGATCGGTGTTTCACCGAGTCATGAAATGAGAGATCGGTGTTACACCGAGTCATTACAACTACATATGGTTATCTGTTATGAGATTGATTGGCATGGAATGTGTGTTCTAAATTATGATTATTTAGAACAGAGAACATTATTATAATTTTTTCCCTTGTTTCTAAAGTCTTAAAATGGGAATGTTACATCTTGGTATCAGAGCTGAAGGTTGCAGCTCTTGGACCTATTGTGTCCATAATTTGATAAAACTTAAATTTTCTTGTTAACAGAAAATGGTTAGGACAAGAGGAAATGCTGCAAACAACCCACCACCGGTGGAGAAGTAGCTACTGCCCAAAAACTTGATGAGATCCTTGCTTCCCTGTTGGACACAAGAGATCATGTAGCTGTACTTGAACAACAAGTAATGGGCAAATGAGGAGGAGGAGAAGATGCTGGTAACAACAATCAACCACCTCCTATGGACAATGCCAATGTTGGAAATTTAGGCATTGATAACAATAATGCAGTCAATGCTAATGCTAATGTACCTAATCAACCTAAAAATAAAAAGGAAAGATTGGTAGTTGAACTCACTAATGATATAAAAAGATAAGTCCACCCAAGTTTGATGGCACTACATTAGGTGATGGAGCTAAGAACTGGCTCAGTGAAATGGAGAAGTACTTTGTAATAAGGAACTTCTTGGAAGAAACAAAAGCAATATGGGGAGCTTATCATTTTTCCCATGAAGCATCTTCATGGTGGGATAGCTGTAAGGCTGAGTTAAACATTGATGAAGAAAATATTACTTGGGATCAATTTAAAAATTATTTTAGGCAATGATGGCTTCCACAACTTTACTATGATCAGAAAATGACTAAATTTCAGAACTTAGCTCAGGGAAAATTTACCATAACAGAGTACTGGGAGAGGTTTACTAAGCTCCTTAAGTACATACCTTCAGTACCAAACTGACGAGAAGTTCAAAATACAAAAATTTATCATGGGATTAAATCCCATTATAGGTGGTGAAGTAGATGTTCACAACCCAACCACTATGGAAGGGGTTGTAGAAAAATCCATAAGGTAGGAGCAGAAATTGAAAGTGATCTCTGCCCATAAGGAGGAAATTAGAAAGAAAGTTCCAAACTCTTCTTCATCTCTTGCACCCAAAAAGGGACCATGGAAAAAGTTTGGTATGATTTTTTTTTGTTGTTGATAACAACAAGAAATCAGCAACAAATAAACCTGCTGCTAATGTGTGAAATAAATTTTGTCAAGAACAATAATAACAGACATAAGACCTATAGGAGTCAGAATGATAAATTTAAGGCTGGAAATAAATTTGAGCCTAGGAAGGGACCTGTAGGAGGCTGCTACAATTGTGGAAAAGATCATTATGCTAAATCAATTTCCTTTGAAGAAGGATGACCACAATCAACAACACAAGATACACACTGCAGTAGCTGACAAACAGGCTGAAAAGTAAGCCACACCCATAGAAGTTCCAGGTAAGTTATTTGGTATACCTGTGACTATATTTTTTGATACTGGAGATACTGAATGTTTCATTTCTACTAAATTAGCATCAAAATTAAAAATAAAAGTTGGAAAAATGGATAAATCATGGGTTGTACATTATGGAAATAATGTTGTTTTCACAGTTAGTATGTGTCTTTTTGGAGTAGTCCTTGACTTACCAAGTTTTTCCACTAAAGTTGACCTTTACGTTGCTCCTTTGGGGTCTTATGATGTAATCATAGGTGTTAATTAGCTAGAGCATAAGGCAAAGGTTGACTATTTTGAGAAACATATTATTTGTTTGGATGACCTGCAGAAAACAACAAAAATTCAGGGTGTAAAACGTGAGATTTCAGTTAGGAAATTGTCAGCTATGCAACTTAAAAAGGCCAAAAATAAAGGATGCACCTTGTATGTAGTAAAAATTTCTAAAACAACTGATGAAAGTGGTGACTTCATGGAAAAATACCCACTGTTAAGAAATTTCAGTGATGTGTTTCTAAAGAGTTACCTGGTCTTCCACCCAAATGGGAGTTTGAATTCACGATTGAGATCAAACCAGGAACCGAACCTATTTCCAAGGCACCATATAGAATGAATACCATTGAATTAGTAGAAACTTAAGGCACAGTTGCAAGAAATTTTGTCCAAGGGTTTGATAAGACTGAGTGTCTCACCTTAGGGAGCACCACTAATTTTTGTGAAAAAGAAAGATGGAACACTTAGATTGTGCATTGATTATAGGATGTTAAACAAAGCAACAATTAAGAACAAGATATCCACTTCCTAGAATTGATGATTTGTTTGATCAGATGCATGGTGCATCAGTGTATTCTAAAATAGATCTTCGATCTGGATATCATCAGTTAAGAATAAAGGATGAGGATATTCATAAAACAACTTTTAGAACAAGGTATGGACATTATGAATTCATGGTTTTACCATTTGGATTAATGAATGCACCTACAACTTTTATGAATTTAATGAATAATATTTTTCAAGAATACTTGGACAAATTTGTGCTTGTATTCTTGGACGATATTCTCATATACTCTAAGAGCATTGATGAACATCATGAGCATTTGAAGATAGTTTCTGGAAATCTTAAGAAAGAGAAGGTTATATGGTAAGTTGTCCAAATGTTCCTTCTACAAGATGGAAGTACACTATTTGGGTCATGTCATAAGCAAGGATGGAATAATGGTAGATCCTTCAAAAAAAATTGTTGTAATAACTGAGTGGCCTGCACCTAAGAATGTACATGAAGTTAGAAGCTTCATGGGTCTTGATGGTTACTATAGGAAGTTTTTAAAAGACTTTTCTAAGGTTGTTGCACCAATAACTTCATTGTAGAAGAAAGATAAGAAATTTGTGTGGAATGAGAAATGTAAATTTAAATTTAAGACTCTGAAGGATCAGTTAACATCAACACCTATCCTGGTTATACCTGATCCTAATGGAGACTTCACTGTAGTGACATATGCTTCTGGTGAGGGTCTTGGAGGTATTTTACTTCAAAAGGATCATGTTATTGCTTATGAAAGTAGAAATCTCAAGTTACATGAACTGAATTATGCTCCACATGACCTAGAGCTTGCTGCCATTGTTCATGCACTTCAGGTATGGAGGCATTATCTTCTTGGTAGGCCTTTTGAACTAAAAAATGATCATCTTGGGTTGAAGTATATTTTTACTCAGCCAAATCTGAATGCAAGACAATGAAGATGGTTAGAATTTCTATCTCAGTATGATTTTGATATAAGTTATATTAAAGGAAAATAAAATAGAGTTGTGGATTCTCTAAGTCATAGGAAGCACATTTATGCTCTTATAACGTTGAGAACTCAGTTTAAAGATGAAGTAAAAAGTGTCATGGAATTTGATTCTTATTATCAGCAAGTGAAAACAACACTTGCTGCAGATCCAAATGATGTGAGGTATAAAGGTTTTCACTTTGACAACAAAGGAATCTTGAGGTTTGAAAATAGAGTATACATACCTTTGTTAAATGAATTAAGAAAGAAATTGTTAGCTGAATTTCATAATTCACCTTTTTCTGGACACCCAGGCATTACAAAAATGCTTGCTGATATAAAACAACAATATTTATGGAAAGGGATGAAAAAGGACGTGATTGATTTTGTAACACACTGCTTAGAATGTCAGCGTGTTAAAGATGAACATATGCATCCATCTGGTTTATTGTATCCTCACAACATACCGTAATATAAATGGAAAGTAATAAGCATGGATTTTGTACAAGGGTTGCCTATGTCAAGAAATAAACATGATGTTATTCTAGTTATTGTTGATAAACTAACAAAAGTAGCACATTTTATTGCCTAGTAATCTTAAGGATGATTCACCTGTTTTAGCAAAAATATTTGTGCATGAAATTTTCAGATTACATGGAGTACCTGAATTAATCATATCTGATAGAGACCCAAGAATGACATCTAGATTTTGGCAAACACTTAATGCAGCCTTAGGGACTAAGCTGAATTTCAGTTCTACATATCATCCAAAAATGGATGGACAGACTGAAAGAGTTAATCAAGTGTTAGAAGATATGTTACGAATGTATTGTATGGATCAACAGTATAAATGGGAAGAATACCTTCCATTAGTCAAGTTTTCTTATAATAACATGTATCATGCCTCTTTAAAAATGGCACCTTTTGAAGCATTATACGGAAGAAAATGCAGAACTCCTGTTAGTTGGGATAACATTGAGGATAGAGAGGTAATTGGGCCTGAAATCCTTACGGAAATGGAACAACAAGTTAAAATGATTTGTGCACACTTGAAAGAAGTAGCAGATAGACAAAAGAGTTATGCAGACTTAAAGTGGGTTGATAAGAAGTTTGAACTTGGTGAGAAGGTATTTCTTCGGGTTAAACCGAAAAAGAGTTCTATAACTTTTGGCAAGGCTGCCAAGTTATCACCTCGTTATGTGGGACCCTTTGAAATTGTTGAAGTAATCAACCCTGTAGCTTATCGTTTAGCTTTACCTCCTGCTTTATCATGAATGCATGATGTTTTCCATATTTCTCTACTTAAGAAATATGTTTCAGATTTATCACATGTGTTAAATTGGAATTCCTTGTAGGTCCAAGACCCAGGAATAATCATGGTTAAACCCATTCGAGTGCTGGAAACTCACTAGTTGCACTTAAGAAATCATGAAATAAGTCAATGTAAGGTCTAGTGGGATCAGTTTAATGAAGAAAGTGCAACCTGGGAAAATATTGAAAGATATGAAAACTATTTTTCCATATTTGTTTGAACAGAATTGATTCTATTTGACTGATAAAATTTTAAGATTTTATTCATGTTATGTCAATAAATCTGCCAGTCTTGGGAAGATACTACACTATTTAAAATGGACAACTACTTTAATGTTGATTATGGAATTTGAAATTCTCAAATCTAGTTTTGTTATGAACATATGAATGGAAGGATGATAATTGGATTTTTTCCTAGACTTAAATTGTTTGACTAAGTTGATCATCGGGATGATGATTCTTTTTAGGAGGGAGGTATGTAACATCTTTGACATGACTGTTACTATGATGACTTCCACTCTTGACATTGCAAATGTTGACAGGTGATTTGTTTAGGAAGGAGTACTCTTATGATTTTAGGAAATCATGTTTGCAATGGATAATTCATTATTTGTTGAAAAGAATCATTTCTGGTTGTGAGTTTTTCTTACTTGAAAATAATGCCATTCATCTCTTTATACACTTAAATTCACTTTTAAGAAGGTGATGAACTTGTATTGTGTAGACTTAATTTATCTTGTGTAAATAGAAAAACCTTGGATCAATTCCATTGATCCAAGGTATGCTTCAGTTCTTCTTACCTACTCATCTTGTTGTCTTGACATTTGGAAATGAAGGTGAGATTGACTGTGACTTGTTTTTTTACCATGGTGAAGAAATCTTCATCTTAGAGATTCTTGACTGACATCAGAACTTAAGGGTGATAGGCTCAACCTTCTTGTATTTTTTAAACATTGTATAGCATATAGGAATCATAGACCTAATAGTAAAATTACTAAATTGATACCCTAACCTAAGTTGTAATGTTCTATACTAGTTTGGATTATAACCTAAGGTAATTAAGACCTACCTAGGAACTAAGGTTGATTTCTAACCTAATAAAAATCTAACCTAAACTATTGCTAACCTAAGAAGATACCTATGGACTATTTGGAAAATGGTAGGTCAGGTGGCATCGGTTTTCAAGGCATTGATTGGAATTTATTTTGGTTTAAATGCTACAGACTACCAATTTTGGTGGAGGCATTGGGAGTTTAGGGGATGCCTAGTTGGCATCACCACTAAATGGAAATTGCATGAAAATTTTGAATTAAAGGCTCACCAAACTTGGATGGCGGTGGTGTGGAGAATTAGGAGGGAAACTGATTGTCCTTCACATTAATTGATCTCGGTTATGGTGAAGAAACTACCTAGGAGAAATGCATGGTGGATTTTGGAAAGGTTGTTTGATCTTTAGTTCATTTCAATTTTTTCTCTGCATGGGGTTTTCAGTTCTTCGAACCAAGTAGTTCTATTTTTGATCTATCAGTATTCTTGGCATTCTTGAGCTATTTTTGGATCCTGTGGAAGTATAAGAAGAAGTAAAAGATTGGAATAGTTGACAGTTGCTTGGAAAAAGGAGAGACTATTGAGGCTTGGAGCTGGGAAATCATCTGCAAATCAAGAAGAAGCTCTATCAGGCATGATAGGCTCTACCCATTAAGTTGTTCTTCTTTTTCCTAAATGTCTTCATTAAAATAACTTTGTTCTTGGGAAACAAATGAGTTTGTATGTGATGTTTAGTCTTTCTTTCAAAACTTATTTTCTCTGTATTTTATCTGTATGGACTGTACTGAAACTGGGTAGTATGATTCACAACTATGCTAGAAAAATGTTTTTGGATTTGTTTCTTGTTGAAAAATAATAGTAAACATGTTTTACTTCTGCTGAACTTGAGTTGTTGAATCTGAGAACTCCTGTTGGACTGTACTAAAACTAGTTAGTAGAAGTTACTGCTATGAAAGAAATATGTTTCAGGTTTTGTTCTCCCTTGCTAGAAAAATGATAGAATCATGTTTAACTTCTTCTTGAACTTAAATGAAGTTGATTCTTTACTTACTCCTGTAAATTTGTGAGAAGACTTGTTAGTGACTTGTCTGATTATTGGGTTTGAACGAATCTCCTTGAAACAATATATCTATTAGCATGGTTGATAGTTAATCTTTCTTGCATGTATTTTTTGAATGATTATCGAATTCGAATATTTCTTTTCTGGTTTATGGAAAAAGAAAGGTCAAGGTTTATTTTTATTAGATCGAATTTGCCTTGTATGACTGGTTCTCTTATTTAAATCAGAAGAACAAATATGATTTCAGTAGGAACCAAGGTACCTTCGGTTGAACTTTAGAGTAACTTGAATCTGTCTAAATGAATGAACACTTGGAGGAAATAGACTGTAATGTTGTTAGTGTATTACTTCTTTTGAGCTCAAATTTGAGCACCTGACTTGGGGTCATGTCACTGTTTTGTTGTTTCTCCTTGTGGTCAAATTTGGGTTGGGTTCATTCTTCCTGAACCAGTAGTCTGTTCCTTTGATTCTTGTAAGTATGTGGATCTGGGTTGTCTTGAATGGAAACTTTGACTGTTAAATATTGATCTCACCTTTTTTGTTTTGTCATCAATGGATGGGAAAGCTTTGTGTGTGTTGTCACTTTAAAATGAAATCGTGGCCGAAAGTGGGTAATTTACTTCAACGTTACTTTGTCTCTCCTTTGTTTGGGAAAACTTGAGAAACTTCTGGAGCTGATGCTTTTAACTTTTGGAAGGAATGTAATGTTCAGTTGTTGGTTTGTTCTACTTCAGATACTGTTATTAACTACAAGCTTATGATTAACCATTTTTTAGTTTGTAGCTTTTGTGCTACAGTTACTATTCTCATTTATAAGTTGGGAAAACATCATTTTCAGTTTCTGAATTTCATGTTACAGTCATAGATGTCGATTGTAATATCGAAAAGTTCTTTGTGTTTCATTGGTTGTTGGAGTTGAATGTTTTCTTGGCTTTGGACAATCAAACCTGTCTCAGTTATTTTCAATCTCGGTAATTATACCTCTTTTTAAGGAAGGAATAATGAGATCTTATCTCATCTTTATTCATTATTATCCTTTCTTTCTATTTGGAGTTAAGGTATTCACAATACCATCCTCTTCAAACTCTGAAGGAAGATATAGGTTGTTCCCTTTCTCTCTTTTTGTTCATTCTCCAACTGTATTACTCCTGTGTAAGGAGCTGACCTGTTCAAGGTTTATATTACATTGAAGGATTTTTAGGGTGGGTAGTTGGTGGATAAATCTTTTCTTTCTTCTTCTTGACTACTACATTGGTAGGGATGTAATTGTTGTGATGTGTGACTAATTTCCAGGTGCATGTAAATTAAATTTATCCTTTGTCAAACTATTGATGCTAATCCTAAAATTTAGGCTAGAGTTTGACTCTGAACTTGGATTTAGTTTCTTAAATAAGAAACTCTTACTTTAAGGTGTTGTTGGTTCATCCTAAATTTCATCATAAAGTTAATTGAGCTTGGCATTAAATATTATAGGATGAAGTAAGTTAATGTTGTGTAATTTGAATCATTGTTCCATTAAAGTAATTCTATTTCTATGAATCATTAGAGTTAGTATCTTTTTCTTTTGGGTTAGATGGAATGAATCAAGAGATGAATCATAAATATTTGTAGATGAAATGTGGTTAGTGATCTTGTTTGAAATATTACTTATCTGAAATAATTCTTTCATGAAATCATCGGCTGAACATTGATTTTGATTACACCATGATCTTTTCTTAATGTTGATATGGATTATCATTTTGTTTCTCCCTCTTATGACTGTTATTTCTTGATGTGTCTTTCTGTAATGATTTAACTATTTCATGAAAATAGAAAGTTATTTTTATGAAACAGTTAGTTAAAATCATATCATTTTAATGCTTAGTGCTTATCATGCTCAGTTCACTGAACTGACCCGTGCTAGGAAATTTTGCAGATGGACTTTGTAAGTGGTAAAAAGGGAGACAAGATCTTTTATGATGTTATTTTTTTACCAAAATAATGGCTCTCTTATGGGAAATATGATTCAATATTAAAATGTATTTTTGGAAGGGAAAGTTGTAATTTTATAGAGCTTATTGTTGTTGTTTGACACTAAAGATGTCTGAAGTATTGGTACTTGCAATGTATAAATTCCTCCCTAATAAATGGAAAAGTTTGTGGGTTTATCTATACTTGATGTGTCATCTTTTTACATATTCAGTGAGTATTAGTGATATGCATTATCTCTTTTCTTTTACATATATACTTATGAACTGAACCCTTTTGGGTTGAAATAAAATGAACTAGGTGGTAAGGGAATTAGATACACTATCCCTTTATTTAAATGTAACTTATCAAGTTGGCATTCATGGCTGATCATTTAATTAAATCACTATGGTTTATTAAAATGATGTTAATGGAAGAAAAAATCATTATGATAACTTGTATAATGTTAAGAGGTTACAATGAACCCTAATTCTTAATAAGAAAAAGAAGAAAACTATTCCATGAAATGATAATCAGGATTGTTTTAGAATCCTTTGGAATTAAACCTAATGTCATCTTGGAAAGAGGAAGATGCACTTCCTCTTGATTAATACCTTAATCTGAATAAAAGAAAATGAAAGGAGCATGTAAATATATAATAGTAGACTTCATTTCAATGAAGTCTATTATAAAGGAATCTGATCAGAACTTAAACAAGCTAAGTCATGGTTAAGTTAAATAAGTGAACCATATTGTTAGTATGTTGATTCTGTTTGTAAAATTGAATCATAAATTAGGAAGTTATTGAATAAAAAGAAAAAATTTGATGTTTCTGCAAATAAATTACAATTCATTTATTGCTGGTAACCTTAATGGTTAATGAAACTAGGACTCACATGGCTGCTATAATTAGACTTTAATTAAGGAAAATAATTAAGTAATTAACTTCTTTCTTGGGTATGTACATCCAGATGGGATGACTCTGTCAGATGTTGGCACATGCCAACTACAGCACCGTACCTCCGTGAAGACTTGGGTCTTCATGAGGATACTATGTTGCAGTTGACATGTTATAACACCCTTCAGAGTTGAATCATCTAGATCTACATAAACTCAGACTTGATCTTAGTTATACCCTAGGTCAGGCTAGAAGTATGATCTAGTGTTAGGGGAAACTCACGATGACTTAGGATAACTAGACACACGCAATTAACTTAGGTTCAATTGAGTATGTCTATGTACCCTTAGTCACCGCAAGTAGCCTTCTACACTAGACTATGTTGCTAACCTTGGTTAGGGTTAAAAATTGAACAAGTGGACTGACAAGAGTCAGTGAAGACCATTCTAGATAAAAGATGAAGTGGGGTGAAGGACGTATTATGTTTGATGAGTATGCCATCTAGGAATATTAACATGAACAATATGTTGTAATTCTTTGGCCAAAGTATCGCAAGTTACTAGTTACGTTGTCCTATGTCACCTAGTTTTAAGAAGTGAGATTTCAGATGAATATTGGTAACAAGTATTCAGATAGGCCTCTTAAACAGAAACTTAACACCCTGAAAAGGGTATGAGAACTAAGTATACCTAGTATATAATTTAATGAGTTAACATGAGAGATCGATGTTTCACCGAGTCGTGAAATGAGAGATCGGTATTACACCAAGTCATTATAGATGCATATGGTTATCTTTTATCAGATTGATTGGCATGGAATGTGTGTTCTAAATTATGATTATTTAGAACCCATATACCCTTACCTTGGGACCTATATAGAGAGATATCGATATCTCTCTCTATATCTCTATGTATATAACTCTCTCTCTCTCTATATCTATCTATCTATCTATCTATCTATCTCTCTATATCTCTATCTATCTATCTATCTATCTATCTATCTATATCTCTATCTATCTATCTCTTTATCAAGATGAAGGACTACACCCCCCCTCTCTCTCCCCAACCCTAAAGCAGGAGAGGGGAGCCATGCCTTTCTTTATCCCACCCCTTTCCATCCAGTGGGGTCATCTAGCCCACCCCCTTTCAATCTAGTGGGGTTGTGCCCCGACCAGAGTTAAGACCTTAGACTCAGGTTAGTTTTCATCCAGCCCCTGACCAGAGCCTTTAGACTCGGGTTCAACCTACCCCCCACTCGACCCCTTAGACCAGGGTTCAACTTTCCCTCCACCCCTCCCGAGCTGATCTCATATCATATCATGAGTTGGGTTCGGTTGGGCTCACACTACTCCAATGACGGTGTCCCTAGATGGAGTGGAGTTCGTGGGGTGTGGGTTCACCTCCCCCCTCTCCTCTCCCCTTATCAGTGGTCGGGTGCCCCTTACCCCCTTTTCCCCTTTATCCTTATCATAGAAGGGGCCCTTATTCCCTATCAAAGACCACTCCACCACTCATACCTTTATACCACTCATCTTTTCCACACCCCCTTCCCCTTATACCACTCATCCCTAGTCCTAGATACCACTCATACCTACATACAACCCATATTTACCACACCCCCATCCCCTCTACCCCCACCTTAGTGAGGAGAGTGGAGCCCTAAAAGAATAAAGAGAGAAGGTGCTACCCATCTCAATCTATGCCTAGATCAGATAGGGGATGCCCCCATCCAATCCTTTGGGAGAGGTGCGGAATATAGAACAAAACCCCCATCTGAACAAAGATAAGTCAGTCTAGTGGGGGTTGGGTTGGGATTCTTGCATTCCCCCACCCTAGCATAGCCCATAGAATGGGTTTTACCCTTCCCCCCACCTTATCCCCCAATCCAATCTGGAAGAGAAAATAGACTCTTCTCTATCTATCTAGGATAGGGGGTTGGGTTCTATATATAGATGTAACTGGGTTTGGTTGGGATAGATAGGGGAGAGTCGAGATCTAGGGGATAGTATAGTTGGATAGATATAGATATAGAGGCCATGTTTTATAGTCAGATGAAGGACTACACCCTCCCCTCTCCCCCCTTACCTCGAAAGGGATAGGGGATATGTGCATTATATGCTTTGGTTGATATGGTTCATCTAGTAGGTACAGTTAGGCCCCTATTTATCTTATCTTCCTTATCTATCTCTCTATCTCTCTCTCTCTCTCCCTTATATATAGACTTCTGTGGCTAGATCTATAAAGAATATAGGGGCACCTTTTCCCTTATATCTAGAGGGACCAGGCTAGATCTACCATTGATTGGCATGGCATATATAAGGAGAGGTGGTCATATTCCTGAGGAAAAGTCTAATTCTATGAATAAAAATGAAGGTTAGATGGAGATATTTAAGCAATGAAGTGGATATTGATGGAGTGATGCATTTAATTTAGTTGAATTTTATGAGTTTTAGCAGATGAACAAGGTTTGGTTTTTTTTTTACATTATTGGGTTGACAAGGTTTGGTTTATTTTTTTACATCGGTAGATCGCTGCATTTTTTTTACATCGGCTGATTGATGAGGTTATATTTGTTTGTTATACATTAAACGTTGGTCACAAGGTTAGGGATACAAGAATTGAACAATATATAAGTTAAATGAAAAGAAATCTCTTTGTGTGCTCATATGCCAAATTAGCATCTAACTTGGGAGTGATTTAAAATAGGATCTTTAAAATTTGCTAGAAAAAAAATAACATGGCACAATGAACTTTGCACTTGCATTTATTCATCAAAATTTTGACTTAGAGGATGAAGCTTCACTAGTACCATAAATATTGGAGATAAATAAGTACATGGTGGAGAAGGGACCTCAAGAAAGGACATGAGACATAACATCAACCCCTTGGAGAATTATCACCCATAGAGAATTTTCAAATAAAGGCTAGGGCATTAACAAATCAGGTAGTGATGATTATTACGGAGGAGATGGAAGGAATATAATTTTCTCATTGCATTAGTTTGATGATGAACCTTTATAAAACAAGAGTGAAAAGAGAGAAAAAAAGAGAATATGGGAGTTAACAAATTAGAATATGAACAAAAGGTTGTTTCCATACAATTTCATTCAATGGTTGATACTCCTTGGTTATATCACCACCTACACAAGCTATTAAACTAAAGAAATGACATTTTAATGTGGATATTGATTATGAAAAGAAGAAATTCAAGGATACTTCTAATAATCCGAAAGGAAAATAAAATCATAGTTAAATGAACACAATCACAAATATTAATATTGGCTCTCAAGAGATATTAGTTGAAGATTTTACCACTAAGGAAGAGTATTATTCCAAACAACAATTTTATACAAATTTGAAGTCATTAAAATTCAAAAGGATAATAAGTAATTGCAAATAGGATTGATTATGTCTCAAGGAACAATTGAAGAGGGTGTAAATACCCTCTTCCATGCTGAGAAATAGAGTGCTTAATAGCACATAGAGAACAAAAGTTACATGATTTCAAGAAATTTATATTGTTTCCAAGAGAAAGAGAGTATTTCAAGGTTTCTCTCAAATTTAAAATTACAAGAGTAAAAATATGGTTTTTCATAACATGATTTCTTATCTTTCAACTTGATAATGTAAGAGGAGGTGCAATCAAGCTCCTAAAAAAATTCAAGGAGAATATTACCCTAATTAAATTGGATTTGGTAAGTCCTTTAATTTCTCTCCATAATTGTTTCTCCGAAGAAGGATGTTAGATCTGTTTTTTAATCATTTTAAATGGATTTATGAGAGCGATAAAATGCCTAAGGAGACTAGGAACCTTGGAAAGTTTTTTAGTAGAGATCTTAAATTTATGATGGCTGTGAGTGAGTGGAAAAAGGGGAATGATCTTCATTTTTCTTTCACTTTCTAGTTTGGCACATTGTGGAGGATCATAAGAAATAATTAAGAAAAATATTTTCCCACTCCATTCCTTGCCCAAATTCATTTTATACCTTCCTTTCCTTAACTTTTAAAACTTGTTGACTTTTTTATTTACACCATGGGGCCTAGGATGTTGGTGAAAATGACAACCCTATGCTAGAAAACAAGTTATGGGTTATAGAATGCATAAGGAGAGTTAAACACAATAAAAAACCAAACACATTCGAATGCAAAATTATTTTTGCATAATATCACTACTGCTATTCAAATGAAATAATAGGGAAAATACAATGAGGCACATAGTTCAATAACGATAAGAATGTAGATTCATATGATCGATAAGGATGAAACACTTCCTTCATGAATGTTCCTAGATTGGAATGAGATCTTAGATACATATAAGATATACAATATACTTGTGGTAAAAAAATCATTCACTATGATATGGTCTATGATCATTCTCTTACCCCGTGTGTTGAATGCATTACATATATACACATACACGATTATAAGTAAGTGGTTATAATAGACAACAATTATAAGAAATAATGGTTATGAAATGATCCATATTTTTTGCTCTGTGATGGTTGGGCTTCCAACACATAATGTTCCGATAAATTCTTTGGCATGGTGCCAATCTGGAGAGTGCCACTTGACATGTGTGGTAGAATTAGGTTGACACATGACCACTAAATGGGGAGGTCTTGTGCAAGACTATGGAAGTGTGGCATTCTCCCAAGAAATGCACCACATCTAAAGGTACTACGAGGTTGCAAAATGCTGAGAATTGTTGTGAGGTATTGCATGACACTGAGAGAAATTGTGAGTGTTACAGGATTGATGTGTGACATATGTGGGACTACGAGGTGTAAATTCCTAAGGTTTTACAAGGATTTACACAAGGATAAAAGTGAAGGATGTGTTATGAGTGATGATGGAGCTATGTAACATGCTACAAGGTGTTGCACTAAGGCTATTCAGTATTGTAATTCTATGTGCATGGCATGAGAAACTACAAGGTTGAGGGAAAATACTTAGAAATATTGTAGGCTTGTGTGGGTATAGAGTGCTATAAGGTTGGCTGCAAGGTTGTACAAAATCATTCCACCATTTCTTGAGTGGAAATGGTCCCCATTTTATCTTTGGTTAACAATGAGACATGAATCTACATCTATTGAAGGTTGTACCATTTATCTTGAGAAATGTACTACCTTGTCTCGACCACTTGGAATAATTGACATGTACATTGGCAGGTACAAGATAAAATGAATTCAATGATTTAATCCTTCAATTTTATGCACAAGTGTCCACAATCTAAATCAAAATATGTTGAGTTCTGGATGGCCTAAAGGAAAGGCTGGAAATATGGCTTAAGGAGCTCTGCGTTGAATATTAGATGAAGAACCAAGTATGGTGATAAATTAAGTATAAAGGTATTCCCATGAGTTTCAAAAAAAATAGTGTAAGTACTTGTTTACATTTCTCACACATGTGCACTAATTCAACTCAATTATTTTGTTTCTTAGATTCGAGAGCATTGGGAAAGACATGCAGACTGTAAATGGAAGAACGGTAGAGCTTCCAATCTTATACGTTATTGACAATCAATACCATTCATTATAAATCATGAACCCATCTGAAAGGAAATATTTTATAGATTCATATCAACATAGGACCTTTATAAAAATGTCGAATTCGAAAGGAATATTATGAGCAAAAATGATTTCTTGGGAATGAATTATATGGATGGGTTGCACGAGCTGAGGACTATAATTGTTGAGGTCATGTTGGAAAACATATTTACTCAAAACATATCTTGACATGTCATAGATCACATGAGGTTTTATTTTGGATAACTTAGACTCATCCATTTAAAAACAGTCTGGGATGTTCGAACAACTTCAAACGACCTTTAAATGTTTGCGATGCGAAGGCCTACTTGGCAGGAGTTCAGGTCTCTTTATAGCAGATAGAATTTCATGGACTTCAAGTCCATGGAATAAACCAAGCTTTATAAAGGCATCAGCTCTGGGAAAAAAATAAGAAAGTTTGAAAATTCAAAGTAAGAAAAAAATTTAAAGTCATGATGCAAAGGACTTAGGCCCGAACCAATAAAAATAGACACGAAAGCCGGTGTAGGGCTGCAAAATCCAAATATATGTGGAGCTTTCTCACTAGATCACTTTTCATAGCTGTATGTTGAGTTTTGATGTAGTCTAACATTTGCAAGGAGCGTAGAGCTTCCCTATTAGTTCATGCTTTGCAGTGGACATAGGGGGCTAATAAGTAATATTGACACCACAAGGTAGCGTGGAATGTTCTTACTGGTTTGCGCTTCACACTTTGACAAGATTCTTTTAGCTCTATAATGAAATTTGCTAATAGCGTGGATTTTTCCTATTGGCTCATGTTTTGCAATGGCTAGAAGAGTAAAAGAAAGGAGTGACAATGTGAAATTTTGTGGAGTGTTCTTATTGGTTCATACTTTAGGATGGATAATGGAGGTTTCATAGAGCCCAACACTGTGAAATCTAAATCATACACGACATTCTCTTATTGGTTCACATTTCATAAAATCGCATACCTCCACACAAATCCACATAACATGTGGAAAAAGAAAATAAATACACATGTATAGAAATTCAATCCCATGAAAAAATAGAGGCCACCACATGTCACTCTCATGTTCATCCCAACCTGTAAAACTTCAGAGGGCCATATCTTTTGTTCTATAGCTCCAAATTCAGTAAAATTGGTCTTGTTGGAAATGTCTCATCTTTATCTTCATGTTGGCACCAATAAATTTATAAATTTATGGAATTTATAGAGAAAAGAGGAGAAAACAAGATCTACTCACATATTTTAAAGCTCAACTAACTCAGAGTCATGCAAAATTCGACTGTGATGGCCAAAAATAAATAATTTTTCATGGAAAAATGCAGACTACATGGGGAAAATATTATTATATTATTTTACAAGGATAAGTTTAGAATGATTATTTTTTAATCAAATTTTTTCAAGGATGATGGAATTAAACTATTGCTCGAAGTTATCTTCTCTTTTTTACGTGTAATCTTGCATTGGAATTATCTCTAAGTGGGTCTTGACTGATGTTGTAACTGAAGATGTTGAGAAGTTCAACTCCACTTCATTTTCTTATATATACTAGTGCTTTTGAAACATCTAAAAGAGTTTGGTTGATGTAACTAATTACTAAAAAAAAATTCCAGCAACTGCCCACTGTGATTTTCCTTTCCAAAGGTATTTTATGTAGTTATTCTTGTGATCTTTCCCTGAATTTATTAAATTATCTGCTTATGTTACATGACCTTATTGCAAGAATATGTGTTGTGTGTTAATTTTAGTGTGCATGCATATTGTTATTTGTATATTGTGAGTCATCCCTTAACATTTTTCAATTAGTTTTCCTCAAAATTTCACTCAAAATCCTCTAGTTTGTGTAAGTTTGTTATTTCATTATCAGTTTGTGCACGTCTTCATATCAATAGTCTCCAACAACTCATGGTGTATCACCCCATTTTTTAAAAAATATTTCTTTCTAACCCTTACCCCCATCAATTTTAGTTAAGGATACACTGAAAGGGAACCAACCTTTCAAATCTATAGATTCACCTCACTCTAGGGATACCCACAGCCCGTGAGGTGTTTCCATTGTCTATCCACAAAAGTGAGGAGAGAGAAAAGGAAAAAATCTACCAATCCTCACAAGGGTGCACTTTTTCTAGATAATAGTTTTTGACACACTTGGATGGGCACAAATCAGATCAAGTGCTTATTTGTAGCGTGTAGACAAATATGGTTTCTTTTCATGGCTATACCTAAATGTTTAGTTGCTCCAGATCAGCAGCCTAACCTATTTTTTTGCAGGAGTGATCATCACTCAAGAGGATATAAACGAAGATCTACAAGTAATAATCAATCAAGAACCATTCAATCAATACAACTACTTGCTTCCTAGACTATTCTGTATGAGGATTTTGACAGATCAACACTGTTACAACAAAGACTAGCCACTACTAGAAGGAATTAATTGCAGTCATAAATTGAAGATTCAAATCAAACATATTTGGTGACTCTGTAAAGTTGATTTCAGCCAGTACTACATGTTTCATGCCTAAGGTGACAAAAAGGTCTTTAGTTAGAGGTATTCCATTTGAATTCTTTCAATTACCTCTTAATTCATCTATAAGAGCAAGATATTATAAATACTTATCCCATTATAATAGGCTAATTTCTCCTATTGTTGTTCAAAATTTGTAAATCAAATTCCCCATATCCTTACAATGGCTACTTCTAAAATGACACCTACCTTTTGTAACCTTTAATGATGGCAAACCCCTTGTTGCTTGCTCAATTTGACCCTATATTGTCACTTGCCCTTAAAATTTTGCATTCTTTACTGGGGAAAACTCAAACACCTTTTAGAGCATGTAAGAGACTTATGTAAATTTGTGTTATGTTCATAACATAACTTAAGAGAATGTGGCATTGAGGCTATTTGCAACATATCCTTTAAAGGATAAATCCCTAGTTTGGTATAGAAGTTTGGACATATGAAATTTACAAGTACATGGGATGAATTGGGGATTGCTTTTTGTAAACACTTTGAGGAAAAATATGACCACCTTTCATTGGTAGAACAACTAACGACAATCAAAAGATCCCCTCAAGAATTTATGGCCAATTTCAATTTGAGGTTTGCTAAGAACAAGGGACAAGAATTCCTCAAACATAAAATATTTAGTCAAGACATGCTTTCCTTTAATATTTAAGATCTAAACAATGATATTACTAGTAATGATTCAGTCTATGGGTGGTTTTACACTCCCTGCATCTTATGACATAGCCATAAGCGATGAAAACAACCTCATTAAAGCTGGTAAATTAGCCCCAAGACCCTCAATGCCCATTACTACAGATTTAGCTTCCATTCCACCACATCTACAAAGGATAGAGCCTGATGTTTCTATTCAGTACTAATGATATAACTGAAATTAAAAAAACCTTGCAATCATTGAGAAATGATGTAACAATAATGAAAAGGAAAATAGCTCATCCTAATAGGCCTTATCAAACACCTTATCAAGTTTTTAGACATTTATCAGCAAAGTCAGAATTATAGAGCTCCTTATTAACCAAAATCAGATGATCCTAAAGCCCCTTCTTCTTCTAATGCCCTTGTACTAGTCAATATTGCCAAGAATCAAGAATGGTGTTTTCCTTGCAATCAGCCCCATCCTCAAGTTTCTTTCTCAAATGCTAACTTAAACCTAAGCCTTGTTTCCCAATATTAATTTGAAACATCTCATATGCCTCAAATGGAGGCTGAACAACAAGAAAATCATATTCAAAGACAACCAGAGAAAGCAATGATAATTATGAGGAAGGTGAGCATTGTGCAGTTTTGACTAGATCTAAAAAGAGGGCTCTTAAAGAGGAACAAACTAAGGGAAAGGGTACAAATGTGCTTCTCCTATCTCAGATAGAACTACTAGCACTTCTAGTACAACTCAGAAGGAGAAAGAAGCACCTAAAAACCCAAGTGTTAGGAGTGTTTTTGTACCACAATTTCTAAACCTACAGAAGCAGAATACTACTCTTTCTAAGGTTCATTCAAAGAATATTACAACTTCTTTAAATATTGTTAAATGTATGAAAAAGAAAAATGTTAATATTTATTTGTGGGATGCTTTAAATATTCCAGGACAAAAGGATATTCTTGCCAAGGAACTTCCAAATTTGTAGTTGTCTTCTAAATCAGCTAAAAAGGAACCAAGTAAAGCTGACATGGTTCTTATAACTATAGAACAAGAAATAATGAAAGAGGTAAAATGGATGGTTCAAAATCTACTGAATTCTACAAATTTCAAAGAATCCACCTCCTTTTTACCTATCACTCATTATTAGAGATCACTTAGTCCACAACTGCATGGTGGATAATGGAGCAAGTAGTACTGTCATGCCAAAGGCCATTGCTGACAAGCTGGGCCTAAATTATGAGCCAACTACAAAAATCATATTGCAACTTGATGGGACAATAGAAAACACAATTGGTTTGATCAAGAATTCAGAGGTAACATTACATGCTTTGTCCTAATGTAACAATTTTACAAGATGTAAAAGTTGTAGATTTTCCTCCCTACTTTGTACTTTTCTTATCAAGAGACTTCACAACAAAGATTGGAGGGTACCTCTCTTCAAATTGGTCTTATATTTTATTCACAATGAGGTATGGTACAAAGGTTAATATTGATTCAAAACCATTGGCAAAATTTCATGTTGAGCCTCATATCTCTAATTCTATTGCTAATTGTGTTGTAATTGATCAAGAGGATTTTGATAGTAGCACTAAATTTTATTCTTTATATGGTGTCTATAACTTGTTCATGGATGAATGAATAGAAGAAAAGTATGGCTATGATCCTTAAAACAAAATAGAGGAGAAAATTGTTTGCGAGTGATTGGTTGAGGAAGTCAGTGTGATTTTTGAAACACAGAGTTATCCCAAAGTGTGGTACTTTGAAATCTGGATAAACCTTTGGAGAATGCCATATTCCTATCCTATCCTAGCGCTAACTACTACAAAGTGTAGAGAGTTGTAGATCTAACCCTAATCTAATATTTCCAAGGAGACAGAGATAGAGAAAATGCATGAAAATAAAATCTGATCTAAGGGAAGGTGACGCACCAAGGAGCATTGAAAATAAGCATAGCACAACTAAAATCTTGCAATGAAAATACAAGAATACACAATAACCTTGCATGCAATTAAATATCAAGAAGTTGTAATATAACATAGAAGAGGGTTTGAATAATCTAGAGATCTAATTTTATTACTCTCAAAGCTGATACAATATATCAAATTTAGGACCAAAGGCACAAGTTTTTCAATACAATGTCCAATAGGGATAATTGAAGTCTCCACAAATATTTTACATACAAGAAAGAAGGGAGGGGCATATATTAGGTGTCTAACCTTTTGAAAAGAGTTCCTCCTTACCATATATAGAAATAATGAGAGAAGGGAGAGAGAAGAATTCTAAATCTTTCTTCAACCACCCAAATATGCATTAAAATCACCTGCAACAATGATGGGTGCCACTGCAAAACCCATACCTCCATGTACTTTTCCTTGTTGGGGAAGAAAGGAAGCATATACCATCATAATTTTGATAGATGAGAAATCTAGAAACATTCCTCTAAAATGACAGACTATATTTTCCCATTTCACAATACTTATTCTCACTAAAATTAATAAAACCAGTCGCTATTACGTAGAGGACACTGAGATATTTCTAAAAAGTCTTATTTTGTGAAAATCTAAGATCTCAGTCAAAATTTATGGCCATCTAAAGATGAGGGTGCCATTCTATAATAAATGTGGGTGGTTGATCTTCATTTTTGGACTCCGACCATGTGTCATACCCTCTGAAATCCAAAAGTTCAGAATTTTGGCATTTGGAGCTTCAGGCATATGTACTTCGGAGGTCACTTTCACTCTCACCTTTTCAAGCTCATGAAACCTCCAAAATGTTGAAACCCTAAAGTTTAAAATTTAGACTTCAGGTTTTAGAATTCAAGTCATGATTTACATGCACTGGGGCTTCAATGTTCTAAATTTCTGAAACCCCAAATTCTAAAATTCGGTCTTTGGGTTTCAGACCTTTTTATTTTGGGGGGTTTGGGCTTCAGGATTTTGGGGGTGTTCATCCATCTAGTTGTTGCATATCTCGAAAATCCCAAAAGCTCAAAGTCTAAATTTTGGACTTTAGGTTTCAGACTTCCTTTTCTCCCCGTATGGTACTATTCACCACTCGACCCTATTGCCAACTACAAACTCCTGAATGTCCGAAGTCTGAATTTTAGAATTCAGAATTTGATGTCCTTCATACCATTTGAGCCCACCAATTTAGAATTTTTTCCCGCACAATCCAAATTCTTCCACGTCACTTCAACTCACTCAGCTTGAGCTCGAAATGTGAGCTCCCATGGCTAAATTGATCTTACTATTTTATTTTTGTGATTCTAATTTTTCCTAAGGAGAAAAATCAAATAACACCTTTGTTATCTAAAACATAAATTTTTAAAGAAGGTGTGTGGCAACTTTATTTTGATGGAGTAAAAAAAAAAGGAGTAGGTGTTGGTTTAGTGTAATTTTTCCCATCAAAACAAAGGTATTTTTCATCTCTAAGTTTACAATTTGGCTATACTTGTAATGTTGTTGAATATGAAACATTCATTTATGGCCTTCAATGGGCTTAAAAAAAAGGAATTCGTTCATTAAAAGTTTTTGGTGATTCAAAATGTGTCATTAACCAACTAATAGATTTGAATGTATCCAAGAACCCATTGTTGAAGTCCTATAAGCACAGAGTTTGGGATTTGATAGAATTTTTTTTAGGATTTTAACTTTTAATCTGTTCGAAGGAAAATGAATAAACATGCATAATGGCTTACAAAAATTGGAGCTAGTTTTGATGTCCTTGAACAAGTTCAAAATGATAAAATACAACCACATATAAAGCTGATTATCAGACCTTTAGTACCTGATAATGAGAAGAATTGACAAGTTTTTGAGGGTGATAAGCAAATAATCAAGTTTATACAAGAAGAAGCTGAGTTTTAATCAACCAATCAAGAAAATCTGTAACATCAATATGGTGATCAGATTGTGCAGCTGAGAACTAACAAGTTACCTCTAGGACTTGTTACTTTAGAGAACATTGTTAGCACTAATGATCAGTTGAGAAGAGATAAAGGAGAGATATCTATTCATGCTGATAACTATGAAGAAATATCAGTTGAAGATGGTAGATCATTGCATATTAGAAATGTATGTTCTACTTATGAGAAGCAAGCATTTTTTGATTTATGTAAATAATTCATAGATGTGTTTTCCTAGAAATACCAAGACCTTAGATGTTTTGACCCCAATTTGTCTCAGTATACAATTGATTTGCAACCTGATTCAAAGCCTATAAGGTAGAAACAAAGGCCCATAAATCCTAAAATAGATGCTTTCATGAGGAATGAATTATCTAAGTTGATTGAATTAGGTATAATATTCCCTATAAAGTACTCTAGTTGGGTATCCAACCTTGTGCCTGTGAGGAAGCAAAATGGTGAAATCCACTTATGTGTAGATTTCAAAGAAATCAATAGGGCCTCACTAAAAGACCACTATTTTTCTGCCACATATTGATCAAATATTGAGGAAAGTTTCAGGTTCTGATAGGTTATCTCTTTTAGATGGCTATAGTGGATATAATCATATTATTGACAAGAAGAAGAGATGTACAAAACAAAATTCACTACAAAATGGGGGACTTATGCATATAAGAAGATGCCTTTTGGCATCTCTAATGTTGGTGCTACTTTTCAATGTGCAATGGATATGAATTTTCAAAGCCTTTTAAATAAGTGCATACTTATGTATTTAGATGATGTAATTATTTTTTCAAGAAATTATGATGATACTCTAACACATTTGAGACATACCTTTGAGATTTGTACAAAGTGTGGGATCTCTTTCAATCCCAAAAAATATTTTTTTTCAGTACATGAAGGTAAATTGGTGGGTCATATTGTTTCCAATTAATGTTTGGCTATCAACCCACAAAGAATGGATTCAATTCTGCAGCTATCTTTACCACATCACAAGAAATCTCTTCAAATTTTCTCAGGAAAGATAAATTTTTTAAGAAGGTTTGTACCGAATTTTTCTTTTGGTCAAGCCATAAACTTCTATGCTCAAGAAAGGTCAAGCTTTATCATGGACCAGTGAAGGGAAAAATGGTTTTGAATCCATCAAAGTGGATATTTATCAAGCTCCTACTTTGGCTAATCTAAATTTTGATAAGTATTTCATTATGTATGTTGTTACAGGAGCTAAAACCATTTCAACCATTCTTACTCAAATGAATGATGATGATATTACGAAGTCAATTTAATATTTTGGGAAAATTCTTCATGATTATGAAACAAGGTACACATTTATTGAGAAACAAGTACTTGCAGTAGTTAGAGAAATTAAAATTTTCAAGCACATGCTCTCAAATAATAAGATACATGTCTTGGTATATCATCTAAGTGTAAAGTATTGTTAAACAAAGAATTGAATGAAAAGAGGTCTGGATGGATCACTAAGGTGATGGAGTATGATGTTGTCATCAGAGTAGCCAAAACAATAAAAGGAAAATGACTTTGTGAGCATTTAATTATAGATATGGAAGCTCAAAATGCTGCAATTTAATTGCAGCCAGACAATCAAAATCTTGAACATGATCAAGAAGTACATGTTTCTAGTTGGATGGTTTATATGATCAGTTATTTGCAGCATGGAACATACCCTAAAGGTGTGGACAAAAATAAAATAATGTACTTTCAGTTATAGGCCATCCATTTTGTTTATATAAATGAAATACTTTTCAAAAAGGATATAAATGGGATATGGTTGAGGTGTGTTCATTAAGACCAAGTACAAAAACTACTTGAAGAGTTTCATGAAGGATCTGTAGGTGGCCATTTCTCATCAACAACAACCCTCAAATTCATGAGAGATGGGTACTATTAGCCTAAAATTTTAAAGGACTGTTATGAATGGATTAATAAGTGCAAATAGTGTGAATTATTTGTTGGAAAATAACGGTTAACAACTCTTCCCCTTCAACCTATTTCAGTTGAATGACCTTTCACGCAGTGTTGCCTTGATTTCATAGGTATGATTAATCCTAATTCAGATAAGGGTCATAAGTGGATTTTGACAACCAAAAACTATTTCACTCCTTGGACTGAAGCTGTGGCTCTTAAAGAAGCAAATGAGACATCCATTCCTTCCTTTTATGAAGGTATTGTTTCTAGATTTGGTGTTCCAACTACAATTATTTCTGATAATTCTCTATCCTTTCTTGGATAAAAGGTAACTGATTGGGCTGTTAAGCATGACATTTAATTGAACACATCATCTAATTATTACCCTCAAGGTAATAGATTGACTAAAATTACAAATACGAATTTGATGAGGATAATCAAAAGAACGCTAAAATAGAATCAAAGATTTGGGCACACAAAGTTGAATGCAACACTATGGGATGATAGAGTAATTCCCAAAAGTTCAATTGGGAACTCACCTTAAAAATTACTTTATTGAAGAGAGGAAATAATTCCTATCTCTCTAAAGCTACCAACATTATATTTATTACATCAACTCTAGTTGATTGAGAATGAGCCTATGCAGGTAAGATATGCAGAGCTAATGGAATTGTAAGAGTTAAAGGATTAGGCCCAAAATAATATGGAAAAACATCAGGCACAAGTTAAGATAACTTTTGACAAGAAGGTAAAGATGAGGTTCTTGCAAGAAGGAGACATTGTGTTGAAGTGGGATGAAGATAGGGGAAAGTCAGGAAATCATACCAAGTTTGATACTATTTGGAATGGTCCTTACATGATTTCAACCTACAAACAACATAATACTTTTCAGCTTGTGAGGATAAACTGAGAGGAAATTCCCATTCCTATGAATGGTATGTTTCTCAAGAATTGTTACTGAAGCTTTCTCAATGCTGGTTAGAGTAGGGTAGTTAGGATTTCTATCAATAATGTGCTCATACACATTTTCAAAGATTTTTATTTTCCATAAGTGCATTTCATGCACAAGATCCGGTTCCTCCTAAATATTTTCTTGTTTTGTTTTGTTTGTTTGGAAAGGAAGAATTTTTGTTTTAAGGAAAGAGTAATTTTATGCTTTGACTCCATGCCCAATGGATGCAATAAAGCACTAGATCATTTCATCTGGCAAGAAGTCGATCCTCACAGAAAGGCCATAAATGTTGACATTTCTCACATATGTGTAAGAAGTCAACTCCAAAATTTTATTTCTCAAATTGGAGAGCATTGGGAAATACATGCATGTCGTAAATGGAAGAATGGTAGAGCTTCAAATATTATATGTTCTTCAAAATCAATACCATTAATTATAAATTATGAACCCATATGGAAGGAAAGTTTTGCTAGATTCAGCTCAACATAGGTCCTTTATAAGAACCTCAAATTCAAAAGGAATATTATGAGAAGAATGAGTTCCTGGGAATGAATTATATGGATGGTATGTAAAAGATGAGGACTATAATCATGGAGGTCATGTTGGAAAACATCTTCACTCAAAAAATGTCTTGACAGAGCATATATCACTTAAGGTTTTATTTTTGATAGCTTAGACTCAGGCATTTGAAAAAAACATGGGATGTTCAAATGACCATCAAATGTCTACACCTCCAAGCAGTTCAAATGCTTGTGATGCAAAGGGTTACGTGGCAGGATTCTGTTAGGTAAAATATATTTCCCTATAGTAATTACTATAATAATTGGGTATTTATTATTAATTATAATATGGTTATATTTATATAATGATATAATTATTTTTATTCAAACACTACGAGAGTTGTTATATTGTTTTAACAATATTATTGTTTGTATTTGATTCTTGTTGTAACTATGCAAACCATTTATTTATTTGTATATTGTTGTAAAATTTCTATAAGAATTATAACACTCCATTTTAATATTGATTTGGTTGATTAATTAAATACTATAGGCTTCTATCCCTTTTTTACATTTGGTACCAGAGTTTGTTGAAGCTCTTGGAAAGATTGGAGATAGGTTACAGAGGAAGGAAACAATTTGGAGAAGAAAATTGCTTCACAAGAGAGCCATTGCTACCTCCCGCAGCTTCCCAAAACTCCTTGTAGTCCCATAACCTCCTGTGTGATCTCCAGGTAAATGGAACGTCAAATTGTTTTTGCCTTAGTGCTCTTTGCACTAGGAAAATTTCTTTCTGGAGCTAACACATATACAAGTTTTAAGAAAAATTAAAAATTAAAAATTTCCCCATTAGGGGGTTTTATCACTAAATCTGGTGACAATATTAGCTTTAGCTAATACTGGCAGGTTATTGTAATTGGAGGAATCTGTGTTATTTCTGGAGGTTTCTCCCCCCATCGAGCTGCAAATCTCATCACCAAGCCACAAAGCTAGTTACATTGGGGAGAGCTGAGCTCCTTGCAAACATTGGTGAATTACATTTGATTTTTTTTTTTTTTGAGAAGTCTATCTGATATAAGTGAGTTGTATTGGGTGAGTAAAGCCAAGTATTGGGACTCTACATCCATCTGGACTGACCCTACATACCATATAAATAAGGATGATCCATCTTCCTGAAACAAAATCCTACGAGAGAATCCATGCTTGAAACTTTTCAAGGATGTGGAGGACCCAATAAAAAAGACAAAGTCGATATTGAAGAGTCTCTATAGTAACAATTTTAATAGTTTTATCTAGTACGTGTATACATTCACCTTCGCCATAAAAATCTAAGTGGCAACGATGAACACTACAAAGCTCGAACCATCTTACAACCTAGACACATACAAATTAATGACATCTTCCGAACCATGGCCGAGTTATCCCCAAGCGACCTGCGACCCCTTTCTCCTCTGTTCGAGTCATTATTCATAGACCTGCACATTACAAAAAAAATAAAAAATAATACAAACACAAAAATAGGAGAGAGATCATTGCAAAAATGGTGAAATATAAATAAAAGTGGCTTAGACAAATAATAAACAAAAGTGGTGGCCAAATTTTGTGAAAAGAAGAGGTAAAGGAAACAATATAGGCATCTCAGATCCACTTTACAGGGAAAACTTGTAGCCATTCGCAGTCCACGTGGATCCTCTCTCCCAGCCACATTGCCATTTAAGAGGTTGGTCACTTTTCTCATTTTTAAAAATAAATTTTTCTTCATTTTATAAGCGAAGCTGTTGATGAGCTAAGTTGGATAAGTGGAGAGTCTTGGGGCTGTGAGGATTGGGGTTTGACCCCCATCCCTAACTTATTTTTAAAAAAATTGATTTTTAGTGGAAAATTTTGTAGAACCACTAAACTATAGAGGCATATTTAGAGACAAAACCCTGCTAAAGCCCTTAGTTATGGCTAAACATGCCACTAAACTTAGCAGAGAAAACCCTACAAAGGGTCAAAATATTGTTTTCTCCAAAATTTCTCAATTTTTTATTCTGGAAAATCTTTTCCAAAGGAGGGGTAGCTGAAAATAGAATTTTGAGACAATTTAATATGGATTTTTTCTCACAAAGCTGTATTGTTCTTTAGAGGCCACCAGGGCCCTGAAAAACAAAAAAAAATGCTTGCCATTCAAGTTTTCAAATTTTTAGAATGTAATTGTATACTTCAGTGTATTGTACTAATTTACAGGTTGGCATAGTCAACCACAAACATTATAACTGCTCAGAAACTGGAAGAGAATTTTAATTAAAAATAGTGAAATTTAGTTCTAAAACACTTATGAGATCCTAGATCTCATTCACAGCGTTTGGTATAAACAGTGCCTCTGGGAAGTGCTTACGGGTAAAGTTGTCACGACTATTACTATACTTAACACCTAAAATAACTACAACAACATTGTCTTGGCATAAACCCTTTACATCGACTGGGAGTAATAAGTTTAAGGAAACAGTACACACACTCTAATCCCTCCCATATGTCTATGAATGATTACACAACATAAACCCAGACAAAGAAATTATCTGAGTATATAGTGAAGTTACGTGCACGTATGAGGAAATTTCTTTGAGCTGGTGTCAATAATCACCTAGACCCCTTTCAGTACTATCTTGGTACCACGTATTGAGTTCTTTCATGTATATTAATGCCTCTTTCACATACCACCCGGGTATATAGAAAGGGCGAGTTTCTTCCACGTACCGATGGGTATATCGAAAGGGCACATATATAGAAAGGTTTGGTATATCAAACTGATGATATATAGATTGAGAGACCTTATACTTGGAGTGATAAGAGCCTAACCCTACTAGTGAATTCTATAAAATGGGCACCAATGCCCCCAAATTCTTTCTTCAAGATTCATAACGATTAAGAGGAAACAAATATGTTGCACGGAAGACTAAAATCAAGACACAAATTGAGTTTGAAGAGATCTGGCCTATTGTGAATGGTACTTTGACTAGATCAACTAATGATACAACACAAAACTAATAGTTTGATAGATCAGATTATAAGGTGAAGCTAATCATTTTGTTTAGAGTGTCTGATGATGTGCAACCCTACATTCAAGATGTAAAAACAACCAAAGAAGTATGGGATAAGTGAGGCACAATATATGAGGCCAAAAATAAGAATGTAATTCTGAATTTGTAGAGTCAGTTACACACACTTAAGTCTAAGTAAAATGAGAAAATCAAAGCTTTCTTGAGAAGAGTTTCAGAGTTGAGGGCTTCACTTCTAGCCCTGGGAGAAGTAGTCACAGATGAAGCTCTCATTCCCATTGTTATGAGAGCTCTCCCTTCTTCTTACTACATTTTTGTAACAACAGTAAACTTATTAGATATGAAATTTAGTTTTGACAAACTGGTAAAACTACTACAATAAGAGGAAGCCAAGCATAATAAGGATGATGAAGAGGAGGAGGAATTTTGTTCTCATAAAAAATGGAAAGCAAAAGGAAAAAGAAAAGGAAAACCTAATTCCTATAAAAAGTCCCAACATCAGAATCAGTATCGACATCAAGGGGGAAAACACCAGAAGAAGTAATGTCCAATCTGTAAAAGAGGACATGAGTTGAAAGATTGTTGGTATAATACATACAAGAAAGGTTCATCAAGTAATTCTGGACCTCGACACCAACAATATCACAAGGGAAATACAAACTAAAATCAAGGGCAATAAAAGGGTAACTGGAAAATAAGACCCAATCAACAAGGAAATATTGCTAAGCAAGAAGAACATTCAGATAATGAAGACTACTTGTACTCTGCTTAATCAAGTGAACCTTCCACATCATCTAGTGATGTTTGGCATGTTGATTCAAGATCCACTAGACACATGACCAGGCACAGAGATCGGTTTACTTTAATGAGGGACTCACCTTTGAAAAACCATGTTTCTTTGGGTGATGATTTGTCATATATAGTTCAGGGGATTGGGAACATTTGTTCACCCCTTGGTTCATGCAATTGTAGACTATCAGATGTCCTATATGTCCCTGGGTTGATAAATAATCTATTGTCAGTCAGTCAAATCCTATATCACAACTTAAAAATTGAATTTGATAATCATTTTGGCAAGAGAACATGTTTAATTTAAGAAAAATCATGAGGCTCAAAAATAGTTGAAAAAGCCTCCAATGTGGGACGCATGTTTCAGATTGATTTTTTCCTCACATATGATCAGATACTTATGGCTAAGAACTCTACCTCAGCACAATTGTGGCATCAAAGACTTGGTCATGTTAGTTTCAAGTATCTCGAGACACTTCGCTGACATAATCTGGTACATGGGTAACCATATTTTCAAAAGGATACAAACAAGTGTCTTCACTACCTAGCAGGAAAACAACACAGAGCTTCATTCCAAAAGAGTAATTTTTGAGCTGATGACAAGCTTGATCTGGTTCATACTGATCTTTTCGGTCTGATGCAACTGAGTAATTCTAGATTTCAGTACTTCATGCTTTGTGTTGATGACTATTCAAGAAAAATGTGGATTTTTTGTCTTCGCAAGAAAAGTAAAGCTTTTGAAACCTTCAAAAAGTTTAAAGTGTCTGTTGAGAACAAAACTAGTTTTCACATCAGAACTCTCCACTCAGATCGAGGGGGGGAATTCACTAGTAATGAGTTCAAAGACTATCTATAAGCTCATAGGATTCATCAACAAATACCTCCTCCACACACACCACAAAAAAATGGTGTTATTGAGAGAAGAAATCATACTATCATAGAAATGGTGTGATGTATGATTGATGAATCTGGACTAGCAAAAACATACTAGGAAGAAGAAGCAAAGACAATGGTGTATTTGTTCAAAAGAATGCCCACAATTTCTCTTGATGGACTAACATCACATGAAGCATGGTCAAAGCAGAAACCATCTGCTGCACACCTTAGAGTATTTAGGTGTAAAACAAGTATGCACATACCCAAGAAGAACATAAATAAATCAAACCTGAAGTCACAGAAACTCATTTTAATCGGCTATAGTGAAGAAAATATTGGTTACAGATTGATGAATCTGAAGACCAGGAGAGTCTACACTAGCAGAGATGTTGGGTTATTTAAGAAGAAGGAAGCATAGTCTCCTCTTAAAGACTCCCCTGATGTTGATTCTTCACCAGTTATAAAAACTAAAGCTGATGTTCCCGCAGATGATGAAAGTGATGATGGGGATGATGGTGATGATCTGATAGAACCACTATCCACATGAACTACTTAGCATATGCCCAATTGGTATACTATCATGTTACGAGATGTATGAATGAATGCTCCATCAGATACATCCACCCCTAGACCACAGAATCGCAGTAAAGCAAGAGAAAAAATAAACTTTTCTTTGATGAGTAGAGTAATTAAATTTGATGAGCCCTCTATAGTCAAGGACTCCCTATAGGAAAAAGCTTAGAAAGATGCCATGGATGCTAAATACAACTCAGTGATGAAAAACAATAGTTGGAAGCTTGCCAATCTTCCACCAGGGAAGAAACCCATTGGATGTAGATGGATATTCAAAACAAAGTACAAAGTAGATGGGACAGTGGAAAAGCACAAAGAAAGACTAGTAGCAAAGGTGTATGAACAAAAGGAAGGCATTGACTGTGCGAAGATATTTTTCTCCCTATTGGTATCCAAATTTAATCTCCTTCGCAACTTGAACAACATCAAGAACTTGCACAAGACACTCAAGGATAGATAGATGACTTGTATGTCATTTTTAGCTGGGGATGCACCTATCTGCTTGTTTTCATTCAAGAATTGAGGGAGTGGATAACACCTTCATAAGGGTTTTGATCTAACCCTCACTATTTTAGGTTGTGTCTATCAACCAAGGCAAGAGAACCTATATTGCAGCCCTTGTATAGTAAAGGAGGTAGAGATATCCTTGTGTTTTACATTATGACATGAAAGAGGCCTTGTGAAAACATGATAAAGTATCCATTATCCAAACTCAAAGGAGTTGTCTCTACTAAATGATGGAAATGTTCTCAAAACAAGGCTAGGGCTACTAAAGACATGATAAAACCCTGATATGCTATGTGCATTTTTGTGAAAGGATTGAGTTCTTTTGTGGACACATGATGTAGATGCAGGGGTATTGTAGGTAGGATGAGTTAGTTTAAGATGAAATTCTGATGAGAGATGTTGGGACAAGAGTAGCTAGAAATCATCACCTTCTTTGGGAAACTTTGCAAATGAATAAAAACACCTAAACAACAGAGATGTTTTAATGAATTCGAAGTGCTCTTTCAACTAGGATGTGTGCACACATGGAAGCCCAAATATGCACTATTCCATACAAACTTTGATAACCTGCCACAAAGGCTTGAAGAAAAATATCAATGAAGCATTTAGAAACCCTTGTTAGATCATGACCTAAGGTACACCCAAAGGTTTACAAACACCCTCAATTTACAAGGAAGGTAAGATGAATTTAAATCGGTTTATTTCATGCAAATGAATGCTCTTCTGAATGAAAGATTGCAGATGCCTTCAAACCCTCTACAAGAAATGAGACCATGTATGATCAAAAGGGATCTCAAGCACAATATTGTAACATGAGAATGAAACAAAAATTGAAAACATACTGAATACAAGTGTATGCACAAGCTTTGCCAAGAGTTAAAACCAATTAATCTAAGAATTTGATCAAATATATCAGCAAGGGAATGTTATCTAGACAATCTCAAAGCTTGTTGATGTCTTTATAGCTGAAACCAACTCAACATGATGAGCATTTGATGGAAACAAGAATAAAAAATGGCTCTCAGGTAGTTTCTCCAAAAGAAAATGGACTTCTTCCAGTTCTCCACCTAAAAATTCTTCTCTCCTCCAAAATTCTCAATAGAAGCTTCAAAATTCCTCCAAACTACATCATATACCCTCTGCCAGCTTGGATCCTTGCATCCCAAGCAAAGAATATGCCAAAGGGATCAAATTTGTTACAAAAACCCTATCCATTGATGAGAAATGAAATAAAACTGTAAAATAGCTTGAAAAATGCCAAAGATGCACAAATATTTTAAAATATTGCATGAGCTCAGATCCTTATCCACCCAGGGTCACATTTTTGTCATTCCACCATGCTAGCATGCATTTGCAATCATTTTCCACCTTTTTCCCTCATCATTTTTAACTCTGCAACTTTTAATTTTTACATTTCACGTGTTTTACAAAGGCCGAGAAAAATATTTCACAAAAAACATCATAGGGTACCAAATTAGCTCAAATCAATGATTCTATTGCATTCAGAAGGCTGAAGAGATTCAGAATCATATAAAATTTCATGTGATTTGGTGCAAAAATGACAATTCCAAGTTCTTTAGAGCTCTAATGGTGGCAAGAAACAAAGAACACTGAGTAACCATTGATTAAATAAACTTTAAATCTCTGCCCTCCACGTGTGTCGCAAGATGATTGGCTCAGGGCTATGCCTCTAAAATTGCATTTGAAACCTTTTTTGAACTTTGGGAAAATTTTGAAAATTTTTCCCGCAAGCCTCCTGGACATGCCACGTGTCCCGCTGTGGGCCCCACAAAAAACTACGGGCCAAAATGATGACATTTTCTCCTTTTTTGAGAAAAGGAAAATTTTCTCAAAAACCTCCACGGGTCTGAACAACCGCTTCTCCCTCTACTACGTGGCGGTTTCCCATTAGTTGCAGAGCTGACCCTCCAAATTTGCCTTTAAAACTCCACAAGTCACTAAGATGTTTGTGAGCATATGCTCTCTTTTTTCCCCTTTAAAATGCGCCACATGTCAGCCCCTGATTGGATGCAGGGGACACCTTAAACCTTTCCCATTCGGGGCCAGGGACAAATTTTTGGTTTTGAGATTTTTCGCCAAACTTTGTAAATTTTTTCATTTTCTCGGCGCGCTCCACATCTCCGCTGAATCTAGGACACGTGTCCTCCTTTCATTAGTGGTGGGACTTTGGCCTCAAGATTTTATTTTTACCTTTTGAAGTTAAAAAAATTCAAAATCCTGTAAACCTCCGCCCCTCCATTTCATCCCCCTGCATATGTGTCACTCTCTTACTCGATGCGGGCCTCCAGGTTGAAATTTTTTGTTTGACATTGTGAAGCGAAAAAACTTCAAATTTTTTCCAACTATTCGCCTCTCCATGTTGACCCTCCAGGACACGTTTTCATTTCTTATTGCACGACGGGATTTCGGGCTAAATTTTTCCTCTAGCATTTTAAAGGAAAAATTTTCAAATTCTTCTAAGTCCCTGCTTCTTCGGTCGACCTCCCTGTGCCACGTGTCCCACAAAAATTTGATTTTGAGAAATTTGCAAAAATGAAGGAAATTTTTTCTAACTGCGGCCCACTACCCACCGATCCATCAACCAATCAAATCATGCCACGTAAGCACATTACTGTAGCACTGCGGGGCCATGGACAAAAATTTTCCCTTTGCCAAAATTTCAAAAATGACAAGTTATAAGATTTTTCGACCTCCCCCAGCCAATGAGAGCCTGCCACATTAGCATAAAGGTTAAAATGATAATCTTGACCGCTAGGTGACACCTGTATACCCGTGTAGAAATGTAGAAAATGCATGGGATGCCCCTGAAACCAAATTTTTTCACAAGAGGACAAATTTCTTGGTTTTAAATCAAGTAAAGCATGATTTTACATTAATTCTGACTAGGGGAGTAGGATTTTTAACCTCAAATTACTCGAAACCGATTAACTTTGAGTTTTTTGCATGTTTTGACAAAGAAAAAATGACACAACCTGTGGGGAAGAAAAAAATAGGGAATAGAGGGGGCGGGGAACATGGATTTTGTTTCAAAATGGGGTAGAATAAAAACATGAGGGCACTCGGAAGGCATTCAACTGAAAAAATGAGTTGCAGGTCACCAGCTCGAGTAGATAAACGTTATCGAGCAAAAAATGGAACCTAGAAATCAAGGCAAAATGTGCAGACTCAGAAATTGCACCAACACTCCCATAACTAAGATTAAAATGACCAGGATGATATTTTCTCTAGTTGCAAAGTTTGGTTGGAAATTCCATCAGATGGACATAAAAAAGTGGCTTTTTGAACGAAGATTTACAAGAAGAAGTCTACATGACTCAACTTGAGGGAGATATTATACCTGGTCAAAAAGAAAAGGTATGCAGACTCAGGAAATATCTATATGGCCTCAAATAGGAACCCCGAGCATGGTACATAAAAATTAATGAGCATCTCATACAACATGGATTTTTTAGAAATCCATATGATCCCAATATTTACCTCAAAAAGCAAGGGGGAGATTTTCATTTTCATTGTCTATGTTAACGATCTAGTCATCACTGACAGTTCAGTGAGGATGATTGATGCAGTGAGTAAAGATCTTAATCGATCGTTCGACATGACAGATCTCGAGCTAATACGCTATTGTCTTGGATTGGAAGTATGTTAGAAAGAGAATCACATATTTGTTTCTTAGATGAAATATGCCAATACAATGCTTGAGAAATTTAGGATGACGGATTGCACACCGATTCCTACACATATGGAGAACAGATTGTATTTATCTTGTTTAGATCCATCTCCTACGGTAAATGCCACTCTCTATTGATAGTTGATTGAGAGTCTCATTTACCTAACCTGCACTAGACATGATATCATCTTTGCAATGAGAAATCTATCTAGGTTCATGTAGGAACCAAAAAATTTTCATTGGAAATAAGCAAGGCGCATCTTGAGATATCTCAAAGGAACAATAGATATTTTTCTAGAATATAAGAGGAACGAAAACTTCTTCTTGTTAGGTTATTCATATTCAGATCATGTAGGAAAAATTGATGACAAAAAATACACTTCAGGATTTGTGTTCTTCATGGGATCTGGACCAATATCATGGGGAAGCAAGAAAAAACACTTTGTTTCTCATTCTTCCACAGAAGCCGAGTATATTTCTGTAGGAGAAGCTATCTGTGAAGTGATTTGGCTATGTCGCATACTTGAAGGACTTGGTATACCACAGGAAAAACCAACCAGCATGTATTTAGACAATGAAGGTGTTCTCAAACTTGTTCGTAATCTATTTTTTCATTGAGGTACAAGTACATTTCATACGTGAGCATGTCTTGAAGCACAATATATAGCTTCAGTTTTTTCCAACTGCTAAACAATGAGCAAATATCTTCACAAAGTCACTTACATGTGACAAGTTCAAGTTGTTCAGAGAGTTCCTCTCCTCATCCCTTGAGGCAATGTAAAATTAAGAGAAGGAATGTTAGGTAAAATATATTTCCTTACAGCTATTTTTTCTTTCACTATAATAATTGGGTATTTGTTATTGATTGTAATATGGTTATATTTATACAACCATCTAATTGTTTTTATTCAAACACTATGGGAGTGGTTATATTGTTTGTATTTGATTCTCGGTTGTAACTGTGTAACCCATTTATTTATTTGTATATTGTTGTAAAATTCCTATAAGAATTGCAACACTCCATTGTAAGCTTGATTTGGTTGATTAATAAAATACTACAGGCTTCTGTCCCTATTTTACAAATTATGGGTCTCTTCATAGCAGATAAAATTTTGTAGAATTCAAGTCCATGGAATAAACAAAGTGTCAAAAAGGCATCGAGTTTGGGGAACAACTAAGCAGGTTTGAAAAGTCAAAGAAAGAGAAAAAATTAAAATTCGCGATGTGAAGGAATTGTACCATAACCAATAAAAATAGACGTAAAAGCCAATCTAACATTGTAAAATCAGAAGATACTTGGAGATTTCTCACTGGCTCAATTTTCATAGTTCTCAGTCAAGGTATGATGCAGTCTAGCATTTTTGAGGAGCATGGATCTTCCCTATTGGTTCATGTTTTGTAATGAACAGAGGGGGTTAACAAGTAATATTGACACTACAAGGTAGTGTGGAATGTTCTTATTGGTTTGCATTTTTCACTCTGACAAAATTCTTTTAGAAAAATTGTGACATTTACAAGAGCATGGAGTTTTCCTATTGCCCTATGTTTCACAACGGTTAGAAGAGTAAAAAAAATGACCGACAATGACAAAGTTCATGGAGTGTTCTTATTGGTTCGTAATTTGCAATGGATAATGGAGGTTTCATAAAGCCTGACACTATGAAATCTAACGCATACGTGACATTCTCTTATTGGCTCACATTTCATAAAAGCACATACCTACATGTAAATCCAAATAGCACGTGTGACGTGGAAAAGGAAAAGAAATGCACATGTAGACAAAGGCCATCCCAAGAACAAATTAGAGGAAACCATGTGTCACTCTCCTGTTCATTGTGACCTATAAAACTTCATAAGGTCATATATTTTTGTTGGAAATCTCTCATCCCGATCTTCATGTTGGAACTAAGAAAATAAAAAATTGATGGTGTGTACAGAGAAAATAGGAGAAAATGAGCTCGACTCACATTTTTGAAGATCAACTAACTCAGAGTCATGAAAAATTTGAATGTGAAGGCTAGAAATAAAAAAATTACATGGAAAAATAAAGACAACATGGTAAAAAGAATATTCTATTCTTCTGTAAGGCTAAGTTTAGAGTCTAATTGTTTTTAATCAAAATTGTACAAGGATGATTGAATTAAACTAATGCTTGAAGTTATCTTCTCTTTTCTGCATGTTAGCTTACATTGGAATTATCTCCAAGTCAGGGAGAATTTTAAGACCCCTCCCAAAAAAATCATAGAAATTCTTAGGTGAATCTTGGAAAATTGATTTTCATGGTAAAGGAAAATATGTGAAAATTGACTTTCATGCTAATATGTTGTCGGCCGGTAGCATTATTTATGCTACTAGATGACAACATATATTATGTTGTTAGCTGATAGTATATGATATCAACCAAAAAATATGTATTTTTTTTTAAAAATATTTTTTGACAATAGTAGTTAAAATGATTGGCTCGACGAGAAACCTATCCTTCCAAAATATGGCACAAACATAAAAAATAAAAACAAAAAGATTGTGAAAAAAATACAAATGTTGCTAATTTTGTATTGGATATTTTTTTTTGAATTTTTTTGGTGTTAGCAGTTAAAATGATCATCTCAATGACAAATCCGTCCTCCCAAAATATGGCACAAGAAAAAAAAATACCATACGTTATTTTTTTCTGTCTTTCTATTGCTACAAGACGGTAGATTTTTTATATGCTACCAGCCAGTAACATATTTTACTTTATGCTACCATCCAGTAGAATATTTTATATTATGCTACTAGCTAACAATATTAAGGTGAATATTGGAAATTTATCTTTCTAGGGGATGGTGAATAACCCCTAAAATCAACTTGTACCCATAAAATTTTGGCGACCTAGGCTTACTCCCTTCCCAAAAAATTCCCTAATTTAAAATTTTAAAAATTGAAATATTCGTGAATTAACAAATATTCACCACTAAACTTTTTCATGCTCTAAGTGGGTCTTGAGTGATGTTGTATTTGAAGATGTTGAGCAGTTCAACTCCACTTCATTTTCTTATATATACTCGTGATTTTGAAGCATTAGGAGAGTTCTGTTGATGTTTTCTAACAAGTGTCCACTATTAATAAAGTGATTTTTCCTTTCCAAAAATTATTTTCAATCTTGTGATTTTACGTAGTTTACCCTTGTGATCTTTCCTTGAATTTATTAAGCTATCTACTTATGCTACCTACCGTTATTGAAAAAATAGGTGTTATGTTTTAATTTTAGTGTGTATGCATATTGTATATTGTGATTCACCCCTTAATAGTTTTCAATTACTTAACCTTGAAATTTCACCCAAAATCCTATGGTTCATGTAAACTTGTTCTTTCATTATTCATTTGTGCATGTCTTCATATCAACTGTCTCAAATAACTCATGGTGTATCACCCCCTGTTTAAAATATTTTTCTTTCTAACCCTTACCCCCATTAATGTTAGTTAGAGACACATTGAAAGGGAACCTTCAAGTCTAGATATTCATCTCACTCTAGAGATACCCACATCTCGTGAGGTGTTTCCATTTTCTATCCGTAAAAGTGAGGAGAGAGGACAAAATATACCAATCCTCACAAGGGTGTACTTTTTCAAGATAACAATTTTTGGCATGCCTGGTGGGATGTATCAGATCAAGAGATTATTTGCAGTAAGAAGAAAAAGATGGTTTCTTTTTATGGTTGTACCTAAAATTCTAGCTTCTCTAGATCAGTAGCGTGATCTATTTTTTGTAGGATTGGTCAACACTCAAGAGGATATAAATGAAGATCTACAAGTAGAAATCAATAAATAACAATTCGATAATTTCTAATTACTTGCTTCCTAGATTGTTTTGAACAAGGATTTTGATAGATCAATACTGTTATAATGAATACTAGCTACTACTAGAAGGAATTAATTGCAGCCATAAATTTAAGATTTAAAGCACAACACATTTGGCGACTCTGTAAAGCTGATTTTAGACCAGTACTTCATGTTTCATGCCTAACGTGATAAAAAGGTCTTCTGTTAGAGGTATTCCATACGAATTCTCCTATTTACGTTCAAAATTTTGTAAATCAAACCTCCATATCCTTAATGGATGCTCATAGAAATGAATCTTTTGTGACCTTTAATGATGACAACCCCTGAATCTCGCAATATATAATGATATCCATGATTTCATATTAAAGAGTTTATCATTATTTACTAGTTTAACTCAATGATTGCCCGTGTTCACTTCCTATCACGTGAATGTCATTGAACTTTTCTGGATGTCATTATAAATAAGAGATGGATGAAACACTTGCATAACCCCAAGAAAAGAATCAAAAGCCTAAAAAATAAAGATGCATATGAAGGGGTCAAACTGTTCTCAATTGCCAAATGGATGAACTTATCACTGAGCATTGCACTACATCTTAGACCCAATGCAGTTATATGTGTGTGTGTGTGGAAATTGTGCCATAGGTGCTCTTGTGCTAGTCGTAATTTGTGAGTAGTGAGCAATAACTAGATGTAGAATGTAAATAGATGGTGTATGGAATAGAATTAACTCCTCTCATATGAAGTGTGATGCAAAATAACCATCCTTTGTCCATTGTGATGGAGCTAGATGGACACAAATGGAGTAATAGAAGCCTTTGATAGATGTAACCTTATGTGGAGATACTAGTGCTTATTACTTGGTCCCTCAATATGGTCTCATAACTTTATATTTATATGGTTCTCTTGATCTAATTTCATAATTAACCATAAAAAGGATGACCAAAGAAAAGATAGAATTCTCAAATGGCTAGAAAGTGCACAAAATATAAGAATAAAGTGCAAAGAGGATCAAGGTGCCTGAGGTGTCCTAGTCCTGGATAGGTGCTCCACCCAGAGTGGGAAAAGCACAGTGTGATAGAACCAACTAGGAAAACACGGGAAAAAGATTGAAAATAATGACAACAAACAAATTAAAATGGCTAAAGAAATGGGTTGATTAGTACTCTTTTCACTCAAAAACCATATGAATAGTAGTATGAGACAGGGACTAAATAATTGCACAAAGTGTGTTATTTAGTGTCTACACCAATTTATGTGTGTTTGGGGGAAAAGAAAAGTAAATTTAAGGCATAAAAAGTTAATAAAATAAAAGAGTGATTAATCGAGTACCCAATAACATGGATATACTTTGTTTATTAATTTTAATGGATTAATATTTAAATGTAATGAAGAGGTGCAATTATTTGTAACCACCTCTTAAAAATTATAAATAAGAAAGAAAACTCTTAAAATGGGGAATGATTTATTTGGTCAGTGAATACCCAACATAGGTGATCGTGGAAAGATTAGAGATTAGGGGTGGATTGATTGGGAAGGGGGTAAACAACGTAAATATAAGTAGCGGTAGAATGTACACTCTAAAAGGTTTTGGTCAAGGGTACCAATTTGTTAGATTAAAAGACATGTGGTAGAGATCCCCAATGCCTCAACAATCCCCCTAGACAACCATAATTTATAAACGAGTCTTTCTCTTGCGAGAGATCTAAGGGCCTTATATAGAGAATATGCCAAATATGCACTTAAAATTTGTCTAATATGAAATAAGTTATTTTGTAAACTTTGTATTTAGCTTATTTTTTGTACACATAATTTTTATAATGTTAAGATTAAATATATTTAACTAAAGCATATAAAATGTTATCGTAAAAAAAATGAATGTCTAACTATTATGGGAAATAGGCACCTTATACATATTTATTATGAATTATGACCAATATTATGGAAAATAAGGAGATGGTAACTATTGAAAATGATATTGAAACGATTTAAATAAGTGTGGAATAAGATGTTAGAATGCAATGAAGTGACACACTCTTAGAGGATATTGACATGTTACAAGTGAGCTCAACCAATAAAGGAGATGAAATTCGAACACATTGAGGTGGATGTGTAAGTTTCAAAGTAGTGAGTTTGAAAAGGAATCTCATGGACCAATATATGAGACTTTGCAATTGTGATATGCCATGAATTTAAGTAATAAAGATAACAAACCATATAAAATGTCAACCACGGGAAGTTGAATCTCACAAGTTCTATTAAGAGGAGAAAAGCAAGTTTATGAAGAAATTTGAAACATACTTCATCCTTTATCTTTTATCATAGGTGGACAAGCCAAATTCTAAACAATATCTTCACATCAAGTACTCTTGCTGAAAATTTATTTCCAAAATGTTCAATTCTCAATAAAACAACTACAAGACTCAACTAGGAATTTCAGAAGAGGTTTCAATTATTAACTTAACTAATTTTTTTTATTAGATGGTGGGATAGATTATCATGGTGGAGATGAAATGAATAAAAAAATGATAATCAATGTATTAAGGGTGGTGCTGAACAATGCTAAAACAACTTGTGAATATGAAGTGACACCATGACAATTGTTGTAGCAAAAATAATGATAGAAAATCGTGTTGTAGAGAAAATCATACTGGTATATAAATAAGATAACACACCAAGTCAAGATATGGGTGGAAATTTTAATGTGGAGTATACACGAGACTTGTTTGAAAAACTTCTTTTGACAAATGTGTTTTTGTGGAATAAAATGATTCCAATATATTCAATGCATGACTAGAAAAATATTCTCTCATTTTTTTTGAATTAATGAAGAAATCTAAAAGATACCCTATCAATACACTCTCAGAAGGCTAAATATTTATATTACAAATTGTGGCATGAGTTTTTAGCATAGTTACCTAAGTATTTGGGATGATGAGACATGATAAAGGAGAGATGGGTTTTTAGTATTGTAAAAAAATCCAAATTATTTGGGATGGCTATTAAAATACAATATAAAAATTAATATTTAAATATTTAAACTTTATTTAATGTATATATAGGTAAATTTTTGAGATTAAAATCAATGTTTCTCGTAAAAATTATAGTTTTTTTAAAGTAAAAACATTAGAAAAATATTTAAAAATTCACAAAATAGGGCATGTCCCCTCCAAATCTCCAAGTTGGGATGTCCAAGACATCGCCAAAATTTAGGGGATGAGTTCTTGCATAAAACTAATATTTAGTCTGAAATGTAAAATATAAATATAATTATAGATAAATTAATACACATATTAATATAAAAATGAATAAAATGAATATTAATAAATAATTATATATTATTCAAATTAATATAGATTTAAATAAAAGTATTATTCAATTAACTTTATATAATATCAATAAAAAAATATATCAGGTGCAACAAAAACAAGGCACAAATGTGGCACAATTTATGTCACATTTGCACAATATTTGCACCATGTCATCCTTTGAAATCAAATAACATAAAAGTGGGAGTTCCTAAAACCCCTCCCATTTTATTTTATTTCAACAATTGTATACAAAAGAAACAATTAAAAGTGAAAGTGAGTGGGCAAGAAAAATGATAAATGGAAGGGAGAAAGAGACAAGGAAAGGAGGAGGATATTAGGATAAAAAAGATAAGGTGTAAGGGATGGAAGTTTGGGACAAAAACATAGAATAGTCTACGAACTAAGTTTAAGTTAGAAATGTGTAATAAATTGGAATTCCTAAGTTAAATTGTAAATTCTAGGAACGAAAAATGTTTAAATTGTAGAAATAAATAGTAGGGTTAATTGTAACATCTAGGATAAATAGGAAACACTAGTGTAAACTAGGAACCTTAGGTTAAATTGAAAACCCTGAAATAAGATGGAAATTATAGGATACACTTGAAGCTTTAGGTTAAATTGGAAACCATAAGGTAAATTAAAATCATGGAATATATTTGAAACCCTAGGGTACACTAGAAAATGTGTAATCAATTGGAAACCCCAGGACAAATTGGAAACCATAGTGTATATTAGAAACCAAAAAAATAAATTGGCGATCATTAGTCTATGTTGTTAGAAACAAGAAATGAGAAATCAAAACGATAAAAAAATAGTGAAAAATAATGATGAAAAGGTTACATAAGTTCAAAACATATATTACACTTCATGGAATGAATAAATCCATAGTCATCCATATTTCATGTGAATGCAAAATCACTCAAATCCTATAAAATAAAATACATTTACATTAATTAATTATTAGTTTGAATTTAACATAAATTTACAATCTATTTATTCTCTTATTTCTCGAACTAAATGACTTCATCAATCTAAAGAAGCATGGTTTCTCTATATGGCATATGCCATTGAATGAATGACAATAAAATGTTGTATCTTCTCTATATTTGTAACTACTTCACTTATTTAGGGAATCCCATTGTGTAAATCCAATCCTTGAGTAGAAATTCTAATCATCCCACCTACTAAGGCATATTTTGAAGAACTATATGTTATGATTTGTACACCATTATTTTTTCCCACTCATTAAATTGCTTCAAGAGTTGAAAAAAATGTGAATAATTATTCCTTTTGGATAAGATAATTTATTAAAGCATTTGCATGTTTTATTTTTTATATTAAAGAGGATGTTGACTAATAGGTAGAGTTCTTGATATGACCATTTGTGTTAATTATGGCATTCATGCTTTGATGTAATGCAAGATGGAGGAGGAGTTGGATGAGTCACCTCAATGCTCTGTGGCTATATGCTTTTCAACCTCTTCACACCCACCATGAAGGTATCAATTAATAGTTTATTTGTTTAATTAAAAGTATTCTATTTTACTGAATAATTCTAATACAACTTGTACATTGTAACATGTCTACTTGTCATTTACATCAACGGAAGGATAAGGGAGTTGGGATCATGAGAGAAAATACTTTTTATATTTCTAAGGAGACACTAACATATGTATAAATAATTTATAGTTCATTTTTCAATTAAAAGGTATTTCATTTTATTAGATAATTATCATAGAACTTATGTATTGTAGGTCTACTTCATATCTACACCGATGGAAGGATGAGGGAGTTGGGAATAGTAGATGTCCTTCATCTGCTATTAGGGATTCTATAGCTTAGAAGTATTAATTAATAATTTAATTCTTCAGAAAAAAATATTTTTTTATTAAATAATTCTAGTACAACTAATTTTTAAGATTTTTTATGTTTGTGATTTTTTACTTGGGTGATTCTAGTCATTAACCGAATGACCTCCATGATTAGTCACCACTCCAATGAAATTTTTCCTCATGTATTATTTTGTAATAATAAGACAAGGTGACCCACTAGTACATCTACTAGTAAAATATTTTGTTTTGTTATTTAAATTGATTGTGATTAATTTGGTTATCACATCTTATATTTATATTGCAGATCCTTGTCAAGGGTAAGACCCTCTAATCGATGACAAGCCCTATCACCCCACTTGTGATACATATAGAAAAAGTGAACCATGTCTTGAATATGATGTTGTATGTACATTATAATGTTAATATATTAATGGATGTTTGGGGAAAGTATGTATTTAATTATATTATATTTAATTATTGTAATCTATAATTTTTCAGCTAATTAATTTACTAGATTAAATGATTTTCAATTTATTTATTTGTCCTTTTATTTATAACGATTGTAAAAAAAAAAAATATTTAACATTCAATATTTTTTGATTTCATGTATTTCAAGAAAAAAATAGTTAATAGAACCTAATCATTATTTTGTAAATATTGTTTTTTGAAGTGAAAAGAAATACCAGTTGAAAAGTGTAGAAACCTAGTAGTTGGTATAACAAAAAAAGAATTTGGGAAAGCTAAATACTAAAAGTCTATAATTGAATCATATGAAGAAAAAACATTTAAGAGAATGAAGAGGAATATCAATGTAATTATATTGCATAAATGATTTAAAAAAAAAGAAATGATAGTCTTTTAGTAATTTTTCATATCTATAATTTTCATTTTTGATACAAAGGAAACACTAATGTGGAGAGGATTTTTTTCGATATTAAAATATGCATGAAGAGTCCTAGAATGACATGTGCAAAAAATGGATAATAAAGGAGAGGAGAAAAATTGTAGGCTTATCCAAATTAACTATATCTAAATTTATGATATTTTATTGATTAAATATTTTACAAATATTGTTAAATTAATGTAGGGAATAAAATTATGCATAAAAAATGTTACAAATAATTGGTGAAAAAGAGAAGAAGGTGACCTATCAAATGGGGCAATACAAGATTTGCAATTTGAAAAATAAATTTGTAAGTTCAACGTAAGGTAATTTACAATTATAGATTTTTGTTTGTATAAGCCCATTTATATAAATTATTAATACATTGAATTTTATCATATCATTATTTTTGTAGGAAAAAATAATAACATACATGCTACAAATAAAGTGTATGAAACCTTAAAAAAAGGAACAAAATACACTTGCAATTAGTGAATAAGCCTATTAAAATAAATATGTGTCGATATGATATATTGTTTAGTCAGTTGTGAATTATGTAAATTATAAATTTACAAAATTATAAAATTTTATTGTCATATATTTACAAGTGGAAAGCTAACAGGAGGTGAAGGAGGATGAAGAGGAGTGGTATAATTGGTATGATGAGGATGAGGATGAGGTAAATAAGGATGATGTAAATGAGGATAAGGAGGATGAATATGCAAATAAGAATGAAGGTTTGGAAAGAGGCTAGCTATTTTATATTTATACGCTATGTGATTTAGAAGGGATTTCGTATCATTCCATCAATACCTTATTGTAATTTTGAATGTTATAAATATGAAGATTATATAAAATCGAAAATAAATTAAAATATTTCCGTCTTTGATTATTTAAAACATTTTAATTTTTTAATTTTAAATCTAAAATATTAAATATAGAAACATTTAATATAATAAAGTAAAAGATATGTTTTAATATAAATAAAAGTAAAATAAAATATCTATACATAATTATACTTAAGGTGTATGTAAATACTTAAAACATATAGATTTAATACAACTAGCTATAGTTACATAAATGGATATGTAATTACAAATAATTACACTAAATTATATTTTTAAAACTCTTTGAATTATACTTACATCATGTGCCATCCAATGGTGGCAAAATGTTGGTTTACATATGTCACAAATACAGTGCTATAGTGACACAACTTTGTTGTACATGTGGAACAAATAAAAATGTTTGGTTGTTTCATATTTGCGTCGATTTTACACCACTTAAAATGATGTGAATTCCTTATTGAAATGTAAATTTTTTATTTCTGATGCAAATCTGACCCAAAAATTGGTGTTAATTGCACTTTATGTAGTAGTTATACCTATCCATCTCTTCGCAAATGAGACAACCCAAAAAAAATTCAAGGGCCATGACAGTAGCTCTTCCCCTCCAAAAAAAAAAAAACCTTCCCCTATGGTTTAAATTTCATGGTTGTTTACACATTTTTCAGGTTTTTAATCATAAATTGTGACCTTAAGCTTTGACATGATTGTGAGGGTAAGGTAGTTCATTTATAGTAAGTGATATACCAAAGAATAGGGATTCGAAATAGATCATAACATCAAATACATACATAACTTAGTCATAATAAAATACACAATTGAGAAAAAAATTCCTTTGTATTAATCTTTCATAATTCATTACAATTCAAAGTTTTAGCTTTAATATCTTCTATCTCTCATTTGCACACACTTCCACACTACTCTAGCTACTATTCTCTATTTCTCTCTATCTCTCTCTTTATATTTATTTATTTGCATATATCCATATATATCCATTTTTTTCTATGTATATATATATATATATATATATATATATATATATGTATTAAAATGATTACAATGAGTATATAATGCATACAACACCCAATAGTCACACCTTTTGATAGTTACTCAGCATCTTTGATTCTATCCTTTGTTTTCATTACATGAATTTTCCTTTGTTTCACAACTTTCCTTAGTATTTGGAAGATTTTAATAGTTCTTGTAAAATTCCCAATGATCCATGGCTTTGTCCAATGTCCTATGGTTTTTTCTATTCCTACAACTTCTTGTAGTGATCACTGGCCTTTAGTGGTTAACAAATGTTTTAATTCTCCATAGTGTATAGTTCCATGTGGCTTCTATTTTATCAATGCCTCAGTCTATAAAAATGATGAACAACCCTACCAATATCATTGGTAGACTTAAAAATGTTGTCTTGTCCTCGAAATAACCCAGATGAAGAATCTAGTCAATACCCTCTTTATCTCCATAATTCTTACAATTTACCGTTCCATACTATCATGAATATCAACCTCCTCAAAAATTTATATAATATACAAATTCTTCCTACTTTACAGTGGGAATGCTAGGGCATCAACCTAAGAAAATTAGGTGTCTTGCAAAAGGAAATATTCCTTCATTTATCTCACCTAACTAGATTTTATGGGACATGGTGTGTTCTATGAATACTTTTTCACAATATATACAATATGGCACATACAGATTGAAGTCTTCTTTATGGTACATATATAGGGAAATAATGAGAATATTTTGTGATAATATGTCCTTAAAATGTCTTCCATTTAGATAAGTGCTCTTGTATGTATTTATGCCACAACTGAAATTTTGTATTCTTTGTTATGAGTGATGTGAGATTGGATGGGGTTTGAGTACCCTTGATCCCTTTATATTTTTATTTTTCCATTGAAATATATGGTTATATCCATGTAATTATCTGTCCATACTATTTCCATACTCTTCCTTATCAGCTATTTTGTCTATTCTCTCAATTTTCTTTGTGCAGTACTGAGCCGCTAATTCCATTAATTTTTGATGTCCAGTGCCATCTGGATCTTTTGAAATGTAATATGCCACTGATTCTTTGTTTTTCTCATTTTCAAGTTTATAAAATTATACTTTATCTTGATGTGTTACTTCTGGCTAGTCCATGGTGTATGCATAATATTTAGCAACATTTGAAATAGCTATTTCCAAGGATATGATCACTATTTCCAACTTGTTTCTACTCTCCTTGTTAATTGAAGTATACTTACTAGCCTCTATGACTTCCTGCCTCTTTTTGGATTTGGTTATGTGAGAGAATATGAGTACGAGGATCAAATGGGAAGGCACACACATAAACCAAATTACACTCGAATGGAACTATGATGTAGCTCCTAATAGAAAACAAACATTCAACCACCATGAAATTGTACATGTAAGTAAAAGGTATGCTCATTGAATATATTAGAAAATAAGGTACACATAAGAGTGTTGTGTAACTCCCAATGCAATATCAATGATAACTTCAAAAGGGAGAAAGGATTTATGTTCTAGAAATGGAAAGTAACTCCTACATGACACACTGACACACAATGGTGTGTATGAAAAATTCTACATCATAATGTGTCATATCTCCTAAAGAAACCTATGACATATGACATCACCTAAGGTGATATGAATTACCATGTGCAAGGGAAAAACCTAGGAAGAGGTAAATGAAATACCTCACACTAACAGGTTGTACCATGAACCATATTGTATAGAGTGTGAAAGAAAATTCTATAAGGTGTTTTGTGCTCTCTTTTCTATTAACAACACTAGATCTGCCTCATACTGGGGTTTGAATGGTTGGATGAATTTTATCATTCTTTCCTTGGTGTCTTCTAACATCACACATCTATACATCTAATCATTTTTTAACTTTCCTCCAATATGGTACTGAATTTTGAATTTTGAATTGGAGTGAGATTATTCAAATGCATCGTGCATCCCTCATTTGTTTTCTCTACCACTCCATGTTGTAATTTAAAACTATGAGCTTTCTTTATCCATGCCAAAATCTTATTTATGAATGCCGAAAAATCCTGTGGTGTCTTGGAAGAAAAAGATTAGTGAGATACTGAGATTGTTATCTCTTTTAGTTTTCTTGGTGGATGAATTTGGTCTAAAGAATGGGGTGAGGTTTGTAGTTGGAAAAATTGAGGATATATGCCTAAGGCTCCTTCCTAAATTTATCCTACTCTAGGAGAAAGAGTTCCTTTTCTATCCACTGTCTTCTATGTTTCTATGTTTTCTTTCATTTTTCTCTCTTTCTCCCCTTCCTTCCTTTTATTCTCCTTCTCCTTCTATTCTTGCTTCTCTCTTTTATTTGTTTATTCCTCTTCTTCTCTCCCTCATTCTTCTTCTCCCACTCTTTCTTATCCTCCTATTTTTTCTTCTCTTGCTCTTCCTTATTCTCTTTCTCCTCTCTTTTCTCCTCATCCTCCTCATCCTTTTTCTCCTCTCCCTCCTCTTTCTCCTCCTCATCTTTCTCCTATTGTTTTTCCTTCTTATCTTCCTTATCTTCCTTCTTTTATTTATCCTCTTTTTTACTATCATCTTCCACATATATTTTTCTCTTTTTCTTTTCCTCTTGTTTTATTTCTTTTTGTTATTTATCCTTTTCCTTAACTATTTGGGATCCTATTTATGTGGATTGTATTTAGAGAAGTTATTCTATTTTTTTAATCCGTGATTTGTCTTTTGTGGGATTTTCTTCTTCTTTAGAAGTTCCTAGAGATCTACTTCAATTTTTTCCATGATTATGTGCTCCTATAGTTATAATTGTTGGGTATTGCTTTGTACTAGGTGATCAAGAAAAATATGGGTAGTTTTATCTATGGAAAATGTAAAAATTTTAATTTAGTGTAGAAATTCTTCAATTATTGCCATTTTATTTGTTCTACTGCTAGCATAATATTAATTTCTACCTATTTTCCACCACTTCGTTTAAGACATACCTTGTAAATTTTTTATGTGTCCATAGTGAGTTTAGATTGTTCTAAAGACTCAATATTTCTAGTGTACTCTTGGTCACTACCACCTTCCTCTAGATATTATTCTACTTTAGATTCCAATATTAAGTGGTGCATTGTCTCCTTCTATTCTTCATATGTGGTTTCTTGGTCATATAAAAATTTTATTTGCATGGTGTCCTCTCCCTGATACTATGATTGATGTAGGGGAATCACTCCAATGGCTAATATAGGGTTATTATAATCAATTTTGGATTGTGAAGGTCCTTAGAAGTCTTAGGTGTAATTTTTCTTTGGTTTGGTGTGCTCAAGAGGTCAAGATTTCAAATTAGGAAATTTCCCTCCAATTTACATATTTGAAAATTCAAATTTCTCTTTGAGCCAATTTTGGATTATTAGGTAGGTATAGAGGTTTAAAGGTGTATTTCAAGCATGTGTTAGTTTTTTTAAGTCTTAATATGGTCTCGGGGTCTCCTTAAAATGTCCTATGGGATTATGTAACCCACTTAGGCATCATTAAATCCTTTCTTGATATGTAACTCCACACCTTTTCTTGATCTTATTGGCCCTAGTGGTTAGTTACATGAAGGAATTCGAGAAATTAGGTATTTAATGTATGTTGTAAATGTTTTTGTACATTGATAAATAAATGAATGCATGTTTTGAGCTATAAGAAATGAGTTTGTTTGCAGCCATAGGTAGAGGAATAAAAAATATGTGCATGACACTATATGAATGATATGCATGAAGAGTCTCAAATTCTATTTAGTTTGAATAATCTAAGCGTTGTGTGAAAGTCTAGTACATGATACAATAACATAATCCTAGGCATTTAGTAAAGAGGACCTATAACATGGGAGTTAATAATTGACACATTCATAAGGATATGTATGTGAAAAATTCAATTAATCCTTTAGTAAGCTTTAAAAACCATGGTGAAGGTTAGATAACTAAGAAAATCTTATACTTGAGGAATCACCTGTTTGAAAGAAATTGTACTATAGATTGGTAAGTTCACCACGTGATTCTGGGAAGGTAAGTGAATTACTGAAAAATCAATAAGATCTTAGAGGATGGAACATATCTATTCAAAGGATTAAGATTCATTTAAACAAACTTAAACAAAAAATGTGAGAAAAATAGCCTTCCTGGGTTAACTGTGAAAATTCTAAGGGTTTGAGAGAGATAAGTTGTTTTGAGGATCAAGAAACCCATAACAAAGACTAGAAAATTCTACAAACCATCCTTACAGTTTTCTAATCTAGATTCAAGAAGAATTTTGTAATGATATTCTCACAACCAAGAGATTTTGTTGATAGTTTGTCAACAACACTATAACAAGATAGGGAGACCTTAAATTGAAGCATATAAGTATGATTTTGAAGTAAGTGTTACAAAGGATACTAGGGTAAAAGTTTTCACACAAATTTTTTTGTCAAAATAGGTGCTGGAAAAGGTTACTTTTTTTGGGAATGAGCCTTGGTAGAAAAAATTACATCAAATTTGTACTTGTAACAAGGCTAGTAGCAAGAAGCAAGCCTAAGAGGAGGGTTATGAAGGAAGGTACATATAGATTTTGAATGTATCCAAACCATGTTTCCCACAACATAATAAGGTAAAATTGTACTCCAAAGTGAATTTAGATTCCCTATGTATTTTTTGTTTTATTCCAAACTCAACCTCACAAAACCCCTTGTCTTGAGAAGCTAGAAATGACAATTTTTGCAGAAGGAGATCAAAATAGTTAAATCAAGTGAATTCAATCCATTTGATGATTGGTTCAGTATGGATAGAGTATAAATATCATATTGTATGGTTACCATAAGTAAATAAGATAATTTAGAGTCAAAATTGTAAGTTGTGAGGGTTTCTTGAGTTGTGTCTACAAGCAATTAGTAAGCCAAGAGTGATTGATTGTTTTTTTGTTGGATCATACTAATTTTTCTGATTGTGTTGAAGTAGTGTATGATCTACATCATTTTTTCACCACTTTACTTTTCATCATATCATTCTTCCTTAATAGGCTTTAGTGCGGCCTTTTATACCTTAATTTTCTTGGGATTTTGCACTATTTGTTTCTTGTTCCGTTTGTGGTCACATTTTTCTAGGAATATACAATGGGTGCTTTCCATGAATATTGCTCCATTTATTTCTTTCCTTTTTCCTAAGATTTAGTATTTAGAGGATTTTTTTATGGATTTGATGACCCAAATACCTCCACAAAATCCTCTATAAAGTCTTTATGGTACTTGGCCCTAAACTCTTCCAAAGTTTCTTCTATTATATCATCTATGATAGGTGGAAAAGGATTTCACAGATCAATTGGCAGAGTGTGGAGAGTATCTAGTGATGTTTTTATAAATTCATTTGGGGATTCATATGGTGGCATGGCAATTGGAGTGATCTGTAGAATGAATGGATGAAAAAATGTACAATCATTTTTGTGATAAACATAACTTCTTTCTCATATAAGGCCACTATTTATTCTGAAACTATGGAGTGGGATGCTTATATTTTTATTATATTTATTTTCCACCCTATAAATGAATTTATCATCTTAACCATTGGTAACTTGTATTCATGTGTTCAAAAATTTGGGCTTTTATATGTGTTTTTTGGTCCCATGTGACCTTTTCCTTGCTCCCCAAAAGTGCACATGTAAAATAACTAGATAATCAGAATAATAGGGATCCATAAAAATGTATGATTCCCTTTTTTGATATTATTTTTACTCTCATAGAATTTTGAATTTAGTACTTCACACAAATTGTACTCATATTGGCTCATTATCACCTCTAGGGTGATTGTGGTGCTTCATGCATGTGCGCCATCCTCTCTATTTGTATAGAATATTTTAAGGCATATTAAATTTTTTTCATATCTCAACACATTATTTTTGATGTATGCAATGTGAAACCCTCTTTTTTTGTTTTTCGTGGCCATCAATCAAGTTGATTATTGTGATGAGTTCTTTTATTTTCTATTTTGAGTTATGAATGACCTTTAAGAAGTAACCTTGTAAACCTCTCCATTAATTCAGTATTTATTACATAGGGTTTTTCAAAACAAAAAAATGTCATTATGTAGTCATATCAACCTAACCCTAATCACATTGTTCACTAGTGAGAAATATGGTGCTTTATTGCTTGCATTCAGCTTCATTTTGGAGATAATTTTGGCATTGTAATTATAAACCACTTTTCCTACAACTTCTTTCATAGCAATCAATTTTTCACAATCTTCCTCTATTCATGTATAATCATACTAGTTAGCTTGGAATGAATGTAATTATGTGTATCCCGAGTATGCACTATTTTGAAGGGGATTTGTGAGAATGCTCTTGCTAGGACTGGTGTCATCAATTTTAGACTTCTCTTATTGAGTTTGGGCTTGTAAAGGTCATCTTATAACACCCATGTTATGATAATCCAAATTAAGGGTTTTTGTTTTAAAACATACCCTTAATATACAACTAATGTTATTAATTATTAACATTATTATTTATCTTAATGATAAATAAAACAATATTATTACAATATTCATAATCCATTTGATAACATTTGATAACCATGTGCAGACGTAAGGGTATATCCAGATCTCCATGATCTCCCTTAAGTCACTCTACTTGAGTGTGTATACTTGGTTAAACCTTTTACAGGTTATGAAAACTATGTGTATCTCCTAAGTTCCTATGTGGAAGATAATCATGTAGCTTCCATCTAGTATCTAACACTAATAAATTACGGGATTAGTGAACAACCACTGTAGTAAACTAATACATTACTTTGGAATTTTTTTAAAGTAATGCTTTATAGTCTTAGTTCTAATACCACAGACAAGCCTACAAAAATCGTCTTCTATTGTAGACACAAAATCACATACTTGGGTACATTTCTAGGTTCTAAAATCATACTTACATTCATACAATCCCTAAGAAAGAAAACTAACAATTAAAAACTATATTTGGCCTCTTGTCTATGTTTTTGGTTTTCCATTTTGTCTTACAAACCCTACAATGCAATTGGTACTCTACTTGATTATCTTTTATGACTTTAGACACCAACTCCCAATTAGGATGCCAGTGCCTAGGCGCCCTCACCCCCACTGGGCGGCCTTGACTTATTTCCACATTACTCACTCTTTTTGGGCCTATTTTATCCTTTGGGCTTCTTATTTATTATGGGTTGGTATTCTAGTTGTTAATTGCGAAATTCAACCAAGGGAACCATATAAATACAAAGTTATGTGACCAAAATAAAGGACCACAATCTAAACTTATATCATTATCACCTAAGCTTGCATCCAAAGGCATCTAAGAGCATCAAAGGCATCCACCTAACATCTATTCAAGGGACAAGGGATTACATTTTATGTATACATTGCATAGGAAGGGGAAGTTGATTATTCCATCCACACATCTATTTACATCAGTACATCTAGCTATCACCCGCTATCAAGTGCGTTTGCACAAGGGATTCCTAGGGCATGATTATTTCACACATGCATAAGAACTACTTGGATTATGAGATGTAGTGAAATGCTCAGTCCTAATTTCACTATGTTGGATGGTCTTCGGGGTTAGTCAAAATCCCCATATTTCATATTTATTTTTTGGATTTGATGTGGTATTGTGGGTTTTGGAGGTTACAAGTGCACTCAACAATCATATTGTGACATAGAGGAGACCAAAAATGACTATAAGTGATGCTTGTGTGAAACCAAAAAAATTAGATTTTGACCACTTTTGCAGTCATGAGAACCCAAAAGTAGACTCTAGCATCGAGGTTCCCTTTACCTAGTCTAGGCACCTTTGTCTTTCCTTATCCGAAAATGCCAAATTTTACAGTGCATAGTTGCAACACTCTTCCCTTCTTATTCATCAGTTTTCCATTCCAAATCAATTCTAGGATCATGCATAAATCAGTTAAGTCCTTTCCTCTCTCTCTTGCACTTAGGGTTTCATATTTCATTAGATTATTGCTTGTTTCAAATATGTATTTTAACATTTATTATCATACATTATTCTACAATTAGGGTTTTACAATTTTTTTATTTTTTTAAATCATTTAGTGAACCCATATTTGAATACTCTTGGATCCACATTTTTCTTCTCTCATGGCTCCTAAAATTCCTCAAATTTCTTTGCATGATCTATTTCAAATGCATCCCAATTGTAAGGTTGTTCTTCAAAATACCCTAGACACTATGTATCTCCATAGTAATATTTCACCTTCACAAGTTAGTGTCATCTTTGATCATCTATCTGATGACTCTATTTGTCCTATTCCTCCATCTAATCAATCCTTCTTCGAGTTAATTCATACTTTGCATTCTTTGTTTCAAGACAAAATTCAAGCTATGAAAACAACAATCATATCTCTTAAATACGAAATCCAACATCTCAAGGATGCTTCTCATACCCATGTTAGTTCTCTTCCTACATCTCATTATACTTTTATGACTTCCACATGTGCTCATATTAGTGAACCCCAAGACTTACGGCCCCACAGGCCTCTCAAGTTTGATTTCAATGCTAATAAATAAGAAATTATTACTCATATCCTTACTCATAAATTGATCCACTTTCCATCTACTCATTACTATCCTCCTTATCAACTTACAAAATATCAAGGTCATTCTTATTGAATTTACCATCAAATTAATGGACATAGTGACACTGATTACTATGCTGTATAATGAAATATTGGCCACCTTAAGCATTATGGTCTCATTTCATTTTCTACACAAAATACTGATACATGTACATCTCTAATTTCTACATCCCAATGGGTTCCTACATATGATTTATCTACGTCTAATAAGTATCCATGTCATCAGTTCTAATGTTACTTCTTTGGTCACTCAAGCGTCTCCTATACAACCCACTCCAACTAAGAAATCACCTCTCAAGGTCCATCCTCCATCACCTCCTCCTACCAAGTCATCTACCATTTCACCAAATCCTAAGCAACCTCCTCTAAATATTGGTCCAACACCTCCTCCTATAAATTCTTCTACTACATTATCAATCCCACATAAGATACCACTAATTAATTTTGTCAAATAAATTATTCCTTACATTGATGGCTAAGACACATTTCAAACTCCACCACCATGGAAATTTCTTTCTCACATCATTACATATATCTCCATTACTCACATAGTTAGGGGGAATCATAGCTTCTCCCCTTTAATTTCTATCAAATTTCTCTATTATCTCCTACACTTGACACTTCACTCTTCATATCTGAATCTTTTACACAACTTGATACACATTTTGTATCATCACTACCCCATGAAACACTCTTTTACTAAGGTTCACACTTGATTTTTGAGGGCATACAAAATCCATGAACCTCACACACTACATATTTCACACTCTGAGCTTCATAATACATATTTTTAGTATTCCATCCTTATACATCATACTACCTAATGACACACTCTTTTGTAAAGGTTCACACTTGATTGTTGAGTGCATACTACATCCATGAACCCCACACAATACAAATTTCATGCTCAGTGATTCCCAATACATATTTATAGCATTCCATTCTCACATATCATGCCACCCTATGATGCACTCAAGTTCCAAAGTTCATACTCAACTACCGAGGGTCTAAATCTGAAATTAACCTCACTTATTGTACACTCTATACTATGGGATTCATGATCTATCTTTCTAGAATCTATTTCCAAACCATTTCCCGATGAAACACTCTTTTTATATGGTTCATTATTTATTATTGAGGGGTATTTTATAAAAAAACCTCATCTCATATTCATTCACATCCATCAGGGGGAACATTGCTCCTATCACATTCACATTTCATACCATTCAAGCACACTCATACATATCATATTGTATATCTTGGGTACATTTACTCTTGGTTGCTTATAATCACAAATAAAATTTGTTTCCCATGTTATATGAATACTTAGTATGCCAATATATTTTTGATATACACATGCACATTCACTTGGTCTCTAGTTATGAATGCAGGCTTCCTCTAAATATTTACATGCAACATTGATGTTTGACACTGTACATCTTACTATTCCCCTTGAGGCTCCTAGGGGAATATACATTTAATAATATTACACATCACAAGTGTTATTGTTTCATTATTTACTATTTCCTATTATTACTATTACACTACTTTCCAGTGATCTATACACAATTTAACATACTCTTTATCTTTCTAACATGCTATTGGGTGCTTCATGTACAACATTTTCCTTGTAGGAACTATTTTCCACCACGGTTGTCTGACATATTTCTTGACACTATTTTCCATTAATTTCTACTTGTATGCTATTATTTGGGAGCTATGCCATATGATTTTTTGATCATTGTTTGTATAATTTTGACTACTTCAACCCTAATTCTCTTGTGGCACTGTGAGCAATGTCCCATGTTTGAAACTCACTTTTCACGGTCTATCTTGTCTTATTTCTTACTTGATCACACACTATTTTTATACGACATGATTACTTCCTTTTCTACTAACACATACATCTAGCCATTTTATTTTTATGTACCTTGGTTTCTACTATGCGCATTCAACCCCCTTTGCAAGGACACAGTTTCAAATAAACATATGGTCATCTCCTTTGGGCTACATTTCCCTAGAAACATCACATGCAATCAAAATGAGGGGAGCATACACTGGGTAAATCACTCACCCCATATAATATCTCAAAGTTAAAACACAGTAGAATTCAACACAACAATGACACAATATATAATTTTAGAAATGACCCATAATCTCACTTGGGTCCTCAACTCAACATAGACTCCAATGCCTAGATATAGACACTAGCGCCTGAGTTCTCTAGAACTCTCTTAGGCGCCTATGTCATAGGGAAAAATATAACTACTTTCTCAGATTAACACATTTTATAGCACTTCATAGAGTAGTTTCAAAATATAAGCAGAGTCCTCTAGAAAATATAATGCATTCTATCTCCATTCCAATAAGTACAACCCAAAAATAAATATGTTACAACTCAAAAAAAAAGTATCACACCATCTAGAGTGGTGTATAATCAGGAAGAATTCATGAAAGGATATTATAATAGACCTCTCTCTCCAAAGCTCTTCTTCCTTGGCATGAGATCACCCAAAAAACTTGCATTTGGCATGAGATCTCATAAAAAACTCATTTTGTGCATGATATCGCCCAAAACATTTTCTATTGGCATGATATCACCCAAAAAATCTCTACATGGAATATTTAGGAAATCTTTCTATCCTTTTACACCCATGATCATCAAGTGCACACTTTCCTCTTACTACTTTTTCACATTTACACACATTTACATAATTTTATAGAGTTTTCCTAATACATGACTTTAATTACTCTTTCGATCTTCTTTCATAGGTCCATCCTTAATAAAAAATAGGAAGAAACCATACATCAAGTATCAAAATCAAGCAAAAAAGGTCAATATAACACAATAAGCTTCACCTGTAGGGTCACTTCCTCTTTATTAGCTTCCACACTTCATTTTTATCACTTCACGCTTTCACTAGTCTCTTCGGAACACTATTGCCATCACACTCTACATGGTTATTAGGCACACATCTATTATCTAGTTTATGTTATCAATTATTCACTCATTATATAATGTGGGGGAAAATGTAGACACAAAATCATGCACTTGGGTACATTTCTAGGTCCTAAAAGTATACTTACACTCATACAATTTGTAAGCGAAAAAATAGTAATTGATAGCTATCTTTAACCTTTTGTATGTGTTTCTTGTTTTTCATTTGGTCTTACACACCCTACAGCCCAATCAGTACTTTATTTTTTTATCTTTTATGACTTCAGACATTAGCGCCCATCCAGGACAACAATACCCAGGTGCCCCTCATCCCCTCCAGGTTCCCCTAACCTCTTTCCACCTTATTTTATCCTTTTTGGGCCTCTTTTATATTTTGGGAATCTTATTTTCTTATGGGTCAGCCTTTCATTTGTCAAGTATAAAATTTAGCGAAGGGAATCATATAAATACAAATCTATGTGACCAAAATAAAGGACCAAGTTCTAAACATATATCATTATCACATAAGCTTGCATCGAAAGGCATCTAAGAGCATCAAAGACATCCACCTAAAATCTATTCAAGGGAAAAGGGATTGCATTTTCTGTATACATTTCATAGGAAGGGGAAGTTAGTTATTCCATCCACACATCTATTTACATCGGTACATCTATCTATCGCCCACTATCAAGTGCACTTGTACAAGGGATTCCTAGGGAATGATTCTTTTACACACATAAAAGAACTACATGGAGTATGAGATGTAGTGTAATGATTGGTTGTAAATTCACTCTATCGGGTGATTACTAAGGTCAGTCTGAATCCTCATATTACATATTTTTTTTTTGGATTTGATGTGGTATTGTGGGTTTTGTAGGGAATCTTTGTTTTGAAGGTTATAAGTGCACTTGACGATCATATTGTGACATACATGTGACAAACAAAGACTATCAATGACACTTGTGTGATACTAGAAAAATCATATTCTGACCACTTTCATAGTCACGAGAAACTAGAAATAGACTTTGACACCCAGACACCCTTGGCCCAGTCCAGGTGCCATGGTACGACCTTATTTGACGATTCCAATTTTTACAGTACATAGTTGTGACAATATTCCCTTCATGTTCATCATTTTTCTAGTCCAAATTATTTTAAGGAATAGGCACAAATCAACTAAGCCATTTCCTCTCTCTCTCTTGCACTTACGGTTTCATATTTTTCTAGCTTATTGCTTATGTCAAATCTCTATTTTAGCAATTATTATCATACATTACACTAAACTTAGGGTTTTATAAACATATTATTTTTTTAAATCATCCATCACCACACACCCATCTCAATATAGTTATCTGGATTCATTATTGTTTAAGAAGGTGAACAAGTTAAGAAAGTGAAGAGTCCATTACTGGATTATTTACCTAAACAAAGAGAATCACATCCATACCATCTTAGGATTCCTATGGGAAAGATAGGGACCACATACTCGTTACCCATCATTACATCCTCACTATCCTTCCCGTAGCCATCCAAAGTTGGCATGAAGACAAGATTCTAGCGAGATGTTGTTGGAATATTTCGCCCCATGCTTCATATACTTAGGCTATCTTAGTTGATTAATATAAATAAGTATTCCTTAACAAATCATTTTCAAAATAATCTTAGGTTTTCCATAAGAGGATCTTAATAACTCAATGAACTACTAACTAGTATTAGTTCCTCCTGTAATATTTTCTAAAACTTAGTAATTGTGGTTAGGTATAGGTTAATCTTTAGTTTTCCCTCTAATCATTTTAATATATTTACTTTTCATGATTAGTCCATTTAATACCATTAAATACATAAACGTCTTCATTTAATTTTATAAGTTTATTTTTTGTTTATCTTTCAATATTCATTTAACTTTTATTACTCTATTTGAGTTAATGCAATCATAAATAATCACATAAGTTAAAATAATCAACTTAATTATTGAATCAGATGTATAAGTAGAATATATATATTTTAAGCTCAATTAATAAGATAAGTCATAACAAAGATTTCAAATAAGGAAAAATATCCCAAACATCATTAATAACTATTAACAATAATAAGCAAGTATAATACATTGGGCTATAATGCCCTTTTTAAGATATTATTATATTTCAATCGCCTATACAAATTGACTATAAATAATCCTTTCATATTTTTTCCATATGAAATCAAGACATAAAAACAATCACATTATATAATCCAATCATTTACTTCATGTATATTGACATTTCCTGCAAAGTTGTAGGAGAGAGAGATAGGTATGGGTCAGTTCATATGAATTGGCATGAGTCCGCAGAGTATTATTCTACGTTCTAATTATAATGAAATAAAAAAAGATATGAATAAGAAATATCCTCTTAAATTCCATAATTTATGTTATGAAATCTACTAAAAAACATATCATAATGAGACTTCATAATTATATAAAAATATTATTTCTGCTACCACTGTATACAACCAACTTGATAAATCTTGGACATTTAATCAATAATGGATCATAAGATGCATAATATACAATAATTACAAATGTAAAAACTCATGATATTTTCCAACTAACTTCACAACAGTCATGCTTAACTATCATAAAATCAAGCCACTGAGCACATCTCTTCACAATAATATCTGAAAGTTTTCCAAACTGAAATCATATAAATTTTGAATGAAAAGGTCATTTCCTTCAACCAAAGAAGTTCAATTCTGTCCCAATAATTACCTCATTCACATTTGAAAACAACAATCAATTGAATCATAAGTCAATCGACATTTACCCAACCCTTATATTTTCTATTTTCCCGTCCACCCAACAAAACTCCAGCCATATTAGAACTGATACTATGAATGGAAAATCAAGAGAAAAAATTTATCGAACACATATCTGTGGTAGGTATGTAATTTATATAGAAGTAATGGAAAACAAATGTACAACCAAAACCCCTTAATTCCCAACAATTTTTAAAATTTTATATCCCATACATAACAATTTAATTAACTCAATATGTCCAGGAGGGAGAGAAACCCGACATTCCATATATTTACAAAACCACCTTTCCCCTAATTGAATATGGTTTTAAACAACACCCTGCAAATCCATTATTCCACATACTCAACAAAGTATTTTCTCTACCATTTATTCATATCAAAGGAAAGAGAATGAAACAATGATGCTTTACAAATATCTATTAAACAATGATAACAACAAAGCTTAAATAAGAGCTATAAATAAAACAAGTTTGTTTTAATTTCACTTAACCATTTAATCATTTTCTACATTTAATAATAACCCAAATAAGAAGAATATTCCCTTTCCAGTTTTCACATTTTGATCAAACCAAAATTCTTATGCACAATGTAAACAACAATGCTCTAGAAAGAGCTATAAAAACAAACTCCCTTTTTCTTTTCCAAATCATAAAACCTAGATCCAAAAATGATTCCAGAGGAGGAGCGATAATAGCATTGCTCAAAAAAATGATCTATAAAACTATCTTTTATTTCTTTTAACAAATGCTATAACCAAACCAAAAGAATTTCCAAAGAGAGAATGAGTCGTACACTCTTGTTTTATTTTTCCATATTTCACCAAAATAATTGAAACCTAAAACGTATGCAAAATGATAGTAGTAATGCTCATGACAAAGTTGTATTCGAATCTTATCTCATTATTAGATTCAAAAAATAAGCCAACAACAAGATGTATTCATTTTCTAAACTTCACACAATAACAAAAAACCAAAATGTTTCTATTGCTAGATTTTGCAATTGAAAACCAAAGAAAACCTATTCATATTTCAATAATAATGATATCATGACAAAAACAAATCTAATTATATCATGAAAATAACAACAGAGAGTAAAAGTATAAAAATACGTGCCTATATTTTGCTTCCAAATCATCTATAATGTTCCAAGTTGAAAGATTCAAAACAACATTAAATCTTCTAACATATTTAAATAACAAAAATCCATGATAATTGGAGAAAACAATAATAAATTGCATGCAACAATCACCCAAATAGATTTCCCCCCAAACATCCATGCACAGCTCCAAATAGAGCTCGAAAAACCAAAAATGAAAATGAAACAATGCGTTTAATGCATGCCTTAGTTTCCCCGAGAAGCTAACAATTTCCAAGGTAATTTCCCACAGTCAATTTGTATATAGCTTGTAATTTTTGTGCCACGTCGTGGTTTAAACCATTAACCTTTCTCAATACTTGTTTAACTTTACTTTTTTTTAAATTTTCCAAACCCACATAGCCATGCCACGAATACCAAATACAAGATCCATAACATATAGCTTAAGCTCAAGTGGTCTAATGACTAGTTTAAATGCTAAAATACATTATTAATCCATGATGGTTCTATGACCAGTAAAAAACAAAATGTATATATATATATATATATATATATATATATATATATATATATATATATATCTATTAACATACATACATACATACATACATACATATATATACATACATACACACACACACACACACACACACACACACACACACACACACACACACACACACACACACACACACATATATATATATATATATATATATATATATATATATATATATTAATAATTCATTAGATCATCATTAAACATATATATTTATTTATATATCATATATGTATACGTATATTATTAATTTATTATATCATCAACTAACACTTTGTTATTGACAAGTAATAACACAACCAAATCAAACATTCATTACAAGGGAGGAAATTTAATGATCTTAATAAACCAATAGATGAATTAAATCGATGATGTTACATACTTCCCCTCTAAATTAATCACCATCCCGATGATTTAATTATAATCATTACTAACATATCGATCATAAATAAATTTTAAAAAAACACTGAAGAGTACAATTTAGTTTTTCTCAATCAAATATATTTTTTTTTCCAGAATTTAACCATTTATCAAGGTTCTAAAACTTGGCTGTATCAGCCTTAACTCAACATATAATTCCAAAAAATTATTTTAGTAAGGCTTGAATTTCCATTTATTTATAATAATTGTATCAAATAGTTTTCAGCAAATACATAATTTTTTTATCAAAATAACTGTTCTGATTACTTAAACAAGAAAGTAAAAACAGTCATGATATGATCCATATTCTCCCAAGTTACACTATTCTCAAAATATTGGTCCCATTGGACCTGACATTGAGTAACTTCTCAATTTATGAGATTAAATTTGCAAGCTTCCAACACTCTTATTGGTTTAACTACGATGAGTCATGGGTCCTTAATCTGTAATGAGTGTCAATTAATAATATTTGATATATCAGAAACATACTTTTTAAGAAAATATATATGAAAAATATTTTGCATCATGGACAATGTGGGAGGTAAAGCTAATCTGTAAGCCACCAGACATATAACTTCTAGGACTTCAAAGGGTCCAACATATCTAGGTGATATCTTTGAAGCTTTGATAAATTAAATAGATATATGTTTGGGGTTTACCGTAAAAAAGACCTTGTCTCCTTGCTCAAATTTGTTGTCAACCCTTTTCAAATTAGCATATATTTTCTACCTATCAGTAGATTATTTCAACCACTCATGAATGAGATTGAATTTCTCTTGTATTTTAGTCAACATTTCTAAACCCACCACCTCTTTATCCTCTGTGCTATCCTAGCTAATAGGAGTTCTGTAATTTCTTCCATACAATGCTTCAAATGGAGACATTTTCAGTGAGGAGTGGTAAGTGTTATTGTAAGAAAATTCAACCAATGGTAGATATTCCCCCCACATGTATTTCTGATCCATGTAATACATTCTGAGCATATCTTGGTTTACTCTTTCTATTTCTCCATTTGTTTCAGGATGGTAGGCTGAACTAAAATTTAATTTTGGCCTCAATCTAAAGTTCAATGTCTGCTAAAATTGAGAGGTCATTCTTATATCCCTATCTGAAATGATTAGTTATGGAATTCCATGTAATAAAAAATATCATGTACAATCCTTTTTGCAAGCATTGGGGAATCATCCTTAAGATTTTTTGGTATGAAATGAGATACTTTGGTTAGTTTATCTACTACTACCAAAACCAAATCATGTTTATTTTTGGATAATGATAATCATTACATAGAATGTATGCTAATTACATTCCATTTATATTACAGAATATTATGAGAATATAATAGACCCGCGGGATACAAGTGTTCCACCTTTAAACTTCAGCATTCCAAACAATGTGCAACATATTCTATCATATCTTTATTCATTTACAAAAATAATGTTGTTTAACATCATCCAAAAAAATTGTTACCCCTGGGTACTCACAATATGGTGCATCATAAAATTTGTGCAAGAATTTCATTCTAAGATCACTACCCAAGGGCACATATACTCTATTGTTAAACCCTAAAATTACTTCATTGTCTATTTTAAAACCCTTTTATCTTCTATCATTTAGATTTTCTTCAAATATTGTTTTCACTTGTTGATAATAAGAATCATCTTGAAGTTATTTCTTAAATTCTTTAAACTGAGTTATGAGGGTCAAAATTGTGCAAATATGCTTCCTGTGGCTTAGTGCATTAACCACTTGATTTTATTTTACTTTGATGTAACTAATATAAAAGTAATATTGGGAAAGAAATTCCAACCACCTGTGTTGTCTTACATTCAAATTGGGTTGTGTAAAAATGTATTTCAGCCCTAAATGATTTGTTTTCAGTTCAAATGGATTTCCTATCAAATAATGCCTCCATACTTGTAAGGAATGGACTATAGAAGTGATATCTAAGTTGTGGAGAGCATAGTTATGCTCATACACCTTTATTTTTATACTTTCATATGTTATTATGGGATACTTTTGAAGAAGTATTCCTCTTAATTCTTCACTTGAGGCATCAATAACCATGGTAAAGTTTATATTAGAATATGTAATCTTTAATATAGGGGCAGATGTAAGTTTTTGTTTCTAAAAGTTAAATGCACTCTCACATTTTTCAGTCCATATAAAGTTTTTATCCTTTTTTTGTGATGAAGTAATTAGTCTAGCCACTCTTGAAAAATCTTTTTAAAATTTTCTGTAGTATCTAGTCAGTCCCATAAAACTTCTTACCTCATTCACATTTTTAGGAGGGCACCACTCAGTAATAGTTTTTATTTTTAATGGGTCAACAAAAATACCATCCCTATTTATGATATGGTCAAGATATTATACTTCATTTTGATAAAAATTACATTTTGAAATATTACCTTATAGTTTATTTTTTCTCAATACTTCCAACACTATTATTAAGTGTTCATTATGTTACTCAACATTATTTGAGTAACTCAAAATATCATAAAAAAAAACTAGAAAAAAACTTATTTAAATATTCTTGAAATTTTTTATTTATAAGGTTCATAAATGTTGTTGGTATGTTAGTGAGTTCAAATAAAAAAAAATGAACTCATAATGCTCATAGCATGTTCTGAATGTTGTTTTGTGAATGTCTTAATATTTTATTCATAAATAATGATAAATAGACCATAAATCAATCTTAGAGTAAACATATGCATCTCTCATCAGATCGAAGAGTTCATCAATTCTTTGGAAAGGATATCTATTATTTATTATTACTTTGTTAGAAACATGATAGTCAATGCATAACCCTAACGTTACATACTTTTTTTTTAAATGACTAGTGTTCCCCAAGGAGACACATTAGGTCAGATTAAACCTTTTGAAAAAAGTTCATATAGTTGTGCTTTTAATTCTACTAGCTTTGTTTTTTATCATTCTATAAGGTGCTCTTGATATTGGTTCTATTTCAGGCTTAGTGTTAATTGTGAAGTTACACTCTTTTTAAAGAGGAAGTCCAAGAAATTGTTTTGGAAATACATCCTTAAACTCACGTAAAAGTGGAAAGTATTATAATGATGTCTTACCTTCCTCACTAAAATATGAGATCTTAGTACCGTACACCATGTAGCCTTTGATTTTGGCTTTCTTAAGTTGCATTTTAGAAATTTGTCTAACTTCAAAATATTTCTTAATGCCCTGAATGATGGTTGTTTTTTGTGTGTCATTAAGAAATAATATTTTCTTATCATAGCAATCCACTACTTCCTTGTGTTTGGATAACTAATTTACTCCTATTGTGATATCATAAGACCCTAAGGGAGTCACATAAAATTTAAGTTCATTAGTAAAACTGGGTGATTCTAATGCTACTTCAAATAGAAACTGGTCCACCATATGGATATCATCATTCCCACATTGGATATTCTAAGGGTTTTCCACAAATCCATATTTCTTAGACAAATTTCTAGCTAAATTACTTGAAATAAAACACTCGATAATACCAATGTCAAACAAAATAGTAACAGGAAAACCATAAAGTTTACTTGACACTTCTATTGGCGTGTCATGTTTTTCTTCTTGGTGATTACCCATTATAGAATGAATTATTTGATGTTATTTATTCCCTTGATTCTTTTTGGGATAATAGTTTGCACAGTGATGATAACTACATTTAAAACATCCCCCAACATACCCTTTCCTTTCAAACTTATTGTCTCCAAAAGTAGCATTATTCTACTCATTCTTTCTTGTGTTTACAACAGGTTTAACTTCTATTATTTTCCTGGTATACTTCATTTTTCTGCCATCTTTCTTCCACAAAGTTTTCAAAGAACAAGTGGTAAAGGTGAGATAACACTCTTCTTACATTTTTCTTCCCTGAAATTTGAAATGGCTTGCAATTTTTGTTCCTTCCTTATAACCTTTTCAGACACCTCTTCCATTGTAGATGGTCCATGAACATCTACCTCACCTCCTATTTTTAGGTTTAATACCATGATGAACTTAAAATATTTTTAGTATTAGGGAACATATTTTAACAAATTACTAAAATATTCCCAATACTACACAACACTCAATATACCTTGAGTTAAGTTATGAAATTTTGACATTTTATGATCAAAATAAAGTTGGGGCAATCAAAATTGACAAAAATATACCTTGAACTACTCCCAAATGATGGAGGAAGTATTTACTCCAAACTCCATCTTACGGTTATCCCATCATGAAGATGTACCATTAGAGGTGTTAAATCACCCCATAGTGCTTTAGTTTCCTCCAAAAAATCCCTTATTTCGAAGTACTTATCCATCTCACTAAACCAGTTCTCAACACCATCACCCAAGGTAGTTCCATAAAATTTGGGTGTGCTGATCCTTTTTATGTCTTTAGAATGTTTAAAAACCAAGAGAGATATTTTATCCCCTCACTCATTGTCAGTGTTATGCTACTTAGGTTGTTCTTCCTCATGCCCTTAATTTTCACCCCTACCTACTGCTCCAAGATAACTATTCGGTTAAGAGTGTCCTGAATGACTGTTATAATTTCATCTAACTTCTCAGATATTAAACCTTCAACATTAGTTGAACCAGTTCCCATTTCATAGTTCACCCAGTTTCTAACCATCACATCTATTAATGAAAGGATAAGATGTTCGTTAGCGTTATGAAGCGATTAAGTACAAGAGCTAATAAACCTAAAAATATGATACAAAACTATAACACCCATGTTATGATCATCCAAATTAAGGGGATTTTTCTAAAAAACATACCCTTAATGTAGAACTAATTCTCTTAATGATTAAGATTATTATTTATCTTACTACTAAATAAACCAACATTATTAAAATATTCATAATCTACCTGATAACATATGATAACCAAGTGCATATTTAAGGGTATATCCAGATCTCCATGATCTCTCTTAAGTCTCTCTACCTAAGTGTGTATACTTACTATACTTGGTTATAAATTTTATAGGTTATGATAACCATGTGCATCTCTTAAGTGTTTAGCTGTAAGGAAATCATTAAAATTCTATTTGGTGTCTGACACTAATAAATTACAAGAATGGTTAACATCCAATGTAGTCAACTAATAAATTCCTTTGGCCAAGTTTTTTTTCATTTCTATGCAATCTTAGTTTAGAGACTACACACAAGCCCACGAAACTTGTATTTCATCACCACACAACCATATCAATATAGTTATGTGGATTTATTATTATTTAAGAAGGTGAACTAGTTAAGAAAGGGTAGATTCCATTACCAACTTATTTCCTTAAAGTTAAATGAAGAGAATACCATCCATACCATCTTAGGATTCCTGTGGGAAAGATAGGGACCATGTAATGATTACCCATCATTACATCCTCACTACCCTTCCCATAGTTATCCTAAGTTAACATGAAGCTAATATTCTAGCGAGATATCATAGGAACATTTTTCCGGGCATGCTCCATATACTTAGGTTATCTTAGCTGATTAACATAACTAAGTGTAGACACAAAAATTTGGTTCACTTATTCCCCCATCTCATGTTTACTTGTTCCTTCATCGTCATCATGCACGCTCACACCCGTATCCTATTAAAAATCCCTTTTCTCTCCTAAATTGGATTTATTTCCCTTATTTTCCTATTTTCCTATCTTAATCCAATCATTGTTTTATCTCTTATTATTCACCCCTAATCAAATTTAATCATCCGGAAACACATGTATTATCTTAATCACATTCATACACCTCTCATTTATCTTCCCTAGAATTATCACCTATCTACATTTAATGTTTTCATCAATCTAAAAACTCCTTCTTAACCTTAATTTAAACCTAATGGGGCCTCATGTATCTATTTTTGCATCATCCCCATCAGCCAAATTAAGGGTCCTCTGTAGTCAACGATGACTCTATTGGAGCACTGACGACCCTATAAATGCATCATCACCCCTCCTTAAAGAGGATGAAACTTTGGAGATTTAAATTCTAGCAAGAATTTTAATATTTATTTCCTTTTCGTGAGATTCCATCAATATCTTGAATTCATCTAAGAGCCATTACGTATTAGTTTTGGATAATTTAAGCTTGGAATTTGTTTGGAGACCTAGTTTGTTTCATCACTTCTTCATCAAATTTTCATGACCGTTTTTCATCTCTTGGAGATCTTCCATAATATCAAGAATCCTTGTTTCTTTTTCATATCCCAATTTTCATCTATTAAAATGTTGTCCTGTGTTTTTGCAAGGGAAAATTCAAATTGAAAACATAACACATATACCCTAGTGTCAAAATGTTTCATTGTAAACCTTCCTAAACACCCCTCCAGGTCAGTCCATCCATTGTGATAGGCCTATTCCCATCCATTTAGTGTCAATTTATATGGTATTACCCTCACCCATATGTTGAAAAGAGGAAAATGAGTTCAAAGGATTTTTTGGAGACAATGTCTTTCAGGATGGATCTTTTGGTAGGCTTAGGAATGACTATTTTTAGCCTTTTTATGGCTTTTGCATATTCTCTGAAGCTAAGTTCAAGTCCTAAATTCACCAAAAAAATTTATTAATGAGCCAATATATTTGTGTAAGTGGTTTAGGAAGATTTAGGGAATATTTGAATATACAAGAGAAAAGTTAGCAAACGCAGGTTTTGAGGCCAAAGGAGCTTACACTGCAAAAAAGCACCTGAGCTTCAGAAGAGGATTCAGGGAGATCCAAAATGAGTTTTAGGTCAAAAAAATATAAATGGAAATATAATTCAATTCCCCACATGTTGTTAATCTCAGATTATTCACAAAACCCATTCATTTATTTTTACAACTCATTCTTCATAGGAACAACTGGTGGTACCAATTAAAAAGGCCATTTTGAGGAGGTTGAAATATTATTCAGACCTTTATAAAAATACCACACTTATGAATTTTTTTTCCCATTAAAAATAATATAAATAAGTTCCCAAAAATTCATACAGGAGCTCTGAGAATGTCATTTTCAAGATCCTCTCCAAGGTACAAGCTTTGTACTTCGCTTAAATGTTTAGAGACACATGTCACCATGAGGCTAATGCAAAATTTTGGTGTCCCTCCATCCCTTTTAAAATGTAAAAGTGGGATATAATAAATTTACCCCACACCTTAAGCCTCACAGACCCACCATATGACCTTGGGAGGGCCTCGATAAGCACCTTTTGCAAAATTTCTAACCCTCGCTCAAACTCATACATGCTTGCCACTTGTCATCAATAGGATAATTCACACTTTTAGTTTCACTCTATCCCATTAAAAGGGGACAAGTGGGAAGAAAAATTTTCCCCCCACCATGCTCCTACTAGGTTCCTCACATGACCGAAAACTAGCTCTCGGGTGCTCAAACTAAGCCCCTTTGACAAACCCATCAGCCTGTGCATGTGTGCCATGTGTCACCATAACATTAAGGTGAACTATCTGTGTCCCTCCATATCATTCCAAGGGTACAAGGGGGTCAGGAAAATGTGCCCCCTTCCACTCTCTTTTATGCCTATAAAACCCGAAGTTATCCATTTTTCCATTCCCCCCCACATTTCTTTGTTTCTACCTGGAACTCTTGAGAAATTTTTTGAGACTCCTTCATCTCCATTTTTCTCCTTGTATTCACTCTTCCATTTTACTATGATTGTGAGAGAAGAAATTTCATGAATAATCACAATTTGTAAAGGCTCCGGGCACATTTTTATCCAGATTGACTCTAGTGCACAGACATACATGATTTTTTTGCATTCTTCACCATTTCTAGGTGCCTTGAGATCACAAGTGATAGAATTTACATATTGAGACCGTATTTTTTATGGTGGATAAACCTCAAATTTTTTCCCTTGTTTTATAAAATTTGATAAAAAAATTCATTTTCTAAAAATAGTAAACTCCCATTCTAAATACAGAGAAGTGCTAGTGTCAGCCATGAAGTTCAGATTTATAGGCCTCAAACCAGTCTCATCTCTCTCCTTTTAGTACTTAGTTGTGGGGGAAAGTGATGTCACTGCACATTGACCTTGAAGATATCAAATATTGAATTATTGGAGGACCAAGAGAGCCATTGGAGAAAGAAAGTTTCACGAGTAGATTATATGTGGCAAGTGGACATCTAGTATTAGTGTAAAATGTAGAATTAGTTTTACCATGTTCTCACAACTATGAACTAGAGACCAGAACTATTCAAGCAGATGATGGCTCATCCCTGACAGTGCTTTCTCCCAAAGACATCTCTCATTCGATACAAATTGTAACTTGGGGCACTATGGCTATCATTTCAAAAGATGTTTTAGAAAAAGAGTGGACCAAAATATACTCCTACCTTTAGGGAATTGTACTTGGTTCATGGTTAAAACAAGTAAGAAAACCTTAACAAGTGTCAAAGTCTTTCTTGTGAAGTTAATTTCATGAAGGCTATTAAGATGAAATCATCCTTCTCATTCGACTGATGGGAGAAGAAACCATGAAATAATTCCAAGACTAAATGAATCTATTCATGTTCATGATCATATAAGACAAACACAAGATTTATTGGGGACAGATCATTAGTGACAATTTTCATAATCAATTTCTCCAGGTATTAGTCTCGAAGAAGTTCACCATGAATTCATATTTTTTGTATGCTCTTGCGAGATCAAGGCCTTTAAAGGGGGTTGACACTAACTAATAACATATCTCCTAAGGCCCCAAAATTTGAGAGATATATATAGTTGGTTTTGAAAGAGGGGGTGTCAGAAATCAATATTTCACAATGTTTAACGATGCCTTCACAATGTTCATCATTAAGACACTAGAGGGTAATCCTCATTCAAGGTTTTCACCAAAAGAGGCTTCTTTGATCAAGAAGTACGGGTCATATTTCACTAAATTTCACATTTTATCCTACATTTGAGTTTATGGTTATCATATTTCTCTACTAAGGCTACCTTGCTATCTCACTAACAATATCATACTCTTTAAGCTATGAAGACAACTTGCACATGTTCATAGTAAGATCAAGAACCAGATAAGGAAGAATGTCTCTTTTCCCATCTCACTTGAAATCTTCACCTACAAGAGTATCAATGATGCATCACACCTGAAAGCCACATTCAAACCATTGAGCTTGTATTCATATACTCTGAGGGAAGACTTTGACATTCAAGTTGATCTAGACACTTTCTATCTTCCAGAGTCATATCGTATCCCACAGATCAAATATTATTGGGTGAATTGCATACATGAATTTGATGTCAGGGAAATAAACTATATATATGTGGATTACAGTTGAACAAATGAAAAGGTTCAAGTTTGATTGGGATGAAGAGGGAAATCAAGATGATGGCATGGAATTATATGATCATGAATATATATAAGTGAAGGATTCACCTCTTCCATAGGTAACATGGAGTTTTTGTGAGTCGGGAGACATACGTGAGTGGAACAAGGTTATATTAAGAAGATAAAAGGAATGGTAAAAAAATAAGAAGGATGCCACCATTGCATTGGGGATTTTATGCACTCTTCAGAGACAAGCATCCCACCACTCTTTGTCGAAGGTTGTGGAGAAGACTTCAGGCTTATTCCATTCTACAGATAGCTTGAAGTGTAAAGTAATGAAGTTGGAATCCCCTTATACTAGAGATTGTATAAGATATTCAGAACAATAAAGGATCCCATAGTAGAGGAAAACTTGAAAAGAATGATTCAGTGCATCTCTTAGTTCTTGAGTAGCCCCATATTTCTCCACTTTCCACCACCCCTCTTGTTCCTCTAGTATAAGATGCACCCACCCCAGAAAAAGAAACAACATACATGTCAGCTGCAAATCTTGATACAGATGAGATGTTTCCATGGATGAAATAAATGATTACAAAATAGGTTTATATGGTTCTGCAGGTTACAGTCCCTAATTTTTCAGTGATATCACTATTGGTTAAAGGGAAGAAGAAAAAGTTCACTCAAGCGGATTCTCAAATTTTCATTGGTGCCAGATGTAATCAAAATATAGAAGTGGCTAGGCCAAAGGTAATCAATCCAATAGAAGAAATAAAATCAGACCACTATGAGATAAACAAAATTTCCTTGGGCCTAACCACCCACGAGGGAGATGCAAATATGTTGTAGTATTCTTCCAATTTCCTCCTCATGAGGAAACAATAATACAAAAATAAGAATGATTAGTTGGAAGGCCACTTGAAAACACTCACCTCTTATGTCTAAAATTTCATGGATTTGAATTCTTCATCATTGCTCCCAATTGAAGAGGTTACCCCAATAAATAGCTTCAACCCAGATTCCATCCTAAACACACATGGATACATTATGCAAGGATGAGGAAATAACAAATAGAAAAACATGATCATAGAGAAAGGGAAAACATATCTTCTAGAGGTAATTTCATTGTATAAGTACATGTGCACAATTGCTAACAAAGCCCACATGACAAGGGAAGGATTGGAAAAGTTGAAAGAACATTGGGACCAAGTCTATCCACTAATGATGGATATGGGAGATTATCATTCTCAAGTATTGGTAAGCAAGAAAGTGTTCAATGCTCCATCTGGGGACTTGTTGCGTGTGTAGGCAAGGAATCTAACCTCTCAATATGAAATGATAAATCTAGATATTGATGAGTTAGAAATGAGGAGCTTTCCTTCAAGATTCAAGATAATGTTAACATCAAAATGTGGAAGCTTGGAGTTCTTGGCATTGATAAGAAATTTTTTACAGATTAATTGTTGAGACTATTTGAGGAGTATGTCTAGAAAAAGGTCAGGGACCCATTTTCTTTCAACAAAGACACATTGGAGTATCTATCTGATATCAGAGCCACACTTTCCCACATTATAGAGAAACATCAATCGTGGTTTACTAAAAGTAAGAATATCAATGATGTATCAAATGGTTTGATAGAGTCTCTGAGTTGTGTATGATAGAATAGAATAAGATTGCAATGACCAAAGAGGGACAAAAGCCTCACAAATATTATTGATCATGAAATTAGATTACATAACAATGCAAGAGCTGTAATATATATAGATATTAGACAACCTTATATGGATAGAAATGACACCCTATCAAGCACCAACTATGAGATGATAAGACCCATCTCACATGCACATGTAATTACTACTAATACCAATATTGAATGTTATCCAACATAACAATATTGAATGCAAGTCACTAGACTAGAGTGTGCATGTTGCACATTATTAAATAAAAGACAATGCAAAAAAATGCAATAAATATGCCTATGCTAAATTATGCTAGCATTCCCCCCCTTAATTTTACATAGTTTCCAATGAAGTGGAGAGGAACTCTCTGAATAGTGTGAATTTTTCATGTGCAAGTGACTTAGTGAAAACATCTACCTTATGTTTAGCTGTAGGATGGAACTGGAGATGTATGTTGTGCTTCAAGACATGCTTGTGTATGAAATGAACCTGTAATTCAATATGCTTAGTTCTCTCATGAAATACTGGATTGCGAACAAGCTTCAGAACTCCTTCATTATCAACATATACTAGAGTAGATTTCTATTGTGGTTGACCAATTCCTTCTAGTATTCAGCATAGCCATATTGCTTCACAAACAGCTTCACCTGCAGCTCGATACTCTGCTTTTGTAGAAGAGTGAGAAACAAAGTTCTATTTCTTGCTTCCCTGTGATATCGGTCCAAATCCCATAAAGAAGATGAAGCCTAATGTTGACTTCCTATCATCCATGTTTCCTGCATGATCTGAATTTGAATATCCTATCAAGAAGAAGTTGTCAGTCTTCTTGTACTCTAGACCAATGTCAATTGTACCCTTAAGATATCTCAGTATTCTCTTTTCTACTTTCGAATGACGTATTTTCATTTCTTGCATGAAGCGTGATAAATAGCTAACTGCAAAGCTGATATCTAGTCTAGTATATGTTAGGTAAATGAGACTCCCGATCAACTGCCGATAGAGAGTTGCATTCACCGGTGGTGATGGATCAAAAAGAGATAACTGAAGTCTCACTTCCATAGGTGTAGCAATAGGAGTGCAATCTGTCATCCTAAATTTCTTGAGCATTGTCTTGGTGTATTTCAACTACGACACAAAGATATGATTCTCTTTTTGCCATACGTCCAACCTAAGACAATAGTGCATGAGCCCGAGATCTGTCATGTCGAACGATCGATTAAAATCCTTCTTTATTGCATCAATCATCTTCACAAAACTACCTACAATGACTAGATCATCAACATAAACAACCTCGATGACAATCTCACCCCTTGCTTTTTGAGGTAGAGATTGGGGTCATAGGGATTCCTTTCAAATCCATGACTTATGAGATGCTCATCAATTTTGATGTACCATGCCCGAGGTGCCTATTTTAGGCCATATAGAGATTTTATGAGTCTGCATACCATCATCTCTTTTCCTAGCATTACATAACCCTCTGGCTGAGTCATATAGACTTCTTCTTGCAAATCACCATTAAGAAAGGCACTTTTCACATCCATTTGGTGGAATTTCCAACCAAATTGTGCAGTTAGAGCAAAGATCATCTTGATTGTCTTGATCTTGGCTATGGGAGAAAATGTCTCCTCATAATCAATGCCTTCTTGTTGTGCATACCCCTTTTCTACAAGCCTTGTTTTATACTTGTCAATAGTCCCATCTAATTTATACTTAGTCTTGAATATCCATCTGCATCCAATGGGTTTCTTCCCTGGTGGAAGGTTGACAAGTTGTCATGTGTTGTTCTTCATCACTGACTGATGCTATGAATCCACAACATCTTTCCATTATAGGGCTTCCTGAACTATAGATGGCTCAATTATTTCAACAACTCTTCTCATTAGGGCATAATTGACCTCTTCACAAGCTTGACTGCGAGTTCTAGGTTCAGGATTGGATGATGTGCTAGGTGCTTCATCCAAATTTGCATCTGTTCTTAATTGAGTATACCATTTAGGTAATTTCTTAGCTGTTCCATTGCCTTGTGGTGGATCCAAGTTTTCACCATCATCTAATTCATCACTGTCATCTTTAGTGGGAACATCAAATTCTATGTTCACAAGAGGTGTATTCTGCATGTTTGTTGAGACGTTGAGTGGAGCATCTTCTTGTTTCTTCTCAAAGAAATCAACATCCCTACTTGTGTATACTTTATTTTCTTTCGGAGCCCATAATCTGTACCCAAGTGCTTATTCATTGTATCCAATGAATATCAGTTTCTCAGCTTTCATATCCAACTTGTTTCTATTATTCTTGGGTATGTACATGCTATCTTTGCACCCAAATACTCTTAGGTGTGCAATTGATGGTTTATGATTTGACCATACTTCTTGAGGTGTCACTCCTTTAAGAGTTACTGTGGGCACTCTGTTAAAAAAATAGACTACAGTTCTTGCAGCTTCTGCCTAAAATGTCTTTGTTAAACCTAAGTCATCAATCATACATCAAACCATTTCCATGATAGTATGATTCCTTCTCTTAACTATACCATTCTTCTATGGTGTGTGAGTAGGAGACATTTTTCGACGAATCCCATGAGCTTCTAGGTAAGTCTTGAACTCATTTCTTGTGAATTCTCCCCCTCGATCTGAGCAGAGAGTTTTGATCTTGCGACCAACTTCATTCTCAACAAGTGCTTTAAACTTCAAAAATGTCTCAAAGGCTTGACTCTTATCTCTTAGACAATATATCCACATATTTCTTGAGTAGTCATCAACAGAAAACATGAAGTATTGACATCCAGAATGACTTGGTTGTATGGGCCCACAAAGATTGGTGTGCACCAAATCAAGCCTTCCGTTAGGTCTATATGTGTTCTTCTAGAAGGGTACTCTGTGTTGTTTTCCAGATAGGAAATTGTGACACTTGTCAGTGTTGTGCTTGAGTGTAGGCAATCCTTTCACCATGTTTCCCTTTTAAAGTGTTTGGAGAGAGCCAAAACTGATGTGACCATATCTGCGATGCCATAGTTTTGCAGATTGTGTGTCTTTGGCCACTAGAGCTTGATCATCCTTGTGGAAAAAATCAAGTTGGAACATGCATCCCACATTGGAGGCTCTTGCTACAATCTTGGAACCTCTTGAATTATCTCTTATCAAGCACACTTTTTCTAAATTATTACTGTCAAAATCCAACTTCAAGTTGTAATCAAGGAGTTGACTAATTGATAGCAAATTCTTGGTCAACCAAGGTACATATAATACATTTTTGATTTTATAGTCATGCTTTCTAAGAGGTAGTGAAATGTTTCCAATCCCCTTGAAACTGTATAATGAGTCATCACCTAATGACACATGGTTCTTGTTAGGTGAGTCATGTAGTGTGTATAACCAATCCTTATGTCCAATCATGTGTCGAGTTGCACCCGAGTCAACATACCGGATATCTTGTGTGGACTTGGTTTCTTCATCAAATTGAGTAGATTACATGTGGTGTCCTTCATCTAAATCATCTGCATGTTCACTAATGTACCCTTGTTGTTTGGGTTTTCTTTTCCAATTACCATTTTTTTGCCTTTGATTGTTGTTGTTGTTGGACTTTCCTTGATTTGAATTGTTGTTACCCTGTTAGTTGTTGGGTGTTAAATTGCTTGATGAACCCTTTTTGTAGGAATTGTACCAACAATATTTGATGTCATGTCCCCCTCTATTGTAAATGGGACACTTCTTGGTGTTGTCTCTTTGACTTTGGTCCCTTTGTTGATTTTTATTTTGGTGGGACTTCTTGTGATTGGACTGAAATTTCCCCTTTACTTTATGATTGGAAGATAGTGCTTTCTCATCTTCATGATCTTTGTTGTTCATTACCTCTTCTTATTGGAGTAGATTGACCAACTTCTCAAAGGTGACTGTGTGTTCACTCATATTGATAGTTGTCACAAAGATTTTGTAGGAAGGAGGAAGTGCTCGCAACACAATTGGTACGAGGTCCTCATCACTTATCTCTTTTTCCAATGCCAGTAGATATGCCCTCAAAGTATCTGTTATCCAAAATTCACCCCTCAAGGTAAATTTTGATAACATACATCAAATTCTCAAGTCCCGGGCAAATAGATTGAGTCAGGGCAAAAATTTCATGTTTCTAGGGTCCCCTCATATTTTTCTAACTCCCCTGTCCAAGTAGAAGAGAGCAAGTTCTGAGAAAATGTAAAAAAATTGCAAAAAAAAGCTCAGGCCAGAAAAAATCATGAAAAATGGCTAAGTCCTAGTCCTCGCAACAGTCGGGACAGTTGGGACAAAAGGGCGCGAACCGGCCGAAAGGCCGCCAGGCGGTATGCACAGCATTTGGGACATTTGGAACAAAGGGACGCGCGGGACGCGGAAATCTGAACTAGCCGAAAAATAGAAAAATTTGACTAACTATTGAAACAGGCAGCCTGGAACAGTTGGGCCGAAGGTACGCGAAGTACGCGAACCGGCCGGATCAGCCGAAATGAGAACTTTCAGTCGGGACAGTTGGGACAAAAGGGCGCGAACCGGCCAAACCGGGCGAATCGGGAAAATTTGTCCCAAATGGCCTGAAAGAAAATGGGACATCTGGGCTGCGAGTATGCGAACCAGCCGGTTCGGCTGAAATGGGAAATTTCAGCACTGTGCCAAATGGGACAAAGGGACGTGCGGGACGCGGATAGCCGAAGGAGCCGAAAGCCAACCAGATCACGCCACGTGTCACCGGTAGAAAAGGGACATGGAAGCCCATTTCGGGTGGTTTGGAAGAATTTGTCCCGCGTAGCACTGGGACATTTGGGACAAAGGGACGCATGGGACGCGAAAAGCCGAAGCGGCCGAAGGCAGAAGGAGAAAAGTCAACGTTTGGTCCGTGAAACTTCAAACGGCCATAACTTTTGACTCCGAGCTCCGATTTTCACAAAATTGGACTTTCTGGAACGAGCACGACGTCCTCTACACCAAAAAAACATATTCAGCTCTAGTTAGTCAATGCTCATTCCCGTCAAATGACATAAAACGCCTGCCAGACCCAAAATAGCTGCCCGCACTCAGAAGGCCATAACTTTTGCATTTCTCAACGAAATCGCACAAAATTGGTACCGTTGGAATCATGGTTCTGAGCCCGATGCACAGAAATCAAGAAATTCCAGATTTGATTAGAAATTGATTGAGATTTTTAAGAAAACGTGGCCGGGTTCAGAACAGTGTTTTATTTGGTAGCTGGGAGTGCAATTAAGAGGCATGGTCATCATTCTTTCTCTGCTGCAGCACATGGGACAGTATGGGGAGCCTTTTGCAAGTAATGTATAACCATTTCACTCAATTTAATGCCTCTTACAGGTGGTTGAAGGACAGATTTCGGGATTTCCATTTTCCCTTCTCTTCTCCTTCTCATTTTTTCTATAAATTGGAGTGTTGGGATCATTGTAAAAGAGAGAGTTTTTGGGTAGCAAAGCTCTGCCAAAATTGCTTTGTGAAGCTAGTGTGTTGCAGGCCCTTGTAGTGGACTCCTTGCATGGTGATCCAGGCCCTTATCTTGTAATAGACTGAACTGTGCATACCAGGAAGCAATAAAATACAAGTTTGTGGATGTATCTTCCCCTGCTGTGTTTTCTTGCATTCTTCTTGCCCCTTTGATCTTTCTATAAGAATATTGTGTCTATTTATTATGTTCTTGCAGGGATTCATTATCATTGTGTATGCTTGGAATATTATTGTGAATGCATTTTGCTAGATTATGGTGAACTGTCATCACCTCTTCTAGTGTGCACTTTGCCTCTGTATTTCACACATTTGGAGACTACTCTCACACCCTCCTTTTCTGGTGTATCACCGCTTTAGTGTAGGCTTTCATTTTATGCATTCTCTTTCCCTGGTCCCTTGGAAATTTAGATTAGAACAGTTAGCTTATCCTGCATTAGAGTAGATTGTGGCAGGTAGTTTAGGAGCAAGAACCAACTTTCTCTGGAGGTCTATCTCAAGTAGCAAGTCCCACAACTTGGAGATAGTACCCATGTTATCCAATCACACCGTGAGTTTAAGTATATGCACTCTGTAGGGGTGCTGTGATTCGGTGATAATAGTTTTGGCACGCCCGGTGGGACCTTAGAGGTCTTCACTTTCATTACAACAAGATTGATGTGCACTTGTTGTAAGTTCCAGCTTTGAAGGAGCTTTAAAATCACACATCTGGCGACTCCAAAAGAGGCATAATCCGCTGGTTTCTGCAGTCCAATCCTGGAAAATTTATGAGAAGAATACAGACCAGATCAAGAACTAGGGAGGAAGGACTGTTTGTTTATCTACATCTATCTCCAGGCAGAGAAAGAAGGGGAAGAAGAGCTCAAAGATCTGCGTCTCCACCTAATAGAACTTTGTCTACACCTCCACCTGGTAGACCTTTTCTCGCATCAACAAGGGTTCTCAGGCCAATCAGAATGGTGCAACCACTAAATCCCTTTGTCAATTTCACTGGCAGCAGCCCACTTTCCCTCAATGCACAGAATCCAGTTCCAATTGCAGCATTGAAGAACATTCCATTTTTCACTGGAGAAAATCATACCACTCCTGGTGATCATGTCAAAGACATTGCTAACGTCTGTGCAATCCATGAGATAAATGAAATGGATGTGGCTGTCAAACTGCTGGCATCATCGTTCAAAGGGAAGGCATTGCAATGGTTCAGGAGCCTTGAAGCTGGTTCTATCACGAATTGGAATCAGTTATGCATAGTTCTCCATGAGCAGTTTGGGGAAAAGGGAGACAATTTGTCTCTACTAGAACAATTGACAACTATCAAGAGAGCCCCCAACGAGCAGCTGACTGACTTCAACTTCAGATTTCAAAGGTCTTGGGATAGGATTCCAGTGGCAGTCAGGCCAACAGCAGAAGGTGCTTTTCTATATTACCTTAAAGCTTTGAATTCTGATATTTCTATGTTAATTCAATCTATGGGAGGCACAACCTTACCTGTTGCTTATAGCATTGCCATTAGGGCTGAAAACTGTCTTATTCAAGCTGGTAAACTGGCTCCTAGGCCTCCCATGCCCTTGTATCCGAACTTAGAAAATCCAAGCACTAGTCAAGCACCCACTTTGGCTCCTATTCCCACTCCTAGAAATCAAAGTTCAAATGAGACTTCTACCTCATCCTCTAGTGCTTCAAACGAACTCCAAGAGGTCATGAAACAATTGCAAAATTTGGGAAATGAGCTGGTTACTATCAAAAGACAGCAAGCTCAAAGTGCTAGACCATATCAGCCTCAAGCTCAGCCTAACAGGCAACCATATCAACCTCAAAGACCACCCAATCCAGCTGCAAATCAGAATCAAGAAAGGCCTCCCGCTAATAGACCATTTCAGCCCTATAACCCCAATGTTGCATCTGCATCCAGAGCTTTGGTGCCAGTCCAAAATAACATGGCCCAAGAATATGATTGGTGTTTCCCGTGCAGTCAGCCACATAACCAATCAATGTGCTTTAACGGTGCATTAAATCAGGCTCTGATGGTGCAAACCATTGGTGGGTCGCAAGAGTCCAGCCACGAAGAAGACCAGCAGCAGGAAGCATCTCAGCAAGGAACATCTCCAAACGAAACTACTCTTGTCAATTGGCAGGCTGAAGATTTCTGTGGTATGAATCAAATACCCTCTCAAAGTGTTGCAGCCAACACAAGGTCAAAGAGGAGAAATTTGGGTGAAGAACAGCCATTGGCTTCGAGTAATCCACAACCTTCTACCACTCCACAAGCCGCTGGCAAACAAACTGTAGTTCCAAACATGCAAGGAGCATCCAAACCAGCTCCTAAACCAACTCAGATGCCAGCTGCTGCTGCCCATGTGCAAGGAATGAACGTGCAGGCCAAGGGACAGCAGAGGGATACTTCATCTCCATTCAGTATCATTGATCAGATGAAGAAGAAAAATGTAAACATATCAATGTGGGAATCACTATCTATCCCAGGACAGAGAGATTTGCTACAAGCTGCCATGAAGGACTGGTCAACTTCGAATCAACAGGTCCAAATGCAAGAGAAGGTACTCACAAATGCTGCCCAGCCTGAAGGAAATCATGGAGGACAGCAAGGTAAAATGTTGAAGCCCCCTCCATTTTATGTTTCATTGATCGTAGGAGATAAGTTGGTGCATAATTGCATGATCGATTCGGGAGCAAGCAGCTCAGTCATGCCAAAACAGATAGCTGATCAGCTAGGACTCCAATATGAAACCATCTCCAAGGGTGTAGTGCAATTAGACGGGACAGCAGTGACAACGGTTGGAGTAATCAAAGGTCTGAGCCTCACACTGCACGCATGTCCCAACGTAACAGTGTTACAAGATGTGTCAGTCATAGACCTGCCACCACTCTTTGCATTATGCTTGTCAAGAGACTTCACTGCTAAAATTGGAGGCTATCTTTCGGCGGATTGGTCACACATGTTGTTCAGAACAAGATATGGAACCAAAGCCACAATCAGATCTGAACCTATTGCAAACTTTCATATTGAGCCTTACACTCCAAGCCAAATCAATACCAACTGTTCAGCGTTTGATCAAGAAGATTATCCAAGCACTGATGAAGCTGACACCAAGGTTGGAAGCATCCCAGATTTGACTCTTGATGAATGGGCAAGCAAGGTGCATGCTTTTGATCCTTATCAAGAAATAGAAGAATCTGAGCTAGGAGTTTATTGTTTACATGAAGAGAATCAACCTCTCCCCAACATCACCAAGCCAGATCATAAAGACATGAATGAAGTATGGCAATTGTTCTTTGATGGGTCAAGGAGTAGACAAGGTGCAGGAGGAGGAGCTATGCTCATTTCACCGCAAGGTATAAGGTATTACTCAGCCTTCCGTTTCCAATTTTCCTGTTCAAACAACACAGCTGAGTATGAAGCCTTAATTCATGGATTGCACTGGGCAAAAGAAGAAATGCATCAGGAATTTACAAGTATTTGGTGATAGTGAGCTGATCGTAAACCAAGTCAAAGGAAAAAATGCTGCCAAAAATGATCTGTTGAAGAACTACAAAAATCGGGTATGGGATCTTATTGAAGATTTTGAAGCTTTTAGCATCATTTCCATCCCAAGAAAAAAGAATGAAGCCGCTGACAGACTGGCAGCAATTGGGGCTGCGTTTGATGTTGTAGAAAGTATCAAAAGTGAGAAAACTCAGCCTCATATCAAAGTGGTTGTGAGACCAGCTGTTCCAGATAACAACACAAGTTGGCAAGTCTTCGAGAATGATCAGCAAATTGTTAATTTCCTACAAGAAGAAGCTGAGTTCTCCGCCAGGAATCAAGACAAGCTGGAGCAGCAGTATGGTGACCAAGTGGTGCAGCTGAGAACTAACAAATTACCAAAAGGCCTCATAACCTTGGAGTCAATCTTCAACCCGAATGATCAGTTCCGGAAGGAGAAGGCGAACATTCAAGTAAAGGGTGAAGATTCAGAGCCTATTTTAGTGGAAGAAGGCAAGACATTGCAAATTGGCAAAGTAAGTACTCCACAAGAGAAATCTGATTTTGTTCAGCTTTGTCAAGAATTCCCAGATGTCTTTGCTTGGACTTACAAAGATTTAAGAGGTTTCAACCCAAAATTGGCACAACATACTATTGAGTTGGATCCAGAATCCAAGCCTGTCAGGCAAAAGCAAAGGCCAGTAAATCCTCATATCGAGCCTCTCATGAGAAAAGAGTTAGGCAAGCTCATTGAGGCCAGTATCATCTTCCCCATCAAACACTCAAGTTGGGTTGCAAACTTGGTGCCGGTAAGAAAGAGAAACGGAGAAATAAGATTGTGTGTGGACTTTCGCGATCTAAATAGAGCATCACTCAAAGATCATTATCCACTTCCATCAATGGAACAAATATTGCAGGTTGTAGCTGGTTCAGAAAGGTTTTCATTGCTAGATGGATATTCAGGCTATAATCAGATAATGGTGAAAGAAGAAGATCAATTCAAAACGGCCTTCACTACAAAATGGGGCACATATGCTTACAAGAAGATGCCTTTTGGACTGTCAAATGCCGGAGCAACATTTCAGCGAGCTATGGATATGGCATTCAAAGGCTTAATCAACAAGATAGTGCTGGTATACCTAGATGATATCACTGTCTTCTCAAAGAATGCAGCAGACCATCTCTTTCACCTCAGGAAAGTGTTTCAGAGGTGTAGAAGGTTCGGAGTGTCATTGAATCCAAAGAAAGTGTGTATTCTTGGCACACGAAGGCAAACTGTTGGGCCACATTGTCTCTAGGGAAGGGCTAACAATTGATCCTGAAAGGGTTGAAGCCATCCGAACGCTTCCATTGCCACACCACAAGAAATCTCTCCAAAGCTTCTTAGGAAGGATAAACTTTGTCCGCAGATTTGTGCCTAATTTTGCCACTCTTGTGAAGCCTCTAACTATGATGTTGAAGAAGAGTCTGGCATTCAAATGGACAGCAGAAGGCAAAGAGAGTTTTGAAAACATCAAGCATGCAATATCACAAGCTCCAACTCTTATCAACCCAGATTTCTCAAAGGACTTCATGTTGTATGCATTTGGAGGATCAGATACAATCTCAGCTATCTTGACACAGCTGAATAGAGAAGGTTCAGAACAGCCCATAGCATTCTTCAGTCAAACCTTGGAAGATTACGAAATAAAGTATTCTTTCATCGAAAAGCATGTCCTTGCTGTCATCAGGAGCTTGAAGAAGTTCAGACATTTGGTCTCAAACAATAAGATTCAACTGCTGGTGTCTCATGCTGGTGTCAAGGACTTCCTCCTAAACAAGGATTTAAATGAGAAGAGAGCAGGTTGGATCACTCGGGTGATGGAATATGATATTGAAATCAAAGTGACCAAGCTAGTTCGTGGCAAAGGCTTGTGTGAGCAGCTCGCTTCCAAACAACCAGACGAGTCAAAAAGTGAAGAGGATGCTGTCTTGCTACTACAGAATGATCAAGAACAACCAGCTGATGATGCACCCATCCCATGTTGGACTCAAGACTTGGTGCATTACCTCCAGACAGGCTTGTGCCCTCCAGAAGTGAGCAAAGCAAAGAGGAGATACTTCAGATTACAAGCCATTCCATATGTGCTTGTTGACGGAGTTTTGTTCAAGAAGGACATCAATGGTGTTCTATTAAGATGCATTGGAACAGGTCAAGTTGAGAAGATCTTACACGAGTTCCATGACGGGGAAGCAGGAGGCCACTTTGCTCCACGAGTGACAGCTCTCAAAATCATGAAAGCTGGTTACTATTGGCCTACTGTGTTCAATGATTGCTACTCATGGGTCAAGAAATGCAAGAAATGTGCATTCTTCACAGGGAAAGAAAGGTTAGCAGCGCTGCCCCTTCGTCCAATTTCAGTAAATCAGCCATTCATGCAATGGGGACTGGACTTCATTGGAGTTATCAATCCCAATTCAAGTCAGGGCCACAAGTGGATACTAACAGCAACAGACTATTTCACCAAGTGGACTGAAGCAGTGGCACTCAAGGAGGCAAATGAATCTAATATCTTAGATTTCTATGAAGGGATAGTCACGAGGTTTGGTGCCCCTGCCACTATCATATCAGACAATGCATTGGCATTCCTTGGCACAAAGATCACTGAATGGGCTGTCAAGAATTGTGTGTATCTCAGCACTTCATCGAACTATTACCCTCAAGGTAATGGCCAAGCCGAGTCTACAAACAAGAACCTACTAAGAATCATCAGAAGGACTCTGGATGAAAATCAAAGAACTTGGCACGCAAAGCTCAAATCAGCCCTATGGGCTGATAGGATCACACCCAAGAGATCTACAGGAAGCTCTCCATACAAGCTTGTATACGGGAAAGAAGCAGTTCTACCTATATCACTTGAGTTGCCAGCATTGGAACTCATGAAATAGTTGGAACTAGCTGAGTTTGAACCTATGGAAATCAGGTATGCAGAGCTGATGGAATTAGAAGAGACAAGAGAGCACGCAATGCAGACCATAGAAAAAGATAAAGCATTGGTCAAAAAGAGTTTTGACAAGAAAGCTAAGGCCAGGATATTGCAAACTGGAGATTTGGTACTGAAGTGGGATGCTGATCGTGCAAAACCAGGAAAGCACTCCAAGTTTGATGCCATCTGGAGTGGCCCATACATGATCATTGAATGCAAAGGTAGCAATGCTTTCCGACTGGCTAAGTTGGATGGTGAAGAATTGCAGATTCCGGTCAATGGGATCTATCTCAAACGTTGCTACTAGAAAGATAGATTTTCACCCTTGTAAATATTAATTTAGAATTTCCATTCCTCTAAGTGCTTATGCACATTGTACTGCTGTTAGAGTAGTTTTTTATTTCCCTAAGTGCTTGTGCACATGTCCTATTGCTTCTAGTATGTGCATGTTTGCAGTTCATCAAGCTCCTGGAAAAGAATTTGCAGCCACAGGAAAACCAGCTCAACGAATGTTTCAATGGCTCAAGGACACAGGTTTTCAAATTTCAGATCAGCTGAGAGGTTATCAAACAGACTCCATGCCCAATGGATTGCTACAAGCAGCTGGCCGTTCTTCATCTGGCAGGCAGATGACCCCACTGAGTCGCCAAAATTGTTATCCAAAATTCACCCCTCAAGGTAATTTTGATAACATGCATCAAATTCTTTAGTCCCAAGCAATTATATTGATTCAGGGTGAAAATTCATGTTTCTAGGGTCCCCTCATATTTTTCTAACTCCCCTGTCCAAGAAGAAGAGAGAAAGTTCTGAGAAAATGTAAAAAAATTGCAAAAAAACAAGCTCGGGCCAGAAAAAATCACAAAAAATGGCTAAGTCCTAGTCCAGGCGGTCCTTGGGACAGTTGGGACATCTGGGCGCGAACCGGCCGAAAGGCCGCCAGGCGGTCTGTGCAGCATTTGGGACAAAGGGACGCGCGGGATGCGGAAATCCGAACTGGCTGAAAAGTTGAAAAAATTGACTAACTGTTGAAACAGGCAGTTGGGACATCTGGGAAAAAAGTACGTGAACCGGCTGGATCGGCCGAAATGAGAACTTTTGTCCCGGACAGTTGGGACAAAAGTGCGCGAAACCCGGCCGAACCGGGCGAATCGGAAAAATTTGTCCCAAACAGTCTGGGACAAGTGGGAAAAGAGTACGCGAACCGGCCGATTCGGCCGAAATGAGGAACTTCAGCACTGGGACAAATGGGACAAAGGGACGCGCGGGACGCGGATAGCCGAAGGAGCCGAAAGCGAATCAGATCACGCCACGTGTCACCGGCAGAAAAGGGACAGGGAAGCCCATTTCAGGCATTTGTCCCATGCAGCACTGGGACATTTGGGACAAAGGGATGCGTGGGACGCGAAAAAAGCCGAAGCGGCCGAAGGAGAAGAAGAAAAGTCAACGTTTGGCCCGTGGAACTTCAAACGGCCATAACTTTTGACTCCGAGCTCCTGATTTTCATAAAATTGGACTTTCTGGAACGAGCACGACGTCCTCTACGCCACAAAAACTGGATTTATTATTTTTAATGAGGGTAGATATATTTAAATAAAAGAAACATATGTTCGGCTCCCGTCAGTTAATGCTCATTCCCGTCAAATGACAGAAAACGCCTGCCAGACCCAAAATAGCTGCCCGCACTCAGAAGGCCATAACTTTTGCATTTCTCAACGAAATCACACAAAATTGGTACCATTGGAATCATGGTTCCGAATCCCGATGCAAAGAAATCAATAAATTCCATATTTGATTAGAAATTGATTGATTTTTTTAAGAAAACGTGGCCGGGTTCAGAACAGTGTTTTATTTGGTAGTTGGGAGTGCAATTAAGAGGCATGGTCATCATTCTTTCTCTGCTGCAGCACATGGGACAGTATGGGGAGCCTTTTACAAGTAATATACAATCATTTCACTCAATTTAATGCCTCTTACAGGTGGTTGAAGGACAGATTTCAGGATTTCCATTTTCCCTTCTCTTTTCCTTCTCATTTTTTCTATAAATTGGAGTGTTGGGCTCATTGTAAAGGAGAGAGTTTTTGGGTAGCAAAGCTCTGCCAAAATTTCTTTGTGAAGCCAGTGTGTTGCAGGCCCTTGTAGTGGACTCCTTGCATGGTGATCCAGGCCCTTATCTTGTAATAGATTGAACTGTGCATATCATGAAGCAATAAAATACCAGTTTGTGGATGTATCTTCCCCTGCTGTGTTTTCTTGCATTCTTCTTGCCCCTTTGATCTTTCTATAAGAATATTGTGTCTATTTATTATGTTCTTGCAGGGATTCATTATCATTGTGTATGCTTGGAATATTGTTGTGAATGCATTTTGCTAGATTATGGTGAACTGTCATCACCTCTTCTAGTGTGCACTTTGCCTCTGTATTTCACACATTTGGAGATTACTCTCACACCCTCCTTTTCTGGTGTATCACCGCTTTAGTGTAGGCTTTCATTTTATGCATTCTCTCTCCCTGGTCCCTTGGAAATTTAGATTAGAACAGTTAGCTTATCCTGCATTAGAGTAGATTGTGGCAGGTAGTTTAGGAGCAAGAACCAGCTTTCTCTGGAGGTCTATCTCAAGTAGCAAGTCCCACAACTTGGAGATAGTACCCATGTTATCCAATCACACTAGTGAGTTCAAGTATATCTCTTGTATCAGTATCACAGGGGTGCTGGGATTCGGTGATAACAGTCCTCTAAGTAGTTGTGAATCTGGAAAGAAGAAATTTGGTTCTTGTGCACCCATTTCTATAATCTAAATTTCTAAAACTCTAAATTTCTGACAAAGGGTAAGGCTCTTATCACTTCAGGTTTATGTTCTTCCTCTCAATATATCGTCAGGACAATATACGAAACCTTTCTATATACGCTCCCTTCCGATATTTTCCATCGGTACGTGGAAGAAGATCACCCTTTCAATATATCTATCAATACAAAAAGAGTTGTTAATGCACATGAAATAATTTAGTACATGGTACATAGACAATATGGAGAGGGGTTTGTGCAAGCACAAATGGATGGGAGGGATCAAATGTGTGTGTATTGTGTCCTTATTACTCCCCGTCGATTTTATAGGGTCAATGCCCAAACGATGTTTAGGAAGTTGTGTTAGGCATTAAGTGTAGTAGTAGTCATGAAGGCATCACCTGTAAGCACTTCCCAGAGGCACCGTATATACAAAATGCTACTATGAGATCAAGATCTCGTGTGATAGAACCAAACATAAAATAAAAAATTGTTTTCACTAAACAAACAATATAAATATTGTTTTCACCTTTTCTCATAAAATGTGATCTGGGTTTTTCTAAACTTTTGATAGCAACATCATACAGTATTCTTCTTGAAACCCACAAAATTTTAGAAGAATTAGAATCTTAGTTTTTAATATCTTACCAATTTACCAGCTAGATCTGATTTTTTTTCAAAAAATAATGACCCAACTTGCACAAAATTTTCGTCATATGTAGAGTCCGAATCTGAAGATTATGTAAACTGTAAAGTTGTGCATGTCCCTCTTATCTTTCTAGCCAAAAAATTTTCACATCAATCTGAAATTTTTATGAAAAATTTATGTCCTTTTTTATGAGATCTATCTGCTGGAATTTTGTTGACATGACTACTTCAACCTTTGCTCCCGAATTCTTCACACCTCCACTTTCAAATTTGATTTTTTTTTTCAATTTTTTATTTTTAGATCTGCAATTTTTTTCAAGATTTTTCTCCTTTTTTTTTTCAAGATTCTTTTTTTTTGTTACAATTTTTTTTTTCCAAGATCTTTTTTTTTGTCTTACCCCAAATCCTTAGATCTTTTTTTAATTTTTTTAAAGATTTCTAAATCTGAAATATTCCACCAATATGTTGGATCAATTGACTATTCCAATGACAAAAAAATTTTTTACCTTCCAAATAAGTGGATAGGTTAAATTTTAGTTGAGGGATGCTTGTAAGGAATGAAGGCTATGGGATGCTTCAATGGCTCTCCTGTGATGCAGATCTTCTTCTCCAATGGATCCTCTCCAGTAGTGCTCCTCTTTAACCTTGCTTGGATAGAACCTAATTTGATACTAATGATAGAAAATAATAAGATTGCAATGACCAAAGAGGGACAAAAGCCTCACAAATATTATTGATCATGAAATCAGATTACATAACAATGCAAGAGTTGTAATATTTATAGATATTAGACAACCTCATATGGATAGACATGACACCCTATCAGGCACTAACTACGAGATGATAAGAATCATCTCACATGCACATGTAATTACTAATAATACTAATATTGAATGTTATCCAACATAACAATATTGAATGCAAGTCACTAGACTAGAGTGCACATGTTACACATTATTAAATAAAAGACAATGCAATAAATATGCCTATGCTAAATTATGCTAACCGTGTATGTACTCGTCAAGTGGAGAAAGTTTCACCTGTAGTGGCGTGATAAAATAAAGATTTCAAGGGATTAGAAATATTTATAGTGGAGCTCAACATAGATCAATCAAGTGGTGAAGTGAAATCAATAGGGGAAACAACTTCATTGGACTAGTTATCTCTCTCTCTCTCTCTCTTTCTCTCCTCTCTCTCTCTCTCTTTCCCCCCTCCTTTATGTTCTATTTCTTCATTGAGGGTTACATTTTTTCATTTTATCCCATTTCTATTTTGTCTTATTCATTTAAATGAAACTTTAGTTTTTAATGTAATAATTCTCCCTTAATTAATAAAAAGGGGACTTAATTCTATTCCTAAGAATATGAAAAGTCACATGTTTTAAGGGATGAATGAAAGGTCATGTGGGGGGGTAGGTGAATAGTATTACCCAAGTCTATAAATTATAATGGAACCCTCATTCTTAAGGGTTGTGAAAGAAAAAGAGATAGTAAATTTCTTCTATTCTTCCTCTCATATGTTCTTAAATTCCTCATTATGTGTAGCTTTTCCAAGATATCAATGATGAAAAAAGGATTTTCTTACTTTTCTTGATGAGAGAATTACTGAAAATTTGTGTTCTTAAGTCTACCTTGTCTTGATGTTAGTAACAAATTTATTTTATTTCTAAATTTAGCATTGATTGAATATGTTTCTGATATAATGTCTAAAGAAATATGATTTCTCTTAACCCTAAGATATTTAATCCCCCCTCCTTTCCCCTTCCCCTTATCCACGGGGTCTGTTATGGATGATATGTGTTCGGGTTAGCGTCAGAAATGGGGTTGCGCATAGATAGTTGGGGGTTAATTTCCGCTAACACTTTCAGTAAGGAGTTAAAAGGAGTCCCTTATGTAAGGGGTGGGAGAAGTGGTGGGGGGGGGTTTGGTTGAGGTGGGCGGGTAACAGCGGTACAGGGTTCTAGCGATCAGAGTGCGGCGTAAGGGAATGCATTGGGATGGGGCGAAAAGGAGAGCGTTACCATAGAGGAAGGAGGATAGATCCGGCGACGAAAACTCAGAGTCCTGGTTAACGATAGAACGACATGCTGTACGGAAAGTTATGGGTGTGAAAGGTGATGTCTGGTCGGGGACTTTCCTCTTCGGCTTTCCAATTGTCCCGACCCTTGTCCTCTTTTTATCCCCTTCACCCGGTTCCCCCTGGTCGTGTTTACCTGTTGGCCTCCCTCGGCCCTTTCGCAACGGTCTCTCCCTTTTTCGTTTTCCTGTCCCAAAGGAGGGGAGGGTACCGGCCCAAGATGTGCGAAGACCCATCATGGTCGGCCAAAGGGAACTTAGATATTAGATTGTGGCCGAGAGATACGAATAGAAAGTAATGGTGTCAAGGTTCTCCGTAGAGGGGGGCCGATCGGTGAGACTAGGGCGCCAATGTCCTTAGGTTTTCCACTCGGGGTGTCTTGGGCCGCCAGTCCATCTTTACGCATCCCGCGGACTCTTCCTTCGTTCTATCAGGGTTTGTATTACCACCCACCATTTTTCCACTTGAAAAATCTTTTCGTCGTGGCCAGGACACACCAAGCATCACTAACCATAATATCAACCATCATTTCAATCGATTCTGCCCTCTCCCCTTTGAACCATGCTCTACCAATCATTTTTTTCCTACATTTCATCCCCTCTAGAATCTATTTCTCAATCTTTGTAACATCTAGATCTTTCTTTATTCCTATTCTTCTTATCTAGCACCTTTGGATCTCACTTTCCTATCACTTTCAGTATCCACTGCCTCTATCTACCTCTGATTTCCATCGAATATCTCTGATTCAACCAAATATTCCTCATTTATGGGTTCTTTATGCTTACTATGTTTCTATACCATGTCCATGAAATATTTAGTATTCAAAAATTTGTTCAAGATCTGTTGTTTCCAGCCTCTGGATCTTCTCCATTCTCAGTTGTCATCAACTATCACAAGTCATCATCAATCCAGGGTCTAGTTTTCTTCCCTTTATCTCAATTTATCATTAATATATCTCCTTTTGTTAGAACATTGAGTTACATCTCTATTTTTCTTCTTTCATGCATGTTATCTATCCTTCATTTTCAATCATTATTTCTAAGAAAAGTGGGTTGACATCCTCCCTAGGAAGTTCATCACTTCTCAAGATAGACATTTTTGGGAAGCTCATCATATAATCTAATAATAATTTTCTTATCTAGTTGTCCTTTGTGTTGTGTAGGTTAGAAATCTCACAGCAGAAAGGATTTGTGCATCTGTACTTCATCTTCATTATTATAAAAAATTGGAGGTAGCTTTAAACCATTCCATAGTTATAATTTCTTGTTTTATTGTAAACTATTTCATTAACTTGGAATATGAGCATAAAACCCGTCAAACATTCTAGCATGCTCGGTGGGACCTACCTTCTTACTTTATAAGTTTCTTATTTATTATCAATTTATATTGCATATTCTATTTTCCTCTTTCCACTAACTCTGTAGGTTGGAGTTTTTTACTGGTGTGCTTGAGACTTTTCTTGCTTGCTCAACAATGCGTGCATAAGCTGGAAAAAGGAAAAGTGTTATCAAGGCATTCCTTTTTTTATCCTTATTTTATCCTTTATTGCATCATTCTTCCCTTCCTTTATTTTTTTGTTCTCATCAAACATCACATTTGGGCTTAGGATATAAAAAAAACCTTCTCATATGTACTTTATCACATAGCTTAGGTAGTGGGTAACATTTTACATTCACATCTCCTTCACACACAACCAAACCACATGTACCAATATGCACATCTAAATAATTCCTACCAGGTGGATCTATTGGGATTTCATCACCCAATAAGAAGGTTACCATGGTGTTTTGGCTATGTAATAATTTTTTTGACTATTGGTATATCGTCTAAGTGCTCGAAACCCTTATTGCTATGGTGAATGAAGTACAGAGTAAGCCCCTATAATAGGCCATTTACCAATCGTCATCACATATTTTTGCCTCATGTACCTTTTGATATATTTAGGAATCATTCCTTAACCACAACTGAAATCATCCATAGATTGGCCATATCTTTAGGTTCCCTTTGATCCTCCTTCCCTCTTCACATTTCTATAAATAAATAAGATAAACAAAATTCTTCTACTTTACTTGTTTGTTGCATTAATAGTTTGCATAGGATTTTGCTTGTTTATTTCATGCCCATTTTTACTCATTCCCAAGACAATAAAAGGTAATAATCAACATCTCCTAACGACATCCCCACCTCAAACAACACCTCACAAAAACATCCACACTTGATCATTTCATCTTTGGTCTCCCAACCCATTATTCCTACAATTCCTCCTCATGAGCCTCATATGATTCAAACAAATCCTTATATCGAAACTAATCCCTTTGCATACCATCACTTCATTCCCTATGGACTACTTTGGGGTTCCTAGGACTACCCTCATTGTTGTAGCTTAAGGATTATGCCAAAGTGGTTATGTCCTAGTTTTAAGTGAACGAGACGTACCCTTATCCAAAACTGCAAATCATATGTTTTGAATGTGGTGTGTTTTTATATTTTATACTTAATGTGTTTTATTCATTCATCGTTTGACAACCTACAACACACGTGTAGTTAGAAAAATTTATTTCAAACTCCTTTCTTTAACAAACATTTTTAGGTCTTGTACTCAAGCATTAGTAGTTTTCCAAGAAAATCGCATTATTTGAAAGAGGATTAAGAGTTAATTTTTATTCTCAAGATCATCCAAGGATGCAAGAGAAGAGAATACACAAAAAATAATCCAACTAAAAAGTAAAGGAAATTTTTGTAATTAATGAACCATATAAAAAGTTTGATAAATGTTCATTCCCTTAAGCCAAAAATGAAAGTAGAAGTTTCCAATTAACCAAATGTTAGAAAATGAAGACTAAATTTACTTTTTATTCTCAAGATCACCCTAAGGTGCAAGAGAAGAGCATATAAAAACTTCAACCCAACTAGATAGAAATGGAAAACTTCAAATCAAAGGACCATAAAAAATTCTTTGTAAAAGGTTAATTCCCTTAAGCAAAACGAATAATCAAATTTCTAATTTAATCCAAATGTTAAAAAGATAGAGATCAATTTTTTTTTTATTCTCAAGATCACCAAAATATGTAAGATAAGATCATGCATAAGCTTTTTTCTAGATCAAATAAATCATAAAAATACAACACTCATCAAAACATTATACATGTTAGAAAATGACTAGTTTTACAATAAAGGAAAACCCTGTAATTTTTGAAAGTATTAATTTCAAATTTATGTTTTCATTACATATTTCACTTCAATACCTTTCAAATACAAAAAAATGGAGTAATTTTGAGTTTGGGAGAAAAATTTATGGCCTTCAAAACATGGGCTACGCGTATGCTCTTATGCTCACGGGTATGCACTTAAAATGCACTAAACAAATGTAAAAAAAAACGTCTTTTAATCTACAAAATGGTTAATTTTTTCCAACCAAGATTCAATTTTGACAACAACCCATCACATTAATATATGAATAGAAGAATCTATGCTATCAAACATTAACATTCATGGTCAAGAATTTAAAAATTTCAAGAAATTTACAAACTAACATGTAGAATATTGAAAAAGTAAGCTCTAAAAATGAAAACATGGAGAAATCTTGAAATTTTCTCACCAAGATTTAATTTTAAGAGTAACCCACCACATTAATATGTAAATAGAAGACTCGTAACTATCAAACACGAACCTACATGCTCAAGAATTTAATATTTTCAAGAAATTGACAAAACTAGCATGTAGAACGTTGAAAAGGTAAGCTTTAAAAATTAAAAAATGGAGAAATCTTGAAATTTCCTCACCGAGATTCAATTTTAAGAGTAACCCACCACATTAATATGTAAATAGAAAATTTGGTACTATCAAATACTAATCTACATGCTTAAGAAATTATCATTTTCAAGAAATTGACAAAACTAGTATGTAGAATGTTGAAAAAGTAAGCTCTAAAAATGAAAACATGGAGAAATATTGAAAAATTCCCAACAAGTTTCAAGTTTGACAACACTTCACCTCCTTTATACCTACAAGGAATACTAAACACATGCAAACTCAAATAAACAAATTAATAAAAACAAGTTATATCAATATATGCAAAAAGAGGGTTAGTAACAAAAATTGAAACTTAACTACAAAAAAATGAAATTCAGTGCAAAGGAAAATAGAGTAAGTCCCACCAGGCATGCCAAATGTATGCAATAATTTTTTATTTATGAAAAGAGAATTATAACTAACACTAGTAGTCCTAAAACAAATCAAAATCAAAATCTATGCATCATCATGCTTAGAGCTAAAACAAGACTAATCTACTAACATTCTTGCATTAGAATATGAATAAACATTTAAACTAACATGCTAATCCAATAATCTATATCTCTATTAAATGTTAATCAAATAAAATTAACCTATTTATATCCTTAGCAATCAAAGGGTTGATTGTATGTTTGAATCCCAAGGTTTTCAAGAATGGAGTCTTATCAATCCATGGCTACAAGACCATTTGACATATATCCATATGACTTCAAAATCTTGGACGTACAAATGTAAGAGATGAAGATAATCTAGCTCCTCTAATGAATAATACTCTAAGATGATGAAAATGGCTATAACTTAGGCTCTATGCTCATTTAGGTGTAAGAAGAAAGGTAGAAGGAGGGATCCATATATATCCGAATGGATAAAATAATTTCTAGATCCCTTTACATGTGGGATAATAGAGAGGTTGGGTTAGTTGTGGATAAGGATGGTTGAAAGGGGGTTGAGTTAACCTTTGGAGAGTTAATTTTATCCTTTAGTGACTCATGGGGTTTAAGAGGATTAATTAATTAACCATGGTGATTAATTAATAGGTGTGTAAGCTTATAGAATTTTTTTAGAGGAACAGTTAGTATGATTTATGTTATGAGAGAATTTTAATCAAATAAATGAAGATTTATTAATTAAATAGAAGAATTTGTGTTATATTGCTGATATGACATGAATTTGTGAGAAAGGGTATAATTAGCGCAATTTAATATTTAAATTTCTAGAGCTAAATTATAGGTTTCTACAAACATCAATCATCTCCCCATCCTCAGACATCAAAGGACCCCATGTAATAATTGTTTAGTAGAATGGCCAACCTACAGACCGCTACTTTGGGCACTAAGAGCACATTCACCAATGAGAAAATTTATAATTATCCCATTAACCCATCAGTACCCATCAAAACATATCCTCCACATTAAGAGATTCCTAAGTTCTCTAAATTCAATAGCAAGGAAGATCCCCAACAACATATTCATGCCTTTAGGCACTCATGCAATCTTATTTCCCATGATCAGTATATTTTTCTTCATACCTTCTCCATGTCATTGGTCGGACCAGCTCTAGATTGGTATAATGAGATTCCTCAACATTCCATATTCTCCTTCACTCAACTTGTGAAAATTTTCCTTGAAAACATCTCCATAAATTTATCACGCAGGATAACCATCCATGACCTCTATGCCATCAAAAAATTTCAGGATGAATCAATCACTATTTTCATTACTAGGTGGCACAACATTATCAATCAACTATATTTCTCACTACTCCAAACCGAACTCATTGAGATCTTCTCTAGATCATGCACTAAACAAATTTCATCCACCCTTCAGATTCATTCTTTTCAGACCTTTGAGGAAGCTTTTACCATGACTTGCAAGTTAGAATTACACACCCTTGAAATAATCCATGTTAATCTTTTCTTTAAAAAACCTACAACTAAATTCACTAAATAATTCACCAATAACGAAAAATACAAAAAATGTAGAAAAAACCATTGTCATAAAAAATTATTCCACATCCACATCTCATGTTGATCATGTGTAAAAATATCTTTTTCCAACCCCCAAATATACTCTTTTTGGAGAATTATACAACTTTATCTTTGACAATCTCATGGATACATGTGTCATTCAACTTCCTCTCATCCACTCTGTTGATGACTCACATCCCAAACCCACATAGTATCACGAGGACCATTATTGAAAACATCATAAAGTTCATGGCCATGATACTGAGAAATGTCATACCTTTAAGGAATTAGTGCAACAACTTATCAACCACAGGGATCTCTAATTAGAAAATCCAAATGCTCCACTGATCAACCATTGGATGTCTTCAAACAACCATTCCCCAATCATCCATCAAAAAACCAAGCCAACCCTCTTACATCTCAAGCACCTAATACCCACACAATCAACACTTTAAGGCAGGATCAAATATATTACCCACATCTACTTCGATATCTACACTCACACCTATATCTACAAGCATAGCTATACCCACACCTACACCATCCTCTACAGCCATATCTACATATACTTCTATACCCAAATCTTTATCCACATCTACATCTCAATCTATAGACACATCTATATCGTATCTTAAATCCTTTACCAAATGAACATGTCCCCTTGATTTTATCACAAGAGATGTATTAATCACATCTTCAACAGGTACCACATCTTATATATAAACACTTCTCAATTCTATACAATCCACAAGCCCTCCTAATTCCATCGATGATCCTACTCAAGATTCATCCACACATTCAACCATTAAATATACAACACAACATGTATCTAAACCATATGATCCTACCTCTAAAAAAGACTCCACCATTAAAAATATTGTGATCCATACCAAGGGAAAAGCTTTATGGAAAACGTCTAAGAAACTTAGCACACCCATCTAAACATATCTTACTCATCCATATAATAAGTTACAGCTTACCCCTTTGAAGCCCCACCAATCCAAACAACCCACTATCCAACCATCTATCTTAGGACCTTGACCATCTATTTTAGGACCATGTCCTTCATCAATATCTCCCATCACTACCACATCTGATCCAAAACCATCTACTCCTTATAAATCTTGCATCACGTATTCTCTCCCATTTTTTATCACCTTTAACATTCTTACCTCCATTACTATTCAAATTTATATTTCCCTCTCAAAAACCCATTTATTTTCTGTAATTCCTATTTTCCCTACCATAATCCCATTTTAATCCTATCATTATCCATCCCCCTTAATATATCCCTAGTACCATTTAATTACCCTTAAATCCCATCTATTTTCCTATTAATCCACCCACAAATACCCCCATTTATTTTCCCTAAGATCCCCCCTACACCCATTTAATGTTGTTTTACCCCTCCACTACCATTTATTCCCCCCATGCACCATTATCCCGTAAAAAAAACTAATCCCCAAATCTTAGCCCCTTTAATCCCCTTTTTAGTGTGTAAAACATCATCTCCAATTCCCAAGTGGATGATATTCTGTAGTCGCGGGCAACCCGTGTGGGTCATCATCAAACCTATTAATATATCTCTACCCTCCTCTCAAAAAGAAGAAAAATCTTGAGTGTTTCAGCTATCTTGCAAGATTACTATGTTATTTCTCTTCTCAAGAGCTATAACCATCTACTTGGAGTTTTCTTAGATTATTTGCATCCTATCCTTTGAGGTTGGAGGATTAAAATTTTACTTGGATTCCTTTTTTTGCTTCATCACCTCTTTATTTTAGGTCTGTAGGTTGTCTCGAAGCTCTGTCATTCCATCATCCTTTATTTTATCCTCATCATATCCCTTTCCCCATCCATTCAGCTCATCAAAATACCAAATCTTACCCTATTCATCATCAACCTAGCCTCTTTTCCATCGAAACGATATGCATTAGCCTTGTTTTTTGTCTACATCACCATTTGTCTCTGTCTTATAAATCCCTCATCATTTAGAACACTCCTTTTTATCACCCATCTACCTGACAGCCTAGATATTGTTTTCTTGGTCCTAGTCACTTTTGAACTGATCTAGTCACTGACAACCTGATCAATATCTTCATTAGATATTCCTTCCTTCACATCCTTTCTATCCCCCCACCATCCCAACATTAGTTCTAGCCTCTTAGAGTAGGTTCTAGGTATGTTTCGTGCTTATCTATTGATTAGCTCTATAATAGTAATCATCAACTATACTAGTCAGTCTTAGGTCATTGTCGATCGGACTAGGTTTGATTTTGTTTATCAAAATTTATATTATCACACCTTTACTTCAGCATCTCTAGCTTATTTTAGATCTATCTTTTAGATTTTTATCTACATCCTATTTATTTATTATCATTTAACGGTCATTTTATCAAAGTGGGTTGACATCCATCCCTAGGAAGTTATCACTTCTCAGGACTGACCTTGTCAGGAAACCCACTATCTTATCTACTAATCAATTTCATGTTTATTTTCTATTTTCTATGTAGGTTATCGAGATCACCATGGAGAGGCTATTTTTGTGCCTATGTCTCCATCATCACCATTGCCATCATATCAGGAGGTAACCTTAAAACCCCATATAGTTTATGATTTTCTTGATTTCTTGTGTCCCTTTTATTAACTTGTAATTGGAGCGGGAAATATCGTCAAACATTATGGCATGCTTGGTGGGACCACCATTACTTTTTGGTGAGTCCTTTCTTAATTATATTTATTTTTCATTTTCCTTCCTTTTTTTCTCTTTCTATTTATTTAGTAGGTAGAACTTTCTTGCTTGCATGCTATGTGGATTTTTCTCGTTTGAACAAAAAATGCTTGTGCTTGAAAATGAAAATGAAAAGAAAAATATTTTTTATTCAAGTATTCCTCATTTTGATCCCTATTTTCTTCCTTTTTTCATATTTCTCCCTCCTTTGTTTATGTTCTCTCATCGAATGTCACATTTCATTTTAGGTCTAATAAGAACACCTTCATGCTTTCTTGCTTGCATAGTCTAAGTAGCATCCATTGCATCCACTTCTTTCACACACATCCAAAATAAAAAATAAATAAACACATTTAGAAATATTATAACATCTGGAATTATTGGGATTTCATCACCTAATAAGGAAGTCACCATGGTGTTCTAGTTGCATTATAAGTTTTTTACTATTGGTATATCGAATAAGCACCCAATACCCTTATCGCTGTAGTGCGTGAAGTGTGGGGCTAGGCCCCTATACCAAGCCATGTACTGGTAGTCATCACAAATTTGTGCTTCACGTACCTTTAGGTATATCAAGGATGTCATCTAAAACATCCTGAAACCATCCTTAGACTGTCCATTTCATAGGTTCCCTTTGAGCCCATTTCTTATATTTTTCACACTCTTCTAATAAACAAGATAATTAACACTTTGTTGTGTGATTTTCTTGTCATATTAATAACTAGCATCAATTCTTGTTTGTTTGTTTTATGACCATTCTCACTCAATATCAAGTTAGAAAAATGGAACAAACTACTTCATCCAACATCCCCACCTCCAACAATATTTCCTGAAAAACATCCGCTCTTGCCATTATTTCTTTTGCTCCTTTAATGACTTCCTTTTCACTTCCCCAACCTATAATTTCTGGGACTCCTTCTAATGATCCCTATATGGTCTAGACCCATTCCCATGTTGAAACTAATATTTTCATCTCCCATCATTTTATTCCTTTTATACCAGTTATACCCCCATTTGTTACCTCCTTAAAGACCTTTGGGCCTCCCATTATCCCTCGTGGATGGTTGGAGTTTCAAGAACTCCTGGATACTAACCCTATTTCCCTTCATGATTATCTTATCCGTAAATCCACAAATGTTCTTGTAGACACCAAAATTGGGTCACACTCTCCTTGGTCCCTCATCAAATAAATACCTTGAACACATTTACCTAACCATGGCCCCTTTCATCCCACTCTAATATTAATTTAATTAATTTAATTTAATTCATTATCTCACAATATTTATTATTTTAATATCCTAATTGAGATAATGCCCACATATTCCACCTAGACATCTAGCCACCTCACCCTAAGACCTATTCTTTACTAAGTTGTCATAACTAACTAAGACCTACCCAAACCCTAAAAATCAAAGCCTATATTCCCTCTAACCACATTCCCATCCATTAGAAGGAAGCTTCCATTCTATTCTGTGGAGCAAAAAATGAGACGAGATCTAAGAAAATCAAAAGGATCTACCCATTTTAGAAAACCTAGGAAATCCTGCCCTAACTGACGCTGTCAACCTAAACCATCACGCTAGTCAACCTGGAACCACTGTCGGTTACCATTTAACCCCCAAAACAACCTTATTTCGAGGTTGGCACATTTTAGAGAGGCTGATACATCTTCTGAGAACAAGTGACAAAAACCAGAGCTGCATGCAAGTAGAACTAGCATTTGTACATGCATCAGAGCATCCATAGCCAGCACCAAAAGTAACTACAGAGCCATTGTGCCTTCATGGGAGTATCTGAGGAAGCGCCAACACCACACTAAGTTCTTTCCATTTGATCACCCACCATTTCCAACTAGACATCAAGCTCGTACAAACAGTAAGTTTTGTTAACCTGAACTGGTTCATTATCATTTTAGTAGATCTTTTTACTTCTGTTACTTAGTTTCTACTCCTCATTCCCATTCCCCACCATTTTACCTCCATGCAAACTTGACCATCCCTTTACCCACACCCTTGAACTTCCCATATCCAGATTTTAATCATTCCTGTGCATACTTGGGACCCACACGAATCTGTTCATTACCCTTCCATTTCCACCTAGCCTTAGATTTATCACCTAGACACCCCCATTTTTATTGAGTTTTCCTGTACCCCGACCATACCGACATGTTGGTTACCCACAACCATCACTGGTTAACCTAAATTGACATCGGTCATACCAGACTCGACGTCAATCTTTGTGTTTTTTACCAAAAACCAAAAATAGTGTTTAAAACCTCTACCCAATACCCAAAACAGCCTAGAACCTGACCTTGACTAGTACCAGTACCCAGATCAAGACCTTAACCTTCAGATTCAATCATATCTTAGCCTGTTGTGAATGAATTTTCTTATTGTAGATGAATGAGATACCTAAATCATTTTAACTACAGTAGGATTTCCTTTATTATTAGCATTAAGTTGTTTTAAATAGTGGATTAACAGCCATCTAGGAAGTATCACACTTCCAGATCTAGTACACACTAGGCAGTCCACTGCATATACTGTTTAACTGTTATTTGGTGGTCTTGTTTTCCATTTTAGGTAGTTCCTCTGAGAAAAAAGGAAGCTATCTCATTATCAGCTGTGGATTTAGCAGTCATACATGCGTAACAACCTACAACCAACATCTTAACATGTATTCCTCTTAGCCCTTTACCCTTATTTGTTTCATCAACATAAAGAAACGCTCTAGGTGAAACATTTTGGCACGCCTGGTGGGACCCGTTCGGGGTTCTTTGCATTCTTTCATTTTCTAGGTGAAAAGGTCATATGTTTGTTTCTTTTCTAAAAAGTTCTTACATTAAATTTTCTCCCCTGGAACCTTCTCTTCGTCTATTATCTAAAAGCAATCGTATTTTGGTGCTTTAAAAAGAACACTTCTTTTGTTTCATTAGTATCGCATTAGTGAAAGAGCATCCCTTCTCTTGTTCATCTTTTTGTCATCAAATGCAACATTTCAATTTGGGTTTAAAACTCATTTCATTTTATTCTGCTTCTCTACATTAGCTCACATTAATTGAGGGCAACCTATATGCTAGAAGTCATGCTAAGCTAATGGTTGAAAAATGAATCGTAGAAAAGCACTTCCTTTCTCTTTCTCTCTCTGAGTCTTACCAAACATCACAAAATTAAAAATATATACACATTCTTAAACAACATCTTACCCAGAAGAAGCTGTAGGTGATCACACGATCACAGGCATAATGGGCACCCCGCTGGTTATCTCTATCCAGTACCCCCATTAGAGGATGGGCCTGCCCCCACCATAACATACCTGAAACCTCTCCTTGTAGATCTCCTTCTTTGTAGGAAGCCATCCTCACCAAAAAATTATATTCTAAAGTTCATGAGTCAGTCCTTAAATAGCATAAGCTAAACAAACATAATAGAAAAAACACTCTTAGGATCCTGTATTTTTCTTAGTGTTTCTTCTTGGCTTGCATTTTGAGGTGAGAGGTCACGTTCTTCATTTTTCTTATTTCCCCTTGCATGCTCCTCATCACAGTTGGTGTATTCCAACTTCATTTGAGTGTGCCTGGACCATATTCTCATCATTCTCAGAATTTTGGGTTTGATTCCACATTTAATTTTAACTCACAACCACATTTTCTTCATCGTTGTTTCAATTTCACAGTGACCGGTGTCGGTCCAGTGACCATCATCGGTTACCTTCTGACCGTCATTAGTTTCACTCAACCGGTCATCGATTCACTGTTATTTTGGTTAACCTACCCAAAAGGACACCTATTCACCTTCTTTGACTGTTCAGAGTCTCTATCACTCTTATCATATTCACTTACCTCAGTAATTCTCATCAGCATCTTGCATACTTGGCAGAGTATTGGCCTTTTTCCTTGTTTTGACCAACTATCCACTTTCCATAGTGACCGACCACAGTTACCTGTGACTGGCATCAGTTTAACCTAACTGGCATCGGTTAGCCTGTGTAATTTTATAGCTGACATTTTAACCCCAATTCACCTACCACCACCTATTTATCCTATCTCTGCTGTATTTCTATGTCATTTACATAGAAAGTAGTCCTACCATGTTAGTGCTTGTTCACATGGTGCTGACCCAAAGCCAAGCAAATGCCCTCATATTCCATGCCAGTTGTCAACCACTCCCACCTAGTCCTTCACCACCTTCTATTTTATCACCCATGGATCCTACCCAACCTATCACTATCGCCACAGGAGATGAGGAGTTCACATGACTCCTTGACTAGAACCCTGCTTGCCTTGCAGTTTTATCTTTCCCACTCATCCACTCGAGATGCCTCGGGTCAGTTGATATACGACATGCCCATATCTATCCCCCTGACACTCACTCCTACTTCTGCGTCAGCCCCTTCTGGCTCCATGCTACCCACATCTACCTTGCCCCCAGTCATTTCTCAGCTAGGCCCCATACCTACTATGACTGCCATGTCTGCCACATCTGTTGCACCTGCCACATCCACTATACCTTCACCAACCACCCAGAACATAACCTCATCCACACCTATTGTTTCATATATACCCATAGCTACATAACCACCCCCGGTGTCGGTGACCCCTACCCCTTTTCAAAATGTTGTTCTTTCTATTCCAAAATCCTTAGCCCCCATTACCACCAGGGTCACCACGACCCTTCCACCTCCATATACGTACTATCAGCATCCTCTCATTTCATCTATCATTCATTCTGGGTACGTACCCCCTATTTCATTCCCTCCTTCTCAATCTACCTATATGGCAGTGCCATATACTGGAATGCCACCCTCGTCATATGCCCAACACCAACCCTCTTACACTACAGGAGTCACCCAACCATCACAACCTACCAATGACCTAATCAAGTTAATGATGGACAAGATGCAGACATTGGAAGCATCAGTTTCTGGCTCCCACAACACTCTCACCTATGATGAGATTTGTAATGAGCCTATCCACCCATCCATTCCTATCCGCCCATATCCCATGCATTGGGAAATGCCTAAATTTAACCGCTTCAATAGCAAAGAAGACCCAGCAACAACATTTGCGGTCTTTCAAACATGGGTGTTATCTGATCGCCCATGATGACACTTTGCTTTTGAGGACCTTTCCCATGTCTCTAACTGGGCCTGCATTAGATTGGTATAGTGGGTTACCTAGACACTCTATCTTCTCATTTAATCAGGTAGCCCAAGCCTTCTTGGATCACTTCTCCATTAATGTTGTTAAGAAGGTTACCATGACTGACCTCTACTCTACGCGTCAGTATGACGACAATGAATCTATCACAGATTTTGTTGCTCGTTGGCGTAGCTTGATCAATCAACTCACATTCCAACTACCACAAACCAAACTCATAGAGCTCTTCATGTGGGCTTGTGCTAGACATATCTTCACCAACCCTGCAGGTCCAAACTTTCTGAACCTTTGATGAGGCATTCACCATGGCATGAAAGCTAGAGATTCGGGCCATCGAAGAGAAGAAAATCCAACTACGCAATAAGAATTCAGACATTCAAATCAAATGATGCCTCTTCTGCTTCGAAACCACACGAACAATTATTCAAAATCCAAGGGAACCGCTAATGTAGTGGTACTCAAGGCTGGCCCAGCTCATCCATCAAATCAGGCTAGTCCCTCATCTAATCTTTCTCCTGTTCAGACTTTTCAATTCAGACGGGAACAACGGAAATACACCCCAATTGGGGAACCTTATTCTTTTGTCTTAGAAAAGATCATTAAAGTTGGGGCCATCACCCTTCCTCCCATAAAACCACACACTGGTTTTGACCCTGCTCACCCCACACCCGCATGGTATAAAGAGCACGACTTCTATAACTATCATCGAGTAAAGGGTCATAGTGATGGAAATTACATCACTTTCAAAAACATTGTCCAAGAAATGCTCGAGAAAGGTGAGTTAACCTTGGATAATCCTAATGCACCTGCCAATCAAAACCTACACATCTTCAAGAAACCATTTCCTAATCATGCCCCTTCTTCTGATCAAACCGGAGAGACCTCAACTCATGATAGCCATACCCGCGAGGTCCATGCTATTTTCAGCGATGCACCCGTTGCTACCCAATTACCTCATATTCCTTCCATCAAGGAAATCCTAGCCCAAAGTCCTCCACCTACACTTGAACCCACCTCACCTATTCCTCCACCTACACTTGAACCCACCTCACCTATTCCTCCACCCATAGAGGAACACCCTTCATCCCCTCCCTCACCTATGAAGGAGCCTCCTGTTAACATTGAGATCATTTCACCTTTAGCTTCTCCACCTAGAGAATTATCACCTGTAGTACATCTCTGACCCATGGAAGAGGCTTGTTTATCTCCTCCACCCATAGAGGAGCACCCATTTTCTCCTCCCCCTATCAAGGATCCTAGTAGAAATACCTTTACCTCTAGGTGACCATTCTCCATCAGCTACCCAAGATCCTGCGGACTTACTTTCAGCTCTCTTACCCACGGAAGCCGAAGCTAGCAAATTCCCCATCTCTAAGACTCATTTTATGGGAATTACCATTGGATCCTCATCAACCTCACCTACAGCAGGTGCCTTTTTCATGCCTAGCCGATCACCTAGATTATGTGGATAGAGCCTTACTTTGGGGGCATCTTCTACTTCCTGTCTCAACACAAATGCAGATGTCACTTGCTGACACTTCCACTATCTACCCAAAAATATTTCAGCCAATCGAACCAAACACAACTACAACTATCACAAATTCCACCATGATACCCCTCATGACTCAACTCACACCTCTACCCATAACCCAACATGCATCTAAATCCAAACCCACACCTACATCATCTTCCTCACCTAAACCTATTACTACCTTAGGGGTCATCCCAACTGCCAGCCTTACTCATCCACCCATCAAATTAGATTTAGCTACATCCTCCAAAGCCAACACCAAACCTACTCTGGCCCCCAAACAAAAGAACCAATCCCATAAATCTCATACTCCAACCTCACCAATCACACCTTCATCACCTTCACCCTTTCCATCCATCCTAGGACCTCGCCCCCTCCCAGCGTGGTTAAGAAACCTCCACCCACTGGTAAACTAAAAATGCAGCAACCCATTCAGCCCTCGCATAACCTCTACCATACCCAAGCACCCAACATGACTTACGCCTGCACCTACAACATCTTTACCACCCATACCTCCAATACCATCGATAGACTTCTTCATTACCCCTGACATTTCAATCTCTTTCCCTCACACCTCCTTCACGACCTATGCCAGCTACCTTCACAGCACCTCTGTTATCCCCATGGGTGACACGCCCCCTTCCCCCATCCACCTTTCCCTCTAGAGCTCATGTGCACGTATCACCTTTACCCAAGAAGGTGCAACATAAAGACAAAAATCTGCTACCCTCCAATAAGGTAGTCAAAACAACCACACACTCTCCTACCAGTTCATCTACCATACCCCTACCCAAACAAACACAACCAACACCTAAGATCACACCAGCACCTAAAACCATAGCTTGACCTACTCCCCCTTGTGCAAAGACCGTTCCTCTACAGTCAACCACACCTACACCTAAACCCACCTTCACTTCCCATTGCGATCCACTAGCGGGGTCCTATGCCAAAATATTAACCAACCTCCTTGAAACTTATGTCATCACATTACCACCTCTCAGACCTTATGACCCACTCAAACCCAAACCAAAGGGGTTTGACGACACTAAAATTTGTGCCTACCATCATGTGCCAGGGCACGATGTAGAGAACTGCAAAGCTTTAAAAACCATTCTTATCCAGTTGTGTCCTCCTGAAGAAAACTTTGATGATGATGACCTTCTTGATGAGGACCCCATTTCACCAACACCCATTCCTAGAGCTCTTCCCTCACTGCCTACTCAATGACCCAGACCTTCACCCCCACAACTCCTAGAACCACCTCCAAGATTTGAAATTAACATGGTTTGCATCAAAGAACTCGTCAAACCTCCACCTAAATGTCAGTGTGCTCAACTCATCTCACAAGGTTCCTTCCCACCACTAGGATTTTTCCCTTCATGTCGTTATACCTTTCATGGCTCACCTACCTCACTTACCTCCCCACCTCAGATCAACATGATCCACATTGCTACCCATGCTCAGAAGAGATAAAGGCAAGGAAAAGGCAACCGACCCACCAACCAACCCTATACCCAACATACCATCTTGTACCTACACCTAAAATCACTATCCACGCCCCACATATCCTATTTCTAATGGGGTTACACATCGCGCCATGCTCAAACAATTACACCAATCCCCCCTCAAAATGTCTTTGTATGACCTCATCCAAACCTCAGAATCCCATCGTCAAGCTCTCATGGAGGTCCTACAATCTATTGAGGTTTTACCCAATGACCCTACACCCGTAGCCTCCATTATCACACCCCATCATGTAGCCTCTCTCACCAAATTACCACCTTTATCCACACCTCCACCTACTCACCAAGTAGCCTCCCTTAGCTTCTCAGAGGAAGAGATCACATCACACCAAATTGATGACCCATACCCAGCACTCTTCATCTCTGTCCACATCGATGATATATGTGTACAGTGTGCTATGATCGATGGGGGTGCTAGCATTAATATCATTTCCTCCCATGCATTCATCTCAAATGTGCATACCTGACAATTACATGCATAAACATCCCATCATGTTGCATTCATTCAATGACGCTATCACCTCTACACTTGGCACCGTCATCCTCCATGTTTGCGTGGGCCCCCACATTGTTCTAGAGTTATTTTATGTCTTAGAGGGGGAATTTCAATATAACTTGTTGCTTGGTAGACCCTGGATTCATGTCATGGGTTGTGTTCCTTCCACTTTGCATCATTGTGTAAAGTTTGAGCATGAAGGACACACCTATACCATTCCAGCTGATCCATCACCTTTCAAAACTTGCAACATGCTTTTACCAACCCAATGACGTGCTTATACCCATTAAGGCGTCTACCTCCATGACCACTACCTCTTCACCTACACCTCTACTCACTAATACAGCCACTACCTCAACCGCACATACCTCCTCCATTCCTACCACTGCCACAACCTCCATAGCCAAACCATCAGCCTCCCAATCCATTAGCTCCACCTCTGATCTGACCTTCGACACATCATCTATTCCAGCTACCCACATACCAACCACTGATCCCTTGGAAGGAATTTTTCAACGCCTCACTTTGGGGGAGTATCACCTATATAGTGTCAACACATTCCTTTCTCCACAAGAATATGGAAGTCTTCACCAACACCCTCATTATGATCACCGTATAGGAGAGAACCTCCTTTATGGTCCTCCCCACCTTTGTACCAATCTCACCTATGGGGGACTTAATACTACCACTTACACACCTGAACCACTATCACAAACCTACCCATTTTCCATTGACTTCCAATCACTTACCAATCACCATTTCACCCACACCTTCCTGCACTGATGTGCGTGGAAGGGTTTTGGTTTTGGATTTTACGAGAAAGGCTGCCATACTGTTATTCCATGTACTACCCACAAACATAATGACCATAGTGGTATCGGCTTTACGGAACCACCTACCAAGAAGGCCCGCATTGAACTCATTGAGGACATTAGCCCCTCTCCACCTTCTTCACCACCATCACCACCTTCACCGACAGAGTCGATGGATCCAGAATCCATTCCTCCTAACTTTTTTTTTCATAAACACCATTTCCTTGGGGCCTCTGACTTATCAACGTGAGGGCGAGGCTCCTTCCTCTCTTCCCTTCCTGTATCCTGAAATGATTGATGACAATACACCTTCGATTAACATCATTCAATGTCAGGATGATGAATCTATACTCACCTACCTTGGTGCTGAAGACTCATATATTCATCAGTCATTACCATCTGAGACACAAACCATGTTGAATGAATCAACTATCAAAATCAACATTCATACTCAGGATGACCCACACATCCTAAAGATCAATCAATCTTTAGATGCTGCTGAACAGGAAGCTGTCACTTCCTTTCTCAAATAACATGACCACGCTTTTGCTTGGTCTTATGCAGACATGCCTAGTATTGACCCCACCATAGTGGTCCACAATATCGTAACCATTCCCGATGCCAAACCCATCAAACAAAAAGCTGAGGAAAATGCACCCTCGCATTGCTCTTCTGGTCAAAGAAGAACTTCAATACCTCCTTTCTGTTTCCTTCATCTTACCCATTGATTATCCCCGATGGATTTCCAACATTGTCCCTATCACTAAGGCAATAGGGGGACTCTGCATTTGCATGGATTTCCATGACCTCAATCTAGCTTGCCCAAAAGATGACTTTCCTTTACCTGGTATTGACCAACTAGTTGACCTTACCGCTGGTCACGAGATGCTGTCACTCATGGATGGCTTCTCGAGTTATAACCAAATATTGCTTTCCCTAGAGGATCAACACAAAACTACATTCATCACCCCTTGGGGGACCTTCTGCTACCAAGTCATGCCTTTTGGCCTTAAAAACGCTGGGCCACCTATCAACGGGCTATGACTTATATCTTCCATGACATCATGCATCATATATTAGAAGATTACGTGGACGACCTCCTGGCCAAATCCAAATGCTGCTCCGAGCACCTCACCATCCTAAAAACCATCTTTGACCACCTTATTAAATATTACGTTCACCTTCAGCCCAAGAAGTGTGTCTTCATGGTTCTCTCAGGAAAGCTCCTAGGATTTATCGTTTCCTTATGTGGTATAGAAGTTGACCTTGCTAAAGTCAAGGCCATTCTTGAAATGCCTCCACCCACTAATCTTAGACAACTCCGTAGCCTGCAAGGTAAGTTGCAGTCTATTCACAATTTCATTTCACAATTATCTAATCGGTGTCAACCATTTCATCATCTTCTCAAGAAGGATGTCTCCTTTAAATGGGATAATGACTGCCACAAAGCTTTTGAGGCCTTAAAACAATACCTTCTCTAACAACCCGTACTCATTCCACCTAAAGATGATCAACCCTTTCTACCTATACATCTCAGCTACCGATCACTCCTTGGGGGCCATGCTCCGCTCATCACGATGAGCAACACAGGGAGCAAGGCGGTTTATTACATAAGCCATACTCTTTTAGACTACGAAACCCGATACACCCATGCCAAAAACTTTTCTTAGCCTTAGTTTTCATTGCCACAAAACTCTGCCATTACCTACTCAATCACAAAACCTATGTTGTGACCAACACCGACCCCTTACACTTCATGTATGCCAAACCTTACCAAAATCAGCGTGCCATGCTGGCTTCATGCTTTTGGCCAACCTCAACCTCAAATTTATCCACCAAAATTCCATCAAGGGCCAAGATATCACCGACCAATTGGCTGATGCACCTATTTCCAGGGATCAACCCTCTAATTTTGACTTTCCAGATGAGTCAATTGCTTCCCTTTCCCTAGATGAACCCACTTACCAAATGACACTCTTCTTCAATGGTTCTAAGTGTCAGCATGGGGGTGGGGTAGGTGTTATCCTCATTCTTCTTGATGGTGAACCCATGCCTTTGTCTTTCAAACTAGATTTTGATTGTACAAACAATATTGCCGAATACGAAGCACTCGTATTAGGTCTCTAAGCTGTCTATGCCTTGGATGTCAAATCCATCAACATCTTTGGTGATTCTCAATTGGTCATAAACCAAGTCAATGGTATATACCAATGTCATAATGAGACACTTCAAAAGTATAAACATCATGCAGACATACTTTTGACCACCTTTGACCGTTATGCCCTTCAAACCGTCCCTCGTTCAACCAATAAATTTGCAGATACCATGGCTTGCTTGGCTTCTCAAATACCCTGCTTCACCTGCTGATTCTAAAATATTTATCACCATACAAAGACTCCAATCACCCTCTTATTTACCTCATGAAGTTTACTCCATCAGAACCACTGCCCCTGACCCAAGTGACCTTTGGTATAAACAATATTCAACTACGTTTCCCTCTCCATCTTGCCTCCCGACCTCACCTCGTAATAGACAACGTGCCTTCCTTAAAAAGGTCTCTCGTTACGTCATCATGGGTGGACCTCCTCTATAAGCACAGCTTTGATGGTATTCTCTTACGATGCCTTACAAGTTCATAAATTCCTTATACCATTAAGGAAGTTCATGATGGCATATGTGGAGGTCACTTCAGTGGCCTTGCTATTGCTAAGCACATTCTCCGCCTAGGCTATTACTGGACGACCCTCAACCATGATTGTTTGTAACTACGTCAAGCTGTTGTGTAAAATGCCAACAACATGCCAACCTTCATCATACACCCAATCATGCCTTATAGGTCACCTCGTGACCTTTGGTTCTTCTCTCAATGGGGTTTGGATCTTGTCAGAGAGATCAATCCCCATTCTTCCCAATGACATCAATGGATCATCACTGCTACCGAATACTACACAAAATGGGTTGAAGCCATACCTCTCATCTCCATGAAAGCCAGAGAAAATATGTGAGTTCATCAATCATCACATCATTTTTCTCTTTGGTGTTCCACATTGCCTCATCACTGATAATGGAAAACAATTCAAAAATAAAACCTTGCAAAAACTTTGCGACGCCTTTGGCATTTAGCTAAGTTTCTCATCACCTTATTACCCACAAACCAATGGCCAAGCTGAATCCACTAACAAAACCCTTAAACAAAATTCTCATGAAAGTGGTTAACGATATTGGGAAGGACTGGCATATGCACATTCCTTTCGCTATGTGGGCATATCGTACTAGTATCCATACTTCCACTACTGCCACACCTTTTTCTCTGGTCTACGGTACAGAGGTTGTTCTACCTCTTGAAGTCCATATTCCCTCACTCCGCATTTCTCTCCATGACATGCTCAATGATGATGAATTTCATCAGGACCATTTAGCACAACTTGAGTTATTAGACAAACATCATCTTAACGCTCTTGACCACCTTCAAGTTTACCAAAAATGTATCAAACATGCCTATGAAAAATGTGTCCATGAACGAACCTTCCAAATTGGTGACCTTGTCTTGAAAGAAAATCAACATGTAACCAAAGAAAAAAAGTAAACGGGGAAAATTTTCTCCTAATTGGCTTAGGACCATACATCATGACTCATACTTACAGATCAGGTGCTTATCATTTATCTTCACTCGATGGTAAACCTAGAACCTAAGCCCCTTAATGCCTTACATCTTCAACCATTCTATTGTTGAATTTTAGTCCTACCTCACCTTTTGTCTCTTTCCATGCTCGTCCCTTGAGCGCTATCCACTTCTTACACCTCACCAATGATTAAACAAGAATCATGTGCAGTGCCCGTCACTTTTTATCTTCTCTTGAATATGTGTACCATGGCGCTGCACATAACATGATTCTCATGGATACTTTTCATCTACCTTTAGATGAGATCCCATGGTCATTTCACCCTACTTTCTAAACAAGAATCCTATTCTTCACCTTAGTCTTGTCCATGACTTAAAATCCCTCACATGGGATCCAACTCCTTGAGTCAAACTTACAATAAAAGATGACTCCCTCAAAAGGACATCTTTCTCTCTATAATCACTGCTATAAATAGACTACTCCCTCAAAGGACAGTCTATGTAAAGCTCTTTCAAAAAATAAAATAAAAAAAAAGAGAGAGAATCTGAAGCTTCCCGCATCGATCAGCTTCACGAAGACCTCAAGGAGTTAATTTCCTCATCCCATATAGACTTCCCGCATCGATCAATCTATCTCAAATACAAGTCAAAACTAGAAAACTTTTTAGTCATGGACTTGCCCATTGTGACCTCGGATCTCTTGCCACAAAGGCATGCTACCTCAATACCATATAAAAACTAACCACTTTTCACCCTCTCACCATTCACACTTTCATTTCCTACCGCCTCAAGGGACCTCATGGAACCGTGACATTTGGTGGTCATGTGACTACTTTTCACCTTTAGAATAATCAATCATGCAATGTCTTTAGGGTCTTATGTTCATCAGCCTATCTCCAAGGTATGATCTATTTGTTATGATCCTAGACCAATCAGGTGGCTTTCTTGCCTCCTCTTATCTTTTAAACCTTCCTTCATTATGTATTAATTACCTTGTATAGGGCTTGACCTTCACACTTACCTTTAGGTAATCTTCTCCTCCTTCCACCATAATCAACTCAAAATCACCTATACCAATGTGCCCACAATTCACCCATACCTAACAAACCTAGACTCAATCATGCCCATAATATATCCACCCATACTCATTACCTCCTCTCATTCTTCCCTAGCTTATGGGAGAACTACATCAGCCTGAGGTCCATTCTAGCTGCAACATGTAGGCAACACTCCGAGGGCATAGGGCATGTCATCACCAATCCGGCACTATGATAATTCTTCACCGGGAACTCCTCATGCTATGATTATTTACTAATGCACAACCTTTAGTTTGGTGGATGTAATCTGGAACACAACAACAAACATAACACAAGAATACCATAGACTATGATAAGAAGCACTGATGATAAATTTGAAATATCAGAGTAAATTATAATATTAACATGAAATTGTTACAATCTCACCCATGAGGTACTTAAAATGTTATTGACTTTACTTGCCTTCTGTTGGTTGGATATTTTGTCAAACCAAAATATGAGGTTCAACCACAGTACATGGGATTAAATCCCTCCTCAAAGACAGGTGAGGCTGCCTGTTTATTGCTAATCTAAAACACAGTAAATAATATATACAATATTCACACTAATCTAACCATTGGGGGTTGGGATGAAATCCCGAAATCCACATTCACACGATTCAAGGATATTGCTTTCGTAAATGAAATAGGTTAGAAACTGTTACAGTGAAAGAAGCACGGTAGAAAAGAAATGGGAGAAACGTATTTTCTTTCGAGTAAACACAGAGCACGAAATAATCATACGAGTTTTAGATCACAGATATAATGTCTGAGATAATTATAAACACTGAGATTCTATGCAAAGAATAGCTTTAAGATCATGAACATAAGAACACTGTCTTAAATAAGATATATTTCACAACACAAAGTCTGTAAAACAATATCAACTTCTATTCTTCAAAATGATTGAAAGAAAACACAAAGTTTTTCTCCTTTCCAATAGCCCCTTAATGCTTCAAAAATTCTTGACCCTTTAGAATGCACAGGCATCCCTTATTTATAACAAAAGGAACTAGAGATAAAACAGGACAGATCCTAAAAAGTAGCACTTTAACTGGAGTTCAATTTTGCATGACTCTCACGCAGGAGATCAAGTCAAAGTATGAATTAAAAATATGACAAAACAGAAATAAAAAAGACATGTCAATCTAAAAATAGAAATGACATGGGACGTTGGAACTTAATCCGAATCATCATCCTTTGCTTCTTCTTCTTTCTCTTCCTCCAGCTGAGACTGTTTGTTCCGAAACTCCTGGAATTTCCGAATAATGCCTTGCATTTCATTTTCATCAGGTGCAGTGGAATGATCATTCCACATTTCGCAGGTCTCATGAACATCACTGGCAGTGCCGGGAAGTTTCTTCAATCCTTTGCTGAGCTTTCTTAAGGCCTCCAAAGTATGCTCTATCCTTACAAACTGACTAATGACTTCAAGGTCAAATCCGTGTACAGGTTCATGCTGAACAGATTCTTGGACTTGTTTGAAGAGATCATCTGCTGATAGGATACCTGAGTTCCCAACTGACACCTTTGGACAAATCTTCAGCAATTCTTCTTCCAGATCACTTTTCCCATCGATCAATTTATCCCTTGATTCTCTCAACTTGCTGCAGGCTTCGTTGAGGATCTTTACTCTGAACTTGATGGCCTTGGTCAGCTGGAAGTGTTTATCTGTATGTGGAAGAACGCCTTCTTCTACCAAGAGATGTGCTGGTATTTGCTTTAGCACTTGGAGAGCTTCACAAGTCAAATCAAGCTGTCCAATTTCTTCAGTGAATTCCTCATCCATCTTCTCTCCTTCCTTCTGAATCTCTCCCAAAGACTGATGAACCTTCACCACGTCTTGAATTACTTCCTTCCCTTGTTGGAGCAACTTTTGGATCCATTCATCAACCACCCTTCCTTTTTTAGCAATCTTCTCAATCGTAGGCACCGATGAGAAATCGAATCCGACAGATACAGAAGAAGATGGTATGGATTCCAGGGGTGTTGAGAGTTTAATCAAAACCTCTGTCAACTGCTCCACTTTTTCCTTAAGCTCATTTCTGCTGTCCTTTGTTTCTTTCAACTTTTGGCACAGCACGTCTATGGAAGCCTGTGCATCTTGTTGCGCTCCTTCTGCTGTCACTTTCCCTAGAGCCACCTTGGTTATCTGATAATCAGAAGCGGTTATATCCTCTCTAGTTTTGTCAGCCGAGGGAGTGGCAATCTCTGCGAACTTATCTCCTGAAGCATCTACCAAAACCCTTGAAACTGTTTTGGGCTTCTTGGCTGACTCTTGCAGTAGGAGCCTTGAGTGAGCTGAAATCAAAGGCTGGTAGGGGTACAATTACTTTCCTCTTCCTCGGAGTTTGCTCGAGTAGCCATTGTGGCGTATCAGAGGAAATTGCCAATGTTGTAGTAACTGGTATTCTACTCTCAAGGGGAGAAGATTCTACTATTGGAGGGGGAACAACAGCCAACGTGGTAGTAGATGCAACAAAGAGAGGCACAGGTTATGGGGGAGTACCGGTGATCACTTGGGTTCCAGCAGAGAGGGGTGAAATCCCAGAGAAAATATTGGCCATACTTGCAGAAGTGGATGGAGAATGAGGAGGCTAGAAGTGGCTGTTGAGGGAGGAGGTGCAGATTCAGTTTCCAAAGCCTTGAATGCAAGAGATAAGGTCTCTGCCAGTTGAGCAATCAGCAAATGGTGAAGACAAGAAGCTAGCTTCCTCCTCCTTCCAAATTAATCTCCCCTATTTCTGGTGGTGTTGGTGATTCTGGCACAACCACCGTTTCAGCTGGAGAGACAATTGAAGAGATTTGTCTTTCTTTCTTCTTCTTGGGAATCCTGATTTTTATAGACCCCCCAGAAGATTCTTTGTCCTTTTTCTTTTGGGAGGGCCCCACCTCTGTTTCAGCCAGCTTTGGAAACTTGTCATCTTTAAAATTCATGCCCCAAGAAGAGAGCCATTTTTTGGTGCGAGCAAGAATGAGAGCCGACCTATCTGTGATAGAGGCATTTTCGCTGGCCGACCAATCAATAGGCGGGAAAACGTATCGATCTTCATTAAGCCCATCATAGGACATATCCAACACACTTTCATTGTCAGTCTGTGCCATCTGGCAAATCAGAAAGCTCTAGCGTCTGAATCTCATTAATAGTTAACCTACTATTATCTTTTCTGCGAACTGCAACTTCGTTACGCAGATCCACCCAGATATCCTCAATGTCGGGCCTGTGCAGATGTAGGGGTTCCATAGGTTCTAAGTACTCCACGAATGTCAAAACCATCCCGAGGACTTCATACGCTTCTTTAGTTTTTCCTGGATTTCACATTCAACATTTTTGGCCTTTGCCACTGTTGCAGCAAGTATATCTCCCAATAGAAATTGGGAAGGATATTGCTGCCTTATGCTTGCTCTATTGGAATTTGTGAAAATCCAATAGTTGTCTGACCAATTCTAGCAATATCAATCTATCCCCTGGATAGCGAGGCAGACGGAAAGGCTCTCCTGAGTATATGACCGCTCGACGATAGGTAAACTTCTTGAACTGCAAGAAGATACATCCCCCATTTAGATACTTCAGCCCATGCCTCGTCTAAGACCCTTGTCTTTCTCAGCCCTGGGTTCAGCTGACAGATGTTCTCGTAGAAAAAGGACGTCATTTACCCTCCTAAAATGATCCTTGGACCCCTTCTTTGTTATTTGAGGGGATAATACTTATAGATTGGATTTGTCGTTCTGCTTCCTTTAGTCTCCAGCGCCGGGATAGCTCCTCATCCCAGCCGCTGCATAGGCCACATATGAGAACATATAAAACTTTCTGGTTGATAGGACCGTCGTCATCTGGGAAGCAATTTCATCGCTGATAAGGGTCCCCCAGTCAATCCCTTGCTGATTCTTCTTGATGATTACCATAAATTGGTACATCCATCCATGAAATAAATTTGATTCAGGCAAACCAAACACCCGGCTCAGTAGGGTGATAATATCGTTGATTTCTTGTATGAAATCACGATCTAGGGATAGTTCTTGGAAATCTAGATATTGCTGGTTTTGCCTTGACCAAGAACTTCTTATTGACATCCCTAATGCAGTCTTCCTGATTACTGTCCCAGGCCTTCTGAGCCGACTTGATGTATAGGGCCCCATACTCTTCAAAATTTGGTAGTTTCAGGAGATCATCAAAATAAGCTCCATCTAGTTTGATAACTACTTCACCAGCCTGATTCCGCATGGAATGAGAAGGCGAGTCGTAGTTGGATGCACACGCCAAAACAAACTCTAGACATTGGGCAGACATGGGGAAGCCTGCTGCAAGGGGCAAGCCACTGTCAGTTATAGCCACCATCCATGGGGTTTGAGAGGAAGTCCTTCATCCTATTCCAAAATTCGTCCATATCTATGTTGCCCATTTCAGTGTCCCTGATATCATAATTACAGTCGATGTATGACGGGGATTCTGGTTTCTTGAACTTATATTTCATCCTGCTAGATTTTTCGGCCTTCTCCTGTGATGAACCAGGATCTGACATGAAGAATATTGGAAGGAGAAAGGCTCGGAACTCCGGAGATGTTGTGCATACTGAAAAACCCGATTGACTGAATGCGTCGGAAGAAGAGAAGAACCCCGACAGGAACAGAAGAAGATGTTGGAAAACTTTGAGAACCCGACAAGGTCTGATATGTCAGAACTCTTGGCGAAATCCCGACACTCACTGTCAATGGCAGAAACGGGAGGAAACCCGGCACCCACTGTCAATGGCGGAAACGGGAGGAAACCCGGCACCCACTGTCGATGGCGAAAACGGGAGGAAACCCGGCACCCACTGTTGTTAATGGCGGAGAACTCAGAGATACCCGGCACTTAGCTTTTGAGGTCGGAACGTTGAGAAACCCCGACACTTCAAGCTTCCAATGTTCTTCGGACTTTTGAATCTGCAACACAGTCTTCAAAAGCTGGGAAACAAAAACAGAGTCTTTCCTTTGAATTTCTACACACACAACTTCCTTCTTTCTTTGTTATTTGCATATTCCATACATCATGCATAGTAATTAGAAATTTGGAAGGAAACAGCACCAATTGATAGTCTCAAAAAGAAAATAAACCCTAAAAACCCAAAACCCTTTCCAAAACAACACAGAAAGAAGAAGGAAAGAAAAACCCTCAACAACTGGTAAGAAATTCGAAAGAAAATACACGCAGTCGATCCAGAAAAATCAAGAATAAAGAATGAACAGAAAGAATACCTTCAATTCAAAACAGGTAGGATCGAAAACAAACGATCCAGTCTGGGCAATGCGAGTTTGCAGGTACTGAAAACAGGAGGAGCATGCGTGAATAATCCACGAATTAAAAATATTGAACGGTAAGACTGACGTGGAAATCCGCGTATTTATAAGAAAAATCAGTAATAAATACACTTCAGCTTGGCACGTGCCAACTCACCGACGACTCGACATGAATGCCACGTCAGCATGTTGGAGGAGGTCCAAAAACCCGACACGAGGAGATTTAGTGCATTTCAGGTTTCGGGCTTTCGGAAAACATGGATGCACAAAAAATGTTTTGAATCATGAATGTTCCGATGCATTGAACTTCCCGAAATCCCGATTACAAAGGATTGAGTGGACTCCGGGAATCGGAGAAGCATGGCAGCATAAAACATGTTTTGGAACATGAATGTCCCGATGCTTTAGAGTTCCGAAAACCCGAATACAAAGGATTGTCTTAACACAAGGCGGGGTTTCGGGTTTCGGAAGTCACGACGACACAAAGCATGTTTTAACTCAAGTATGTTCCGATGAGTTGAATTTCTGAAAACCCGATTACAAAGGAATTTCTCAATATGCAAGGCAGGTTTCGGGTTTTGGAGGATCATAAGACATAAAGCATGTTAAAACTTATGTCAAGCTGTTAGTAACACCTGAAAACACCGATTTTCTCTAAGAGAGGTCATAATGCAAAATCACTTCGAAAATTTTGTAGGGGTTATCCGATCGTTTCGTTGTGAACTCAATACGGGGATAACAGCTAGCTCCAGTTGGGGACTTTCTTTGTAATACCAAAGGAAGAGAACTCAAAATCTCTAGTCTCACGGACCAGGGCCTTATCCATTGGGCTACGGGGTCAAGGAGAAAACCAAAACAAAACAAAACAAAGAAAGAAAGAAAGAAAGAAAGAAAAGAAAACACACAACAAAAAGAAAAATATGTACAATGCAAGAGAGCATCTTACATTAATGGTGGAACAGCTTTAGATGTTGTCCAATGAAAGGCAAAGGGAGTAACCCTCCATCTAGATATGATAGAAGGAAACTATTTTCACCATTCAACTCGTGGATCTTGAAAGGTCCTTTCCATAAAGAATCAAACTTTCCATGCATTCCTTTCTGTTCTCTCCTTTTATCCCAAAGCAACACCAGGTCTCCAATCTGGAAGTTGCGTTGCTTTGATTTTTTATCGAAAATCTTCTTCACCTTGCTCTGATGATCTGATATACGATCAACCACCTTGATTCGCTCTTCTTCTAGCCTGGTTAGGTACATAACCCTCTTCTCGATAGAATTCTGAAAAGCTACATCTTCAACCGCTTTCGCCAACTGCAAGGCCGGCAATTCTACTGAGATAGGAATTTCAGCATCAATCCCGTTATAGCAATTGGAAAGGAGACATCCCTATGGCTCGATTTGGAGTGATTCGATCAGCCCACAACGCATCATACAATGCTTTGTGCCATGTCCTCTGATTTTCTTCTACTAGTTTCCTGATTATAGTAGCCAGATTCTTATTGTTGGGCTCAGCTTGCCCATTGCCCTGGGGATAATAGTCAGATGAATGAGCCAGAGTAATGCCAAATCCATAGTAGAATTCTGTCAACTCATGTGATGAGAAGTTAGAGGCATTATCCGCTACAATCTTATGAGGCACACTGAATCTGACGATTATATTTTCTTTCAGGAACTTGCAAACAGCTTCAGAAGTTGCTTGCTTGATTGGCGCAGCTTCGACCCACTTGGTAAAGTAGTCTGTAGCAGTCAAGCACATAGTTATGTCCAGCACTGGAAGCAGGATTCAATGTTCTGATGAAATCAATCCCCCATTGGTGAAAAGGTTCTTCAATCACTCATAGGCTTCAGAGGAAGAGCTGCTAGCTTGGGGCGACCAATGAAATGTTGAAAAGCTTCACATTTAGACACCCATTCTGCTGAATCCCGGAAAAGAGTAGGCAAATAATACCTAGCCCATAGGATTTTATAAGCTATCACAGAGGATGAAAAATGTCCTCCACAAGCTAGACTATGAAAGGACTCCAATAACTTTTCCTGTTGTGATTTATCAACACAACGCAGGAAAACACCATCGATACCTCTCTTGTATATTGCATTATTCCACAAAAGGTATCTCACAGATCTCAGCTTGACGGTCCTCTTCTCCTTCTAATTTAAATGTAGAGGTCATTCACCATAAGTTATGAAGAAATCAAATGTCCATGTACCATTCATCGGTCGTACTTACAAAAAGCACCATGGGCAGCTCAGAAGAGGAGTCTTGAGTCTTTTCATACTCTGCTTCGGCATGATTTTCTGCAATTAATTGGCACATGCCCCTTCCTCGTACCAACTTGGTAGGCCTGATGTATAAATCGTACTCCTGAACTTTAGCTATCCAGGTACCTCGTTGACTTCCCAGCTCTTGTTGAGTCAAAATGGATTTAACAGCAGTATCAGGAACGAGGAACGCGAGTATGGGAAGTCAACACATAATACCTGAAATGCTTCACCGCTCGCACCACCGCATAAGCATGTTTTTTCAATCTGCGACATCTTCAATTCATGCTCCTTCAACAGATAGCTCATGAATGTGATGGGAGCTTCAATGCCTTCCCCATTTTCCTGCATCAGGATGGCTGACACTGTTGTGAGCAGAGGCATAGCTATATATGATGAAATCTTTCTTGAAGTCTGGACATACTAAGACAAGAGTGGAAGCAACTGCCCTTTTGATTTCTTCAAATGAAAGTTTCCCTTCTGCACTCCATCTGAATGGGACTTTTTCCTTTCATAATTCCAAGCATATCCTTGGTTTTTGTCAGCGAAGTCAGGTACAAATCTTCTCAAGAAATTAACTTTTCCAAAGAAAGAATGAACTCTGGTTTTACTTGTTGGTAAAGTAAGACTCTGAATGGCCTTTACCCTTTTTGGGTCAATTTTAGTTCCTTCTCTAGTCACAATATGACCCAGCAGCTTTCCTTATGTAACCCCGAACATGGACTTCTTAGGATTCAACGAAATCCCGTGACGTCTGCATCTCAGAAGTAATTGTTCTAAATGACCATAATGATCACTCCGTTTTTTAGAGAAAATGGTTCAGTCATCCAAATACACAACTATGACCTTGCCCATCAGATCTCTGAATGCCAAGTCCATAGCTCTTTGAAAATTAGCTCCGGCGTTGATCAAGCTGAATGGCATCCTCCTGTAAGCAAAGGTACCCCATGGGGTCGTGAAAGCTGTCTTGTGTTGATCTTCTGTGGTTACCTCGACTTGATTATATCCCGAAAACCCGTCGAGCATGGATAACATTTCTGATCCAGTAACAGTTTGTAGTACCTGGTCCATGATAGGCAAGGGATAGTTATCCTTCAGCGAGGACTGATTCAAGTTCCGAAAGTCAACAAAAATCTGGATCTCGCCATTCTTCTTTCTAACAGGAACAATGTTTGCAATCCAAGTGGAGTGATGGATTAGGAAAATAATTCTGGCATCTAACATCTTCTGAATTTCTACCAGAATAGTTCCTAAGATCTTGGGATTGTAATGCCTTTGCTTTTGTCTATACGGCTTCACATCAGGCTTCAGAGGAATACTGTGCTGAACATATTTGGGCTTAAAAGATTTCAAATCTACATAAGACCAGGCCAACACATCGATGTATTTCTTCAAAAGCAAAGTGAATCTCGCCTTCTCTTCAGGAGAACAACATTTACCAATATTCACCATCCAAGGTTGATCAGATGAACCTAGATTGATTTGATCTACTTCAAAGGAAGAAGCTCCTTCGAATTTCCTTTTGTTTTGGATAAAGCGATCATGCTTATCAAACAAGCCCTCCAAACAAACCAAACCTTTGGGTATCTTGTTGCCTTTCAGCTGGATATATTCACCATCAACCTCCTGATATGGATCTGAAATAGTTTCACTGGAAGGCTGATTCTAAACCTTCAAAATATAACTCACTGAAATTGTCAGCCTTTTCTAGAAAAGCCAACACCTGTCGATCATCATTGAACACTTGCCAATGAGTTGCATTATCTGGGATACTAGGACGATATACAATCTCAATAGAATATGTATCTTGCTTGAACTGAGGATGAGGAAGAAGAAGAGATGCAGATACGGCCAAAGAATCAACCTTATCATTATAATCTCTTAAAACTGCGGTAAAAGAAAATGCATCAAAGCATTCTATACTATCCCACACTTTATTACGGTAATGTTTTCAACCGATCATTTTTTACCTAATATATACCCCTGACCTGATTAACAATCAGCTCCGCATCCCCCTGAACCTTGAGATTCTTGATTCCCTTCTGTCTGGCCAATTCTAATCCTAATAACAAGGCTTCATATTCGGCTGTGTTATTAGTATTATCAAATTGCAACTTGTAAGCTGATGGGAAAATCTCGGAGCTAGGAGATATAAGGACAACACTAGCGCCTGATCCAGAGGTCGAGCAGCTACCATCAAATTTGAGCGTCCAAATAGCATTGGGATCTTCCTCTTCAACATCTACAATTGGTATCTTGGAAGTCATGAAATAATTCCCGAAGCTAGCATCTTGGAAAAGAATCTGAGCCTTAGGATCATCTGATTTGGTCACCAAATACTTTTCCTGCGGTTTAGGATGAAGAACCTGTTGAACCCCTTTGACTGGGATCTTGGCTTTGGTCCAATCCATAATAATTTCTCCTCCGATGTCTTTACAAAATCCTCTACCCAAGAGGATACCGTAAGCTGCAGGAATGTCAGCAACCAGAATAGTCATTTTCACTCTCTTCTCAGGAAAGGCAACAAATGCAAACTGTGCATCTTTGATTTGACCTATCAAAAGGACTTGTTTAGTTTCCATAGAATAGCACCATCCATATGACTTAGTCAAAGTAAGTCCAAGGACATGGGCCACTTTTGCGGGGCATAACATTATCAGAGGCCCCTGAGTCGATGATGCAATTGCTGAGTTTAAACCCATTTATAAGTAGAGACAAATCAAAAGGTTCAATATTTCCTAAGGAAGAAGCAGAGGTCAGATTATTCTGAGGTGTGGGTTGAGTAGAAATTGGAAGGAGACCTTTTGAAGGTGATGGAACGGGCCACTTTACTCCTGATGAACTTAGCCAGCTTTTCAAACTGTTCAGGATTCGACTGAAGGTATTCTGCCTCTGACATTTTAATTTTGGTTCTCTTTGCATGATCAACAATATAAAAAGCAGTATAAGAAGGAATGATGGTAGGTTCAGTTCTAATTACATGAGCTTGTGTCTGGGGCACTGATCTTAGGAGAAGGAGAAAAAGGAGTGGCTGCTTTTTTGGTAACCTCTCTTTCAATTTGCACCGAAATAGGGGTACCCCTCTTAACTATGGATATAGGAGGTTCCTTATTCTTCTCCTTAGTGCTTTCAAGAGGTTTTCTGGGGTTCTGAGATTGGGACCGAGTGAAGACAGAAAATGACTAGACCATCTGGCTCACATTCATCTTCATCATATTCCAAATACCCAATGCTGGAGTCGCCAGCTGACTCATCATAAGACTCATCAGCATATCCTGAAGCTTCGAAAGCCTCATGGGATTCTTGTTCTTCTGGTTCATCTTCTTCATCAAGTATTTCCACTGCTGCATTGACGGGAGGAGCTTCAATTGCTAGTCTCAGTTGAGCAGGAGTTAACCGTGGCCTATCTCTGATAGGTGCACCTTTTTTATTATTGAAATTCCACCTAGGTATATCTCGATATGGAACATTGTTCACCTGCTGGGACATTTGCTTCTTTAAAGCAATCAAATCATTAGCCATTTTTTGAAACATAGGATCTGTGTTACCTTGAGAATAACCTTGATTTTTGAGTTTGGGTATGTCTTTCTTGATCCTTCCGGCCAAGATGAGATCATCCTCTATTTCAGTAGCTGTTGACTGAGCAGTAGCCAAATCTGGGATAAACCGACCTTCTTAATAAAAAGCTTATATTAGGAGGTTGGGCATTGATGAAGAAGCATTTTTGATTCTCCAGAGTAGGTACAGCTATTTCTAGAATCTTCCGGATCAGCTTGTTGAACTTTTCCACGAATTCCCACATAGGTTCATGCGATTCCTTCTTCATATGCGTGAGTTGAGCTAACAAAGCATGGGAATCTTCAGCTGGTTTGAAACGTGCTTTGAACTTAGTCTGCATGGTAGCCTATTTTGGGATGCATGCATTTGGAAGGTGATAGAACCATTCAGCTGCTGCTCCCTGCAACGTTTCAACAAAGAGTCGAACGGAGACATCTTCGTGGGCCACTCCGAGGACACCGCATGCAACAAATAAAGATGCAATATGCTCATCAGGATGCTGCTTCCCATCTCCATTGAACTTGGGAATATTTTTACGAGATCCACGTGGTAACTCATTCAATGGAGGAGTCAAGGAAAGAGGACCAATAACTGCACACCCAAGGCACAGGTTGAACCGCCATCCTTCTGAAAAGAGTGTGTACAGGGATCCGAGTATCAGACAAGAGTAGTGCACGACAAGTTGTAGATGCTTCCCCTTCCACAGGGATCCGGTTTCTCCGAACAGGTGAAGAACTTCTGGTTCGATTAGAGACAATGCTGTTGGGAGAAAGACTGAAATTGTGCTGTTGCAGCAACTCAAAGAAGTGGATCAATTTCACCTTGAGCTCGGCGGGACCGAGCTGAAGATCTTCCTGGCCAGCTTGAAATGAAAGGAAATCTTGTTGAAAAATAAGGCAAATACGGAGTCACCAAACACCGAGAGGATAAGCTTTATACTATAGATCCGTATTCCCCAGCGGAGTCGCCAAAAACTGTTGGTTGGATATTTTGTCAAACCAAAATATGAGGTTCAACCACAGTATATGGGATTAAATCCCCTCCTCAAAGACAGGTGAGGAGCCTGCCTGCTTATTACTAATCTAAAAACATAGTAAAAAACAATATATACAGTATTCACACTAATCTAACCATTGGGGGTTGGGATGAAATACCGAAATCCACATTCACACGATTCAAGGATATTTCTTTCGTAAATGAAACTGGGTTAGAAACTGTTACAATGAAATAAGCACGGTAGAAAGGAAATGGGAGAAATGTATTTTTCTTTCGAGTAAACAAAGAGCACGAAATAATCATACGAGTTTTAGATCATAAATATAATGTCTGAAATAATTAGAAAACACTAAGATTCTATGCAAAGAACAGCTTTAAGATCATGAACATAAGAACACTGTCTTAAATAAGATATATTTCACAACACAAAGTCTGTAAAACAATATCAGCTTCTATTCTTCAAAATGATTAAAAGAAAACACAAAGTTTTTCTCCTTTCCAATAGCCCCTCAATATTCCAAAAATTCTCGACCCTTTAGAATGCACAGGCATCCCTTATTTATAACAAAAGGAACTAGAGATAAAACAGGACAGATCCTAAAAAGTAGCACTTTAACTGGAGTTCAATTTTGCATGACTCTCACGCAGGAGATCAGGTCAAAGTATGAATTAAAAATATGACAAAATGGAAATAAAAAAGACATGTCAATCTAAAAATAGAAGTGACATGGGATGTTGGAACTTAATCCGAATCATCATCCTTTGCTTCTTCTTCTTTCTCTTCCTCCAGCTGAGACTGTTTGTTCCGAAACTCCTGGAATTTCCGAATTATGCCTTGCATTTCATTTTCATCAGGTGCAGTGGAATGATCATTCCAAATTTCGCAGGTCTCATGAACATCGTTGGCAGTTCCGGGAAGTTTCTTCAATCCTTTGCTGAGCTTTCTTAAGGCCTCCAAAGTATGCTCTATCCTTACAAACTGACTAATGACTTCAAGGTCAAATCTATGTACAGGTTCATGCTGAACAGATTCTTGGACTTGTTTGAAGAGATCATCTGCTGATAGGATACCTGAGTTCCCAACTGACACCTTTGGACAAATATTCAGCAATTCTTCTTCCAGATCACTTTTCCCATCGATCAATTTATCCCTTGATTCTCTTAACTTGCTACAGGCTTCGTTGAGGATCTTTACTCTGAACTTGATGGCCTTGGTCAGCTGGAAGTGTTTATCTGTATGTGGAAGAACGCCTTCTTCTACCAAGAGATGTGCTGGTATTTGCTTTAGCACTTGGAGAGCTTCACAAGTCAAATCAAGCTATCCAATTTCTTCAGTAAATTCCTCATCCATCTTCTCTCCTTCCTTCTGAATATCTCCCAAAGACTTATGAACCGTCACCACGTCTTGAATTACTTCCTCCCCCTGTTGGAGCAACTTTTGGATCCATTCATCAACCACCCTTCCTTTTTTAGCAATCTTCTCAATCGTAGGCACCGATGAGAAATTGAATCCGACAGATACAGAAGAAGATGGTATGGATTCCAAGGGTGTTGAGAGTTTAATCAAAACCTCTGTCAACTACTCCACTTTTTCCTTAAGCTCGTTTCTGTTGTCCTTTGTTTCTTTCAATTTTTGGCACAGCACGTCTATGGAAGCCCGTGCATCTTGTTGCACTCCTTCTGCTGTCACTTTCCCTAGAGCCACCTTGGTTATCTGATAATCAGAAGCGGTTATATCCTCTCTAGTTTTGTCAGCCGAGGGGAGTGGTAATCTCTGTGAACTTATCTCCTGAAGCATCTACCAAAACCCTTTAAACTATTTTGGGCTTCTTGGCCGACTTTGCAGTAGGAGCCTTGAGTGTGCTGAAATCAAAGGCTGGTAGGGGTACAATTACTTTCCTCTTCCTCGGAGTTTGCTCGAGTAGCCATTGTGGCATATCAGAGGAAATTGCCAATGTTGTAGTAACTGTTATTCTACTCTCAAGGGGAGAAGATTCTACTATTGGAGGGGGAACAACAGCCAACGTGGTAGTAGATGCAACAAAGAGAGGTACAGGTTGGGGCGTGCTGGTGATCACTTGGGTTCCAGCAGAGAGGGGCGAGAGTCCAGAGAAAATACCGGCCATGCTTGAAGAAGTGGATGGGGAATGAGGAGGTTAGAGTGGTTGTTGAGGGGGAGGCACAGATTCAGACTCCAAAGCCTGGGATGCAAGAGACAAAGTTTCTTCAGTTTGATAATCAACAAATGATGAAGTCAAGAGCTGGCTTCCTCCTTCTTCTAAATTAATTTCCCCTATTTCTGGTGGTGTTGGTGATTCTGGCACAACCACCGTTTCAGCTAGAGAAACAATTGAAGAGATTTGTCTTTCTTTCCTCTTCTTGGGAATCCTGATTTTTATAGGCCCCCCAGGAGATTCTTTGTCCTTTTTCTTTTGGGAGGGCCCCACCTCCGAAGCAGCCAACTTGGGAAACTTGTCATCTTTAAAATTCATGCCCCAAGAGGAGAGCCATTTTTTGGTGCGAGCAAGAATGAGAGCCGACCTATCTGTGATAGAGGCTTTTTCGCTGGCCGACCAATCAATAGGTGGGAAAACGTATCGATCCTCATTAAGCCCATCATAGGACATATCCAACACACTTTCATTTTCAGTCATGCCATCTGGAAAATCAGAAAGCTCCAGCGTCTGAATCTCATTAATAGTCAACCTACTATTATCTTTTCTGCGAACCGCAACTTCGTTACGCAGATCAACCCATATATCCTCAATGTCAGGCTTGTGCAGATGTTGGGCTCCATAGGCTCTAAGAACTCCTCAGATGTCAAAACCATCCTGAGACTTCATATGCTTCTTTAATTTCTCCCGAAGTTCACATTCAACATTTTTGGCCTTTGCCACTATCGAGCAAGTATATCTCCCAATAGAAATTGGGAAGGATACTGCTGCCTTATGCTTGCTTTGTTGGAATTTGTGAAAATCTAACAGCTGTCTGACCAATTCTATCAATATCAATCTATCCCCTGGATAGCGAGGCAGATGGAAAGGCTCTCCTGAGTACATGACTGTTCGAAGATATGTAAACTTCTTGAATTGCAAGAAGATACACCCCCATTTAGATACTTCAGTCCAAGCCTCGTCTGAGACTCTTGTCTTTCTTAGTTCCGGGTTCAGCCGGCAGATATTCTTGTAGAAGAAGGCATCATTTACCCTTTTAAAATGCTCTTTGGACCCCTTCTTGGTCAATTGAGGGAAATATTTATAAACTGGGTTTGTCATTCTGCTTCCCTTAGTATCCAGCCCGGGATAGTTCCTCATCCCGGCTGCTGCATAAGCCACATATGAAAACATATAAAACCTTCCAGTTGACAAGACCGTCGTCATCTAAGAATCAATTTCATTGCTGATAAGGGTTCCCCAGTCAATCCCTTGTTGGTTCTTCTTGATGGTGACCATAAACTGATACATCCATCCATGAAATAAATTTGATTCCGGCAAGCCAAAAACCCGGCTCAGCAGGGTGATAATATCATTGATTTCTTGTATGAAATCACATCTAGGGATAGTCCTTGGAAATCTAGATACTGCTGGTTTAACCTTGACCAGGAACTTCTTGTTGACATCCTTAATGCAATTTTCCTGGTTAGTGTCCCAGGCCTTCTGAGCCGACTTGATGTTTAGGTCCCCATACTCCTTGAAAATTAGGTAGTTTCAGGAGATCATCAAAATAAGCTCCATCTAGTTTGATGACTACCTCACCAGCCTGATTCCTCACGGAACGAGAAGCCGAGTCGTAACTAGATGCACAAGCCAAAACCAATTCTAGACATTGGGCGGATATGGGAAAGCCTGCTGCAAGGGGCAAGCCACTGTTAGCTAAAGCTATCATCCATGGGGTCTGAGAAGAACTCTTCACCCTATTCCAGAAGTCATCCATATCTATATTGCCAAGTTCAGTATCCCTGATATCATAATTGCAATCAATATATGATGGGGATTCTAGCTTCTTAAATTTGTACTTCATTCTGCTAGACTTCTCGGCCTTCTCGTGAGATGGACCAGGGTCCGACATGAAGAATGTTGGAGGGAGAAAGGCTTGAAACTCAGGAGATGCTGTCCACATTGAAAATCCTGATTGACTGAATATGCCGGAAGAATAGGAAAGTCCGACACGCTTAGGAGGATATCGGAAAACCCTGAGAACCCGACGAGTTTGATATGTCGGAACTTTGGCAAAGCTCGACACTTGCTTTTGATGACGGAAACTCGGAGAAACCCGGACACTCACTTTCAATGGCGGAAACGGGAGGAAACCTGGCACTTACTTCCAATATACTTCAGACCTTTGACTCTACAAAACAATCTTCAAAATTCGAGAAGCAAAAACAGAGTCTTTCTTGAATTCCAAATATACAACTTCATTTTTCTTTTTTGTTACCCATGCATCATGCATATAATTAGAATTTGGAAGAAACAACACCAATTGATAGTTCAGAAGAGAAAAACCCTAAAAACCTAAAACCCTTTCCAAAGCAACTCAGAAAGAAGAAGGAAAGAAAACCTTCAACACCCGGCAAGAAATTGGGAGGAAAATACGCGCAATCGATCGATAAAAACCCAGAATAAAGAAGGGAAAGAACAATACCTTCAATTCGAGAAATGTAAGATCAAAAACAGACGATCCAATCGAGTAAGATGAGTTTTCGGGTTTTAAAAATGGAAGAGCACGCGCGAATAATCCACGAATAAAAAATATGAATGGTAAGAATGACGTGGAAATCCGCGTATTTATAAGAAAATGGCAATTAATACACTTCATCTCGGCACGTGCCAACTCACCGACCACTCGGCATGAATGCCATGTCAGCATGTTGGAGGGGTCCGAAAACCCGACACGAGGAGACTTAGTGCAATTCGGGGTTTCGGGTTTCGGAAAACATGATGCATAAAGCATGAGGTGCTTAGATGCTACATAACCCCGAAAACCGGAATACAAAGGATTGAGCGGACTTCGGGAATTGGAAAGCATGGAGCATAAAACATGTTTTAGATCATGGATGTTCCGATGCTTTGGGGTTCCGAAAACCCGAATAAAGGATTTTCTCAATACAAGGCGGGGTCTCAGGTTTCGGAAGTTAGACGACACAAAGCAGGTTTTTAACTTAGGTATGTTCCGATGCGTTGGATGTCCGAAAATACCTGATTTTCACAATATGAGGTAGGTTTCGGGTTTCGGAAGATACAAGACATAAAGCATGTTAAAACTTATGTCAAACTGTTGGTAACACCCGAAAACCTGATTCTCTTTAAAAGAGGCCATAATGCAAAATCACTTCGAAAATTTCGTAGGGGTTATCCGATCATTTTGTCGTGAACTCAAAATGGGGATAACACCTTCCACCAATACTATGGGAGAAACTTTACAATTACACCTCTTAATGGCTTCTTCAACACACCTTTAAAATGATGGCTTCCTTTACACACTTACTCATACAATATTTCTCACTACTTCCTTCTATGCTAAATAAGGGGGGTGGCCTCTTTATTTATGGAACTTCCATGCTTATCCATCTTATCTATAAGATAGGATAGGAAATCCACTCTGACGAATCATATTCCATACCTTAACTCTTATCTTTACATGTAAGCTTATCTTTTAATTAAGATAAACCTTATCATTTCACATGGGTTCCACATTTTTAGACTTTTTACAAATAAAATACACAAAATATTTATGACCTCACTCCTTGTCCTTATTACCAATATAATATTTATAATTCCTAATCATGTAGACCCTACTTCTCTACTTACCCCAACTTTGACATTTTAACATTACTGGACCACTTACGACAAATATTTACTTTTTACCACAACATTCCTATTGTACTTTTGACTATTACCGTACTATACATTATTGGTGGCATCGTACTAGCGGCACTGTTATCTTCTATCGGATGCTACTACTAATTATACTTAACAACATCCTATTCCTAATACATACATTAATGAAATAGAAATTACAGAGGAAAATTTTAGTGTCGACATCTTCCCCCTTCCTAGCTTCTACTCCATCCTCGAAGTAGACTATTCTGGTGCTTGGAAAATCTTCAACTTGTCGCGGTTGACCCGTTTCGTAATGGGAGTGCCATCGAATTCCTCCAGTTGGTACATACCATTTTCATGCACAGCTGCTATTTTGTAGGGCCCCATCCAGTTTGGAAGAAATTTTCTATGTCTTTTTTTTTTGTATCTGGAATCATATACTAGAACCAAGTCATTCACATGAAATGGAGACCAACGGATCTTTTGATCAAAGTATTCCTTCTGCTTCATTTTATTCTTATAGCTTGTATCCTTAGCTATTTCCCTCATTTCCTCTAGCAAATGAAGATGTACCAACCTTTCTTTTACTGAATCACTTTCATCCATCATTTCATTTTCCATAACTCTGACTATGGGAATATCAAACTCAATAGGAAGAACTGGATCAATGCCATAAGCCAACTGAAATGAGGAGTATCCTATTGCTAACTTTGATGTTTCCCTATATGCCCACAATGCTGCATGAATCCTCTTATCCCATTTATATACCTGCAAGGCTGCATATTTTGCTAGAATTTGACACAACACAAAATTTGTTCGTTTCACCTGTCCATTTGTGCTTGGCTTATATGTTGTTGCCTTCCTGTGCTTCATAGAAAACTTATTGACTAGGGCTTCTACCACCTCATTAATGAAGTGGCTTCCTTGATCTGTTACAATTTCTAATGGACAACCAAATCTGGTGATAATGCGTCCATATATGAACCTTTCCACTTCATCAATGGAAGCTATTTTCAATGGCCTAGCTTCAACCCACTTGGTTAAATAATCTATGGCAACTACAATATACTTATTTTGGCGTGAGGTAGTTGGAAGTGGACCTACAATGTCTATTCCCCACTTTTCAAAGGGGCCAAGTGGAATAATAGGGCATAATGGAGCTGATGAAGTCTTACGGTTACCATGTGTTTGACAAATATCACATGTCTTACAATAATTATAACAATCTTTAAAAAGAGTGGGCCAGTGATAACCTGCATCTAAGATCCTTCTTGCTGTAAGTTGTCCAGAGAAGTTCCCTCCACATGTACCATTGTGGAATTCTTCTAGCAACTCCTTCCCTTGATCACGTCCAACTGCCCTCTTGTACTGTCCATCAGGTCCTATTCGAAATAATACTCCATGCAGAATAGAATATGGACGAATGGATTGAGTAATATTTCTCTTAGTATTTGCATTGGCACCATCAGGAAACTTGAATTCATTCAGATAATTTCAAATATTTATGTATTCACTAGGGATTGTGTAAAGGGATAACAATGTTGCATCAGGAAAATCATCATCATCACAAGATGACCCTAAACCATCATAGGCTCGAGAGATTGCATCTGCATTGACATGCTTCTTTCCTGGCCTATATATAATATCAAATTCAAATTCTTGTAGCAAAATTATCCATCTTGCTATCCTCCCTGATGGGTTAAGCTTATTGACAATATATTTTAGAGCCTGATGATCTGTTACAACTATAATTTTTTTCCCTAGCAAGTAATTTCTAAACTTCTTTATAGAAAAAATGATAGCTAGAGCCTCTTTTTTAGTTACAGTATAATTTACCTTAGCACTGCTCATTTGTCTGCTCCCAAAGTAAACTGGATGTTCATTCCCATTTTCATCCTTTTGGCTCAAAGTACTTCCTAGTGCTGTATTTGAGGCATCAGCGTACACAATGAATGGCTTGCTCCAATCTGGATTCCTTAAAATAGGTGAAGACACCAGGGCTTCCTTCAGTTGTCAAAAAGCTTCATGCACCTTATTTCTTCTATTAATAGGAAATGGTAAATCTTTGATTTTTGAAACTTTATCAGGATCAATACCAATACCATCGCTGGATACAACATGCCCTAACAAAACTCCTTTAGAACATCACAAGACACACTTTGTAGGGTTTAGTGAGGCTTGTGCTTCATCTCACCTTTGAAATGTTGTCTCCATCTGATGCAGGTGGTCCATCTTGCTCCCATAGATGCAAAAATCATCCAGAAATACTCTGATGAAGTTCCCAATGTAGGGTTTTAAACACCCTATTCATCAAATGTTGGAACGTTGCTAGAGCATTACACAACCCAAAAGGCATAACTCTATAAGAAAACGTTCCCCAAGGAGTGGTGAACATGGTCTTCAGCTGATCTTTCTCCACTACACGGACTTGGTTTTATCCGCTATATCCATCAGCAAAACTATAACACTCCTGGCCAGCTACTTTGTCCAAGATCTGATCTGAGATTGGAAGAGGGTAATGATCCTTCTTTGTTGCCTTATTGAGCTTCCTATAATCAACACAAATGCGTAGCTTCCCATTATTTTTTATTGAGATCACAATGAGAGAAACCCATTCTAAATTCTCAACAGCAAATATGAATCCTACATCAAGCAACTTATCTATTTCTTCTTTTATAGTCTTGGAAAAATTAGGATTCATTCTATATGGCATTTGCTTTTATAGGCTTAACACCATCTACTAGCTCAATAGAATGTTCTACCCAACTTACTTGACGGAGTTCCTTGTAATCAAAAGTGAATATGTGTATGTACCTTTGAAAGAGCTGGAGGTAGGATTCCTTCTCACTCTCCATCACAGCATCACCAATCTTTATTTGTTGGAGACACTCATCAACTTCTTCTTCAGATAATTTTATGGGGTCTTGAGTCAGTGTGATTGGAAGGATATCCATGACTGAAACATCAACCTCACTTTCTTCATCTTTAGTGTCCACTTCACTGGTACTAGAGTAATCAGAGGATGTCCAATCATCACTTTCATCACTTGAATCCACAGGTTCTTCCTTATGATGCAGAGGGATCACATTTATCTTCACCCTCTCTCTACCACGTCCAAGTGTCATGAAGCCTTCATTCCAGTAGTTTCTTGCATGAAATCTCCTTAGCCATGGTCTTCCCAACAACATGTGGTACGCAACAGTACCATTTTTCATCACCTAAAAGTCTACCACACATACAACACCCATAACAGATATTGCCACATTTGAAACTACACCTTCTGGTTTAGTTTTTCCCTTATTTATTGACCTTAACAAAAGTGTCGAAGGGCGATCAATTTTTAAACCCAACATATTCATTACAGAGTCGGTCATTACATTAACTGCAGCACCTCCATCAACTAAGACATCATGAATTGAAATACCATTACATAATACCTAAGCTTGTGGAGCATAGGGATCCACCTCTACCTCCAAAACAAGGACCTCAACCTCCTTCCTTCATCGAGCATTGAGTCCACTTCGCAGCTCCCGCCTCTTCTCAGAAGACGTAGCCAAGAGTTGACCATATGTAATATTTGTGGGCCTTTTGGACAGATCTTCCAAGATGGAGTATGGTCCTTTCCCTTGTGAAATTAGAAAATCCTGCACACCCAACTTTCTTCTCCTATGTTTCTTACTAATTTTTCCTTTCATCTTCTTAGGATCATTTCCATCTTGATTATCTTTTTCTTTCTTTCTTTTTGATACAAACACATCTACTTCATTATCTATGCTCTTATCTACGACATCAAAAGAATTCACAGGTGCTTTTCCTTTATCATTATATCCTTTACCAGATGTAGAAGTTCTATCTAGACAATTATACTTATAATGACTCTTTTTATAACAACCATAACATACAACTTCAGAAATATTTATTTTTGGACCTCTATCTCCTCCCTGAGAACTAAATTCTTTTCCTTGAAGAAGATTAATAGTTAACTGACCCATCTTCTTGAGCAGATCTTCATACTCAGTAGATGTACTAGGAGAAATATTTGTGCTCACTGAGAGTGGATGTGGATTCTGGACCAAAGGTGCTAGTGTAGGCTCTACTTTATCAACAAATTCTTTGGGATCCTCTTCCATGCTTTCTTCTTGCCTTCTTGCAATCTCCTTTGCTTTTTCAATGGTAGCTGGATGGTCATGCTTCACTCGTTCTCTGATCTTTGGCTTCATCCCAAGAATAAAGTGCTTATATAGGAGATTATCCATGCCATTCATCAACCCATCCGCTAATCCTTCCTTTTGGATCTAGGCATCGAGCTTCCTCCTTAGCTCTAGAACACGAGCATGATAATCCCTTATCTTCTCCTTCTCTCCTTGGGATAGCTTTGTGATATCGATCATGAGATCTACATATCTCTGTTGTTCACCAAATTCTTTAAGAAAAATTTCAGTTAATAAATCCCATGAGTTTTTCACATTATCACCTAGTGTTTCAAACCACCTAAGGGCTGAACCATCCAAAAAGGTAGGAAAAAATTCAGTCCATTGTTCCCTTCTTATAAGGCCATTACAAATACAAGATCGTTTAAACTCTTGAATGAAAGAGGAAGCATATTCATTAGATTGGGCTGAAAAAAACAGGAATCTTCCCCATTTTCAAAAGTAACCAGAGTGAAATACCAACCCACAAGTACAATCAACAAGACTTATGTGCACAAATAATTGAAATCACTATAATAGAAAATAGAAATGACCATGGTAAACTATGGTAAAACTTGACTTACTGCAGTAAAAAATGACTTTACTGTGGTAAACACTATTCACAGTAAAAAGTGAAGTTACTGCGGTAAATACTATTCACGGTAAAAAGTGACTTTACTGCGGTAAATACTATTCACGGTAAAAATGACTTTCCCATGGTAACTACTATGCACAGTAAAAACAAGGTTACCCTCCAAATGATTTTTGACTAAGTGGGAATATCTCTCTAGAAAATTCACCAACGAGGAATGGTGCCAGCAACGGAACCAAAATGTTATCACCAATCCGGCACTATGATAATTCTTCATCGGGAACTCCTCATGCTATGATTATTTACTAATGCACAACCTTTAGTTTGGTGGATGTAATCTGGAACACAACAACAAACATAACACAAGAATACCATAGACTATGATAAGAAGGAATGATGATGAATCTGAAATATCAGAGTAAATTATAATATTAACATGAAATTGTTACAATCTCACCCATGAGGTACTTAAAGTGTTATTGACTTTACTTTCCTTCCACCAATACTATGGGAGAAACTTTACAATTACACCTCTTAATGGCTTCTTCAACACACCTTTAAAATGATGGCTTCCTTTACACACTTACTCATACAATATTTCTCACTACTTCCTTCTGTGCTAAATGAGGGGGGTGGCCTCTTTATTTATAAAAATTTCAGGCTTATCCATCTTATCTGTAAGATAGGATAAGAAATCCACTCTGACGAATCATATTCCATACCTTAACTCTTATCTTTACATGTAAGATTATCTTTTAAGATAAGATAAACCTTATCATTTCACATGGGTTCCACATTTTTAGAATTTTTACAAATAAAATACACAAAATATTTATGACCTCACTCCTTGTCCTTATTACCAATATAATATTTCTAATTCCTAATCATGTAGACCCTACTTCTCTACTTACCCCAACTTTGAAATTTTAACATTACCGGACCACTTACGACAAATATTTACTTTTTAACACAACATTCCTATTGTACTTTTGACTATTACCATACCATACATTATTGGTGGCATTGTACTAGCAGCGTCGTTATCTTCTATCGGATGCTACTACTAATTATACTTAACAACATCCTATTCCTAATACATACATTAATGAAATAGAAATTACGGAGGAAAATTTTAGTGTCGACAGGCCCTTAGAGGTTAGCTCGACCACTCTCTACCCTAACCAATTCATCTTTCATTTTCCTAAATCACATTCTACCCTACTTAGTTTCCTTTTTATATAAAAAATTGGAAGGTAAACCAAACGAACAACAAGTTTCTTCACATTTTTATCATCATCAAAACAAACATTTATTATGACTACCATTTCTTTACCATCATCATGCATGTATTATAAAACATCTTAAACATGACCCATATCATCATTGATTACACAAATTAATGAATTACAACCTCAACCAATTTAAACTCCACCATGCCTATGACCTAACTCCACCATGCCTACAACCTAACTTCATCCATGCCTAAAACAAAACCTGACTCAACCATGCCTACAACCTAACTTGATCCATGCCTACAACTTGACTCAGCCATTCCTACAACCTAACTCGATCCATGCCTATAACCTGACTCCATCCATGCCTAACACACCTATCTTAAATCCATCTATGCATAATAATAAAATTGTATCAACATAAGCACATAATGACCATAATCATCATCATCTCTACAAATAAAATATCCAAACACGTGTATCCATATACGTAACTACCAAATGTCTTTGGCATGTAGGCTGGTGTATATAATCCAATCTCTCAAAACTCTCATATACAACCTCACATTCTTTGGTTTGCAAGCTAGTATATGCTCAAAAATATATAAAATTGTCGTACATCCTCACCATTTTCGGCACGCAGGCTAGTATATATCAAAAAATGACTAACATACATCAAAATACATGGATGGGCATCAGGCCTCATCCTACCAGACATCCTCCTTATCAGTCTCTTTGATCTCCTCCTTGACTCCTATCCGAAAGCCTGATATCATCTCACTACCCTCCATAGGTCATGGTTGGCCCCCTACTGGTACATCACCTAGAGCTGGCCTCCATGAGTTGGTGGCCTCACCATGATCATGTCTCAGGGCTTGATGGCCCCTTGTGCTCTCCACACTATGCGTACGGGATCTGGTCCTCTCACTAGAGACTTGTTATGCCATGTACTCTCAATAGGATAGAAAATCTATCCCTACTGCTATCAACTGATCATGATAGTATCTAGCCTCCCCTAGGGCATCCTATAACCTAGATATAGGTACGGTTAGTGGTGGCCCCATAAGCCTTGGCCCCTATACCTGTCATGCCCCTACCTATGAACTGGGACCCTTTCTTGGTGCTGGTGAGGGTGCCATTAGCCTTGCACCCTGTGCATATGCCTGAGCCTGTAATGCCTAAATCTATTCTTGTGTAGTGGCCAACTGGCCCTACAAACCTATAACCTACACCTGTAAGGTGACTACCTACTCATTATCACCCTCTCTGTCTCCACCCTGGGCTATCTAGGCCTATAAACTATCCAAATGCACATGTAATGCAGCCACCTCTACCTCTAATGCTACTAACTACCCCTGTACCATCCCCAACTATGTAATTAGGGTCACCACCTGCCCCTGTAGGGTGTCTCTTTACACAGTGATGGTGGATAAATCTGGCAACCCAGGCTTGAGAGGTACTGCTCATAGCTGGGCCGCCCACCACTATCTATACTTGTCTGTCACGCTGGCATAATCAATCTTCCGGTCTATAACCTAATCCTCCTACCCAATAGGTACTGTCAGTTTAGATGTGGCAGTGGTCTATCCACATCATCCCTCATATACTGTGGGAAGGGTGGTGGTATATCCTATAGTAATCCAAACTATCATCTAACCCTATCTACAGGGATCATCTCGTGCTCTCCTACATGGTGTCCCTCTATCCATCTGAGTAGTTAAAGGCTAGCTAGCTCCTTAGCCATCTATCTGTATGAGGGATAACCCACTCCAGAAAATCCCTCTAATAGCCGCTGGTAGTATGCTACATCATGTGTAGCCCTGTCTGATCACCACTCTCCAATAATAGGCACCCATCACCTGTATCCCACCGGCACAAAACCTGGCTCAAATGCATCTACTCGGGGAATACCCACTGGATGCACATAGACAATGTGCTCATAGGCCTATCAGTCTAGAATAAAAGTGTAGCATAGAATGAACCTGTAGAGCCACTCATACGCCCATAGCTCTCTATACAGTTGTACCAGGAATGCTAGTGCCTAAGAAAATCAGGTCCTCTCCATCATCATGTCATGTATCACTCCCATTAGTGATCGTGGCAATCTCCCACCCTATGCATCTGGCAGTGAAAAATAGTAGACTACCTCCATCATTAATACTACTAGCCTTGTCTCCTTTGGATGGGCTAGGTACATCTCTCCACAGCTTAGGTTGGTGCTATGGAATGTCAGCTCTGCCATCCCCTCCCTAAACACCATCAGCATCAACTCCTCAGACGCCTCTGAGGAGATCGAATATACCCGCATACCTAATATGGGTAATCGCATGATCCTGAACACATCCTCTAGGGTGACTATCATCTCACCCGTCGGTAGGTGGAATTTGTTAGTCACCCAGTCCCATCTATTGATGAGGGCAACCATCATACTCGGCTATCAGACTACATGCCACTAGTGTCAGACCCCAATCAGGCCCACCTCCTCATCATGTCGTAACTCCTCGGCTATCGATGCACCTCAAACTATCATGAGTAGGTATGGCACCTTGTCTTGCATCCTTAGTTGATCTCTCACCTGCATCTAACAAAACAATCACATTATTAAAACTCGACCATATCTAGATTCACCCATACCAATGTTGTCCTATCCTCTACCCCAAACCAACCCAACCTACCTACCCTAACCCTACCCAACCTAATATCACCTCACCTATTAAACCACAAACCTTGTCCCCTCACCTAATTCCATTTTGACCCTCTCCACGACCTTACATGTTTCCTACACATTTATACATTTTTCCCTAACAACTCCACCCTTAACTATTTTTACCCCTTATCTATGTTATGATTTTCATCAAAACCCCTTTTCTCACCCCTATCTACCTCACCCACCCAACCTCATACACCTTTTAGCCCTCTTTCCCCCAATTACAACTGGTACCAGTTACCCCTAACCAACCCTGGTCCCCCTTCAATTGGCATCGTTCACCTACTTCGTGACCGATACCAGTACCCTAACATAGACATCAGCTAACCTTTAACCGATGCTGGTCACTATCACCACAAAAGCACGGCACCCAACCCCCATTTTTCCTCAAAATTCCATTTTTTACTCCCTCCTACCCACCCAATCCTACCCAAATTCTCCTTATACCCTTCCCCACCCCTTCTTCACCTAATCCCCTCACTCCATTTTCTATTTTACTTTATTTCCCTCCCATAATTCAAAATTTATTTTTCCCCCAAAAATAAAAAACCTGTACAACCCACTAATTCAATTTAATAAACAAAACAATGAATCGGATTGAATCCTAGCTCATCGCACTATCATCTACGTGGTGGCACCTCTAGCCGCTACACTGGTGCTCCCCCCAATCCCTCTCTTGCCTCTACCATCACCAAATGACCTCTCGCTCTCCACCCAATCGATCCACTTAAACCAATCTAACTAAGCTTGTGGATCTACCTATCAACCAACTATCACCTACCATGTGGCTCGCCAACCTAGTCCTTCATCTCACTTAGTCATTTTCCACCATTTTCTCTCTCCTCAGTCATTTTCTCCTCTTTTGCAAAAGATAAATGAATTGAAAAAACATGGATTTTTCTCTTTTTATAACAATCTCGAACTAACCGGCATCAGTTTATCATAACCGACATCGGTTATGTGACCTAGCTTACCATGGTCAGTCAAGCTTGACTGGCATCGGTTCCCTTAAACCATTATTGGTTTCCCTACTTAGTATTTTTCCTACCCCCTACCCCCAATTTTTGACCTGAATCCTTTTTTATCCTACACTCACCTCACTTGGCCACACCACTTGACCTTCTTGACCTTACCCTTTACCCCCTCACCTCGTCCTCATTCAGGGACTCGTTATTTTACCCATACCTTGGCCCTACCCATGTCGTGACCTAGAAACTTGGACCTAGACCATCACTAGTGACCTTTGACCTCATGTGTTTGTTATACCTTCCAGAACTATTACCTATGTTGATGGACATACTAACCTTACCTTGCCTCTTATCGTGACCATTTATCCTGACCCAACCTTTGGTGTACCGGAACATACCTAAATGTTCCTGCACCTGACCCACATCATGTTTCCTGACCAAGTCCTATACCTTGGATACCAGAATCACCTTAACCTTGTTTAGATAAACCTATTGACCTTAGACAATGTAGAGTTTTCTTGCTCTTCAACCTGGTACTGTGTTGTAGTTTATACATGTGTGTGCATTTGACTATTACTACCCTTGACCTTGAACCATTACCTAGATTACTTGAGTGGGCCTTTTTCCCTTTTTTACCCCCATTGCCCACCTTCCTCTTCATCACATTTACCTTTTATCAAACCACTCACCAATTCTACCTTCTACTTCATTAGTTCCTGGTTTGAGAGGGATCGCATTCACCCACACATGGGGCAACCACATCTTATTTTTGTCAGCGTCGCTTACCAATACAAGTTACATGACAAAAAGGGGCAAAATATAGACACCAAAATTGGGTCACACTCTTCTTGGTCCCTCGTCAAATAAATACTTTGAACACATTTACCTAACCATGGCCCCTTTCATCCCACTCTAATATTAATTTAATTAATTAAATTAAATTAATTAATTATCTCACAATATTTATTATTTTAATATCCCAATTGAGATAATGCCCACATATCCACCTCATCTAGCCACCTCACCCTAAGACCTATTCTTAGTAAGTTGTCATAACTAACTAAGACCTACCCAATCCCTAAAAATCAAAGCCTATATTCCCTTTAACCACATTCCCGGTCGTTATAAAGAAGCTTCCATTCTATTCCATGGAGCAAAAATGGGTGAGATCCAAGAAAATCAAAAGGATATGCTCATTTTATAAAACCTAGGAAATCCTACCCTAATTGATGCCAGTCAACCTAAGCCACCACCGGTCAACCTGGAACCATCGTCGGTTACCATTTAACCCCCAAAACAACCTTATTTTGATGTTGGCACATTTCAAAGAGGTTGATACATCTTCTGAGAATAAGTGACAAAACTAGAGCTGCATGCAAGTAGAACTAGCATCCATACACACATTAGAGCATCCATATCCAACATTAAAAGCAACTACAGAGCCATTTTTCCTTCATGGGAGCATCTAAGGAAGTTCCAACACCACACCAAGTTCCTTACATTTGATCACCCACCATTGCCAACCAGACATCAAGCTCGTAAAAATAGTAAGTTTTGTTAACTTGCACTGGTTCATTATCATTTGAGTAGATCCTTTTACTTCTATTGTTAGGTTTTTCTCCCATTCCCCACCATTTTACCTCCATGTAAACTTGACCATCCCTTTACCCACACCCTTGAACTACCCATATCCAGATTTTAATCATTCCTATGCATACCTGGGACCCACACGAATCTAACAATTACCCTTCCATTTCCACCTAGCCTTAGATCTATCAGCTTGCCAAGTTTTTATCGAGTTTCCTGTACCCCTACCATATTGATGCCAGTTACCCATAGCCATCATTGATTAACATAAATTGACATCGGTCTTTGTGTTTTTGACCAGAAACCAAAAATAGAGCTTAAAACCTTCACCAAATACCCAATATAGCCCACAACCTGACCCTGACTAGTACCAGTACCTAGATCAAGACCTTAACCTTTATATTAAATCATAGCTTAGCCTGTTGTGAACAAATTTGCTTATTGTAGATGAATGAGATACCTAAATCATTTTAACTACAGTAGGATTTCCTTTATTGTTAGCTCATTGTCTTCTTTCCTACAATGATGATCGAGCTTTCCATGGCCCAACACGGCCATGGATCCTAGTAATCCTCCATTATAATCCCCTAAGATCATAAATCAATTCAATTTGTGATTCCCATTCCACCCGACCTACCTCACACCAACGTCACCCTCACATCTTCATCCACCATTTTCATTAGCGTCCCTACCCAAACTTTACAAGAATCCGATCTACTTATTTTACCACCCAAAAAAATGATCAAACTTCGGTTCCTATGTCTATATCCCAACTCAACAAATATGTCATCATCTTGTAACCCCACCCTTCAAAATTGACCCAAAATCATCAACCTCCTCTCTGGAGTGTCCTTTGTCATATGTTTCCTAATCATTCTACCCAAAAATCTCAATGACCCCATACCTACATTCTGACTCATCCCATGCAAAACCAATCTAATGTCCCCGCCTCTCAATAAAAAATGCAATCATATTCATCTAATTATGTCCCCATCTCTCAACAACATCCTATCTCCCAACCTATTCAATCACAACCCTTCAACTATCTCCCCCTTATCAACCGCCCCCTACAAACACCTACTTATCCTCAATATTATCAATCTTACTCTTAACCTAATCCCTCCAATTCTTATAATCTATAACCTCATCCATTATTTTCTCATCCCCATACCTCCAATGAACCCATGCAGGATTTGTTATGTAGTATGGAAAATCTTGAAGCCACGGCATTGGGGTCTAAAACCACCTTCCCTTATGAACAAATTTGTAATGATCCCATCCATCCATTCGTTATTTTAAAACATTATCCTCTGCACTGGGAACTCCCTAATTTTTCTAAATTCAACAACAATGAGGACCCTCAAAAACCCTTTGTGCCTTTAGGAATGCATGCTACCTCATCGCTCATGATCAAGACCTCATAATCCAAAATCTCCCCATATCATTAGCCAGACCTGCATTGGACTTGTACAAAGACATCCCCCAACATTCTCTATTTTTCTTTCACCCAACTTACACAACTCTTCTTAAATAATTTATCCATCAACATTGCATGGAAAATCACCATCACTAACCTCTATGTGATTTAACAATTTGATGATGAATCCATCACATATTTGGTCGTTAGGTGGTATGACATCATCAATCAATTATCCTTCTCCCTTCCCCTAAACGATCTCATCAAACTATTCTCTCGATCATGTGGGAAGCATATCTCATAAAATATACAAATCCAATCTTTTCAAAGGTCTAAGGAGGCTTTAACCATCAATTGCAAAGTGGAAATTTGTGCCCTTGAGCAAGGCCATGTCAAAATTTGATCGAAGAAGAAAAAAAATGAATTCAAAAAGTTTTCTACCCATAATGAAAAATCTAAAAATCTTTGTTAAATATTCTTCTGCATCCATCTATCATACCAAGCCCCCATAAAGGGATTCTTGACCTATTCCCAACTATAATCCCCTCAGAGAATCAAATAGTTAAATCTTTGATAAACTCATGGTTGCATGTCTTATCCATCTTCCCCTATCTACCCTATCGATGAAATGTGTCCTAAACCCACGTGGTGCCACAAAGACCACTACTACAAATAACATAAAGTCTGCAGTCATGATATTTAAAAATGTCATACCTTCAAAGACCTTTTCCAATGGCTTATCGATCATGGGGAAATTCTATTGGATAATCCTAATTCCCTTCCTAACAAACCATTATATCTCTTCAAGCATCCCTTCCCTAATAATTCACTAAACAAACAAGCTAATCCATCTACATATTAAACAACCAATTCTCATACAATGAATAACTTTATTCAGGATTCAACACCATCACCCACTCCCATCATCCTTTCATCCATCATAACCACCTCTAATCCTTTGAAATCTATCTCCACATCTCCAACTATACTGATGTCTGCACCCATGTCTACATCTATCATGCCTACATCTACCACATCCACATCTACTACTCCCACCTCTCTTGTATCCACATATGTTACATCTAAATCCACTGAACCTACATATTTTACACCTATATTTGTTATACCTATGCCCATCCCCTATTCTATCTCAGAATCTATTTATACACCCATTTTGATAACTCCTTGTACACTCACACCTCCAATTACATCCCTATGTACATCAGATCCTTTATCCACTTTCATACCCACTTCACCCTTTCAAACATCTACTAAGTCGACACCATCACTTGATGCAACTATAAAGGATGTCCCAATACCATCTTTGTCCCCCAAAATTGCCACCACCTCTATACCTACACCTTCAAAGCCCACAAAATATACAACTCCTTCCGATATCATCAAACATATAATCCAAAAACCAATTCTATATTTGATCCCCACATCTTCAACAAAACATACATCTATATCACCTAGTTCCATCTCTAAGGATCCCTTGGTTGAAATCATCGTGACCCTACCAAGGAAAAAATCTAATAACCTTGGTGTCCCAAAAAAAAATTCCCTCACCCATACGCATAAGAAGTTGGATCTTCCCCTTCGAAACCTCATCAACCTAAATATCCCAACACCTCATCTTACATATTAGGACCCTACCCATCTATCTTCGGACCATGCCCTTCTTCCAAATACCCCATAATTTCTAAATTGGGATTGAAACCATCCATTTTTCCTTCCAAATAAAAACCATCTAAGGATAAATTGAAATCCAAATTCCCTATCAAACCCCACAAGATTAAATCACCTCTCTTGCCTTCATCATCTTCCCCTAAACCAAATCCTCCAAAAGTCCATAGTACTTCATCTTCACAAATCCCCTTTGGATCTTATACTGAAATCCTTCAGTATATAATCTAAGCATCCACAATCACCTTTCTTCTTGTCAATCCCTTTTACCCATGTGAACCGAATGCCACATGGTTTGAATCCAACACTATAGCACCCTCAGAACCCACGTCAAAAATATCATCAAAGAAAATGATCTTCTCATTGAAGAAGATAACCATATCCCAATTTCCATCCCATCAACATATAAGCACAATCCTCCAATCAAGTCTATAACCTTAAAGTTATCTAAATCTATTTACTCATCCACATCATTCATTGCCATCACACTGCTTAATTCTTCCTCTCCTAAGTATGGTCCTTCTATTTATATAGATGCAGTTTACATAACCACTTAGTATCGCTCTTATGAGTCCCAGCCATCTACCCAATCCAAATAAAAAAAATTCATCACTACTCCTTCTGACGAGCCCACTCCATCACCTTCTTCATCCAAGGCCAAGGTGTCCATCCTAGCTACACCGTAGACCCAAAAGCATGCCATGATTGAACAAAGAATCCTAAAATAATTATATCAGGATCCTAATAAGATGTCTTTCTATGAGCTCATCCAGAGCTTGTCTAACCATTGAAAATATTTTCTTAAAGCCTTACAGAATATCCTCGTCACTAGTGATGAAGCCCAACCCTTCACAACCCTTGTGGGAGATCTTATAACTTTCACAAAAATCTCATTTGACAATTCCAAAATTACATAAATCTTACCTAAAGATTAAGACCTTCTTCTTTTCATCACTGTCCACATTAATGAAACATTTATCCAAATCCATTGTTTCTCAATCAACCATGGTTATTCATGCCTTCAATGATGTTGTCACCCCCGCTTTGGGAAATGTTATCCTCCACATCCGCCTCAGTGAAAAAATTCTCCATGAAATATTAGACATTATTAAGGGGTATTTTTAATATAATATCTTTCTTCAACACCCATGGATTCACATCATGTGTTACATCCCATCCACTCTCCATCACTGTATAAAATATGAACTTGAGGGGAAAATCTATATAGTTCCTACTGGCCTTCCTCCATTCAAGGAATTTCATATGACCTATCACTCAAATGACGTGCTCATCCCTAAGAAAAATCATCCTCTATAACATCCACTAGATCTTTTGTACCTGTATTCAAATTACCTAATGAAAAATCTCTCGATAATGTGATACAACTTCCCTTTCTAGGGGAGTATCAATGCCTTGCTCTCAATTCTCTTCCCTCACTCAATCAAGTTGTTAGAACCAAAAAATATCTTTTATACAACCATGAATTCACATGGTCATACACCAACATGTCAGGTCTCAATCTTAACATCATCATCTACAATATTTCCACCATCCCTGATGCTAAGTCGGTCAATAAAAATCTATGTCACATGCATCTTCACATTTCCCTCCTTGTCAAAGAGGAATTGCAATGCCTTATTTACACCAATTTCATCCAACCCATCAAATATACGCAATGGTTTTCTAACATCATACCATTTTCTAAAGACTCTAGAAATCTCCTTATTTGTACCGACTTCAGAGATTTAAATATCAGCTGCCCAAAATATGAATTTCATCTTCCCAACATTGATCAACTCATTGACCTTACCGCTATCCATGGTATGCTTTCTCTTATGGATGGTTTCTCTAGTTACAATCAGATCCTAATCACACCAAAAGAGCAACATAAAACATCCTTCATTACTACTTGGGGAAGTTTTTGCTACCATGTTATGCCCTTTAGTTTAAAAAATACAAGGACCAGTTATCAACGCACCATTTCCTATATCTTTCATGACCTCATCCATAAAACTGTAGAGGACTATGTCGATGATCTCTTGGTAAATCCAAGCCATAACACGATCTAATTTCTATTCTTGAATTCCTATTTACATGTCTTTTCCATTTCTTTCTCTGTCTTAATCCCAACAACTAGCAAACTCCTTGGCCTCATAATTTCTATTAGGGGTATTTAAGTTGACCCTGATAAATCAAAGTCATCCTTGAGATGCCCCATCCTTATAATCTAAAGCAAATTCATATTCTAAAAGGATGAATCTAATTGGTCCACTAATTCATCTTGCAACTCTATGAGCATTGTCAACCTTTTCATCATCTTATTTGTAAAGACACCTAGTTTAAGTGGGATGAAATTTTCCAGAAGGCCTTTGATGATCTCAAGTATTATCTTCTATCTCCACCTATACTCACACCTTGATGCGAGTGGAAGACCTTCTATCTCTACATCTCTACCTTTGATCACACTTTAGGTACCATGTTGACACACCTCAATGAGTAAGATAGGGAGAAATCCCTCTATTATATTATCTACACCCTTCATAATTATGAAACCCACTACACTGAAGCTAAAACATTATGTTGCACTCTCTTCTTTAACACCTCTAAGCTTTTTCATTATCTTCTTAACCAAAAAACCTATGTCGTTACTAACTTCAATATCCTCAAAACCATGTAATCCAAACCCTATCATAACTATTATATCACTTGATGGCTCATGCTCATGACTGATTTTAACCTAGAGTTCATCTCTTAGAAATCTAGTAAGGGCCAGGATATCACTGATCAACTCGCTAAATCCCCTCTTCCTGATAATTATTTTAATCATGATTAATTCCACATTTATTCTATACTTACCATCAATCATGAATATTATCCCCTCAAAATGACACTTTAATTGTTTTGATCTAAGTTTTGACAAGAGGAAGGAGCTGGTGTCATCATAATTTATCCTTGGGAAACTCCTATTCTCGTTTCTTAAAATTTCAACTTTCAGTGTACCAACAATATAGATGAGTATAAAGCCCTCATCTTGGGCCTTTAAACCATATCATGCTCAGTGTTTAAATTATCAACATATATGGTGGCTCTCAACTCATCATCAATCAAATTAAGGGAGTATATCAATGCAAAAATGAAGTCCTCTAGAAATACAAGGAAATCATTGAATTTTTTCTTGAGGCCTTTGATCAATATACCATCCAATTTATCCCTCATTTATCTAATAATTTTTAAAAAATAATGGAATATCTCACATATCTCATCCCTTGGAAAACCAAAGAATTAAAATTCTCTGTTGTTGTTCATCTCCTCGATCAACCATCTCATACCAGTGAGATTCCTTGTGTCAGTCTTGTTGACACTAATCAACATGATATTTGGTACACTAAAATATTTGACTATCTATCCCAATCTAAAATCCCCTCTAAAATATATAAAAATGGTAGGATATCATTCCTTCAACATGTTAACCGCTATGTCATTCTTTATGAAATCTTCTACAAATGCGGGTTTGACAACATTATGCTACATTTTCTTAAATCCCATGAATCTATCCATGATATCCAAGAATTCCATGATGGCATATGTGGTGGAAAATTTAGTAGTTTGAATGTTTCCAAGTGTTTTATTTACCTGGGATATTACTGGACCACTCTCAATCAAGAATTCTATGAATATGTTAAAAAGTACGTCAAATACCAACACCATTCTAATCTCATTTATATCCCTAGCCAGAACTTGCAGCCGACTCAGGATCTTTGGCCTTTCTTATAGTGGGGCCTTGACCTCATTGGTATCATCAATCCACATTATTATAAGTGTCATCATTTTATCATCACCACTACTGAATACTTCACCAAGTGGATGGAATCCATTCCATTCGTATCTAGATAATATAAAAATATTTTTGATTTCATCTATCATTATATCATCTACCACTTCAAAGTTCCTCACAAAATCATCATGGATAATGGAACTTCCTTAAGAAAAAGATCTTAAGAAGCTTTGCGACTCTTTCAACATTAATCTTATCTTCTCCTTATTATCCTCAAGGTAATGACCAAGCTGAATTCACTAACAATACTATTCACAATATTATTTCCCAAACTATTGATAAAACATATAAATATTGGCATATTCACATCCCCTTCACCCTTTGGGCCTATCGAACTAGCGTCCACACCTCTACGGGAACAAATAATTTTGCCTTCATATATGGCTCTAAATTCATTCTTCCCCTTGAAGTTCAAATCCCATATTTGTGCATTTCCCTTCGCGATTTCATCTCTGACGAGGACTATCATCTAGAGTGTCTAACATAACTTAAATTTCTAGATGAACATTACTTAGTCACTCTCCAACATCATCATGTATGTCAAGAGTGAATCAAATGTGTCTACATAAAAAACATCTCAAAGAACGTAATTTCAACATTGATGAACTCCTAAAAGAAAATGAGAATGTCACTACTCTAGAAAGGATCTAACGTGGAAATTTTTCCCCCAACTGGATTGGATCATATATTATTACGCATAAGTATGGATCCAGTGCCTATCACTTAGCCTCTCTAGATGGTAAACTAGAAACATAACCACTTAACAAATTGTACTTGAAACTTTTCTACTATTGACACATCCCCCAAAGTGATCTTAGTCCCATTCTACGATCTCATTTTCATCACTAGAATTTCCATCTCTCATCATAATGATTCAGAATTATGTGGTCTACCATCACTTTCCTATCTATGACCTTGAATATGGGCACCACAAAACTGCCCATAACATATTTCTTATGGAGAAGTTCCTCTTTCTAGGTAGGAACCCCAAAATCATTACATCTACCATCCACCTATTATAACCATGCTAAGGGTCCATATGTATCGCTTGTACGTCTCATATTAACCTCCTCAAGTGGTCTATTTGGATACTCCCAACTCTATCCTAAAGTAAAAACTAATGGATTCTCATGTCAAAATCTATCTTATCCTAAATATAGACTACTCCCTTGAAGGATAGTTGTTCATATAAAGAAAAAGTTATCCAAAGTATAGAATGATCCCTCAAAGGACAATTATCATATATCTTGTCATCTAAAGCCAAAAAAATCCAAAGAAAAAATCATAATCATAGACCACTCGCTCGAAGGATGGATACTATCTTATATCATGGTAGTAAAAGGCCTCCTTTATTGATCATCCTTTTGAAATCTCAAATTAAAAGCAAGTATCCTTAGAAAGCTTCCTGCATCGACCAACTTTCCCATCTACAGCAAAATTTCCACATTGATCACTTCATGTATTGTTTAGAGTTCGGTGGTAAACCTAAGAAAATCACCTATTTCCCCCATACAAGCTTCATCTAAACCCTTTTTTGTGTCAACAATAGGTCTATAAGCACTTTCCATCTTTCCCTCATGATCTTAAATTTGACTAACTATCGTTAGTTATGTGTTAACATCGACCAAAACCCGCAAGTGCATTGCTTTATGTTGTTACCTTTCATGATTTACCTCTAATACAATCTAAAATCCTACTTTCTAAGCATGATCATCACTATGATCATGTGTAATGTATCTTATTTATCATATCCTATGCCATTACACCTGATTAACTAAAATTGGGAATATGGGGAGGTAGTTAATCTAATAGAAGGACATAAATGCAATAAATAACTATGCTAATACAATATGTAAAGGAACTAAATAACTAAAGTAATTTAATAGAAACCCTAATATACAAGAAGAAGGTAAGAAAACAACTCAATTGATAATTGGTGACTAGCGTAGAGTGTCGTAAAGGTGATTAGATAAAACAAGAGCAAGAACGACTGTGTAGAGGTCCCAAAAACACTATATCTGGAGGATCTGAGTAGACTAAGTTGCTTGGAAGAGGACTGGGGTGACCACAGGTTCTTTGGTATGTAATTTGGGTGCCATGGTATATGAAAAAGATTTGGAATGGGTTCTTATAAGGTTGGAGGGTGGTGTGAAACCCTCAATGTGTGTCATATCAGGTTCATTGTCCTACGCTATATGTTGCCAATAATTCAAGATAATGTAAAGAAATGTAAAAGATAAAAAAGGAATTATCGAAAATCTAAAAATTAAAAAATGCAAAATAAATGGGTGAGGGTTTTTTTTAGGGGTGAATATTTGTAAAATGGGGAATATTAGAATTTTTCAAATTAGAAAATTGGGTATCTTTTTCATTACTGTACAGTAACAAGTTCGCCAAAATTTAACGGTCATAAATAAATTTGACCCTAGTGTCACCAATTCATTTCATTAATGGTCAACCAATGGTTTTATATTCACCATTATGTTACCCACTTACAACATCAAATATGTTGTTGGTCAGTAGCATAAAATATGCTAGTGACCGATAATATAATATATGATACTAGCCATTAGTATAAAACATTTACATATGTTTTTGGCCAACACCATTATTAAACTTCAAAACCTATTTTTTTCAAATTCACCATCATCTTGAAAGTCATTTTCATAGATTTTCCAAGGAATCTATAGAATTTTTTGGGCGGAGGGGTCTAAAAATGAACCCTAGAATGGGTCTGATTGACCTCAATTGCCACAAAAATGGGCTTACTTCTCTTAGTGTTGTAATACATTTCAGACCCAAATGTAGTTCTAGTGAGCGTGTGCATGTCGTGCCCTAGGTGCTCTTGTGTCAGTCACACTTTGTGAGATAATGCGTAATAGCTAAATGTAGAAAATGTAATAGCATGTGTGCATAGAATGGAATAGAATCCTCCCCCTTTGAAGTGTGATGCAGACTTCCTAGTTTGTGCCTTGATGATGGGGCTATGTGGATGTAAATGCAATAGATGGATGGAACAATAGATGAGTGATAGTAGTAAATGATGTTAGGTCCCTAATTATAGTCTAATAAATTTATATTTGTAGGTCATAATTAACACTGACATGACTGACTACAAAAAAGGTAAGGATGAAAAATAGCTAGAAAGAGCCTAAAAAGTGGTGGGAAAGTAGAAAAAAGGTTTGGGGCACCCCTGGTGGGACCAGGGCATCCACATGTGCCCCAGTACTACCCTGGGTGCTCCAGATGAGGCTAAAATGATGGGAAAATGTGGAAACTAACTGGGAATATGGATTAAAGTGTATGGAAATGACAAAATAAAAGTAGAATAAGATGTCCAAAAGATGGGGGTTGATTAGTAATTTCTTCACTCAAGAGCCTTCTAGATAGTAGTATGACCCTAGGATAAATATTGTCTAAAGTGTATGATTTTGTGACTACATTTTACCCCCACTTTATGTTGGTAAGATGAAAGATTTGTTACATAAAGTAATTAGAAATGCGTACCTGATGTCTATGAAGAGTGTGGTAAAAAAGTGTCCCAGGACTAGAAAAAGTGTGGAATGAAAAAAATATGGAGGAGTGTGGAAACTAAAGATGAAAAATGTGCAAATAAAAAGTGATGAGAGTGAAACTAGGGTGAAACGTTTGTGTAGCTGCTACAATGTGTAGTGTACTGTATGATTAGTAAAGCATGTTCTATTGTAGAGTGTTGTTGTTGCCCCCAATTTGACTGTTTGTTTCTCATACAACCAAAACTGCAAGGAGATAATAATCAAGTAGTCAAATATGTATGTATGTAAAAATGCTATGTAAAAAACACCTAAATAGGAAAGTGTGTAAAATACACAAATGTAAAATATGTGAAAAAGGTGTAAATGGAACATGTGCACCTGATCCATGTCGAGAGGAAGACTCTAGAAAGATATCATGTACTACAAATTTTTTGGGCAATATCACGCCACCATGGCTGAAAAAGTGTAGGGAGGAAATGTTATGTGTCCTCCAACCTCTAACCACTTTTTCTGAAATGTGTGTGAAGATATCTCTATATTGTCCTAGTTTTTTGGGCAATTCGATGCCACATGTTGAAGTAGTGTAGAGAGGCACACACACTGTAACCTCTAATATTGTAACTACTTCCTAGAATGTTAAAGACACCATGTCCTATGAAATCCACTATGTATGGGGTTCGTAGATTGGTATAAACCCACTTTCTATAGAAAATTGAACCATGATGGTGTAGAATCTCTGTGTTAGTATGTAAAACCCCCAAATGATGACCCCGTCTTTGGGGACGCATGCAATGTCACTGATAGGAGATATGTGGCCCTAAAAGAGGACCAACCACATTCACACTGTAACCCTAGAAAGTTCTTGGTAGAAACCAAGGAACACACAAACAAGAAGGATAACCAAATACAAGTGTAAAAAACAATGAATGCATATAGAAGACATGTGTAAGCTACACAGACAATATAAGAAATGTAAACATGCAAGAAATCAAGTAAGCCACACAAAGTGGGATGAAAACATGGGATATCACTCACAATATTGCAAGATACGCAAGGCCATCATGGTCACAAACAACCAACAAGTGTACACACAAAAATAAGGAAAATCCCACATACAATAGTAAACAATGAAAGAAAAATACAAACAAAAAAAACAAAAAAACAAGTAGTCATGGAAAGATGTAATCTTACAAAATAAGCATTGCACATAGAAAACCCATTAGAATGTTAGAGAAATAACCAATATGTCAAATCGTGAATAACTAAGTAATGTAAAATGCCAAGTAAAAAATGAAACAATAACACCTAAAAGAGACAAATGTGAATGCCTTCAGTGACCAATATGGGAAGGGTAGAAGGAGAGCATCTATACCGCATGTAGGATTCCTATATCTGTGATCACACTAAGAAAAAGGTGTGAACACACATGTGTGGATGATATAGATAATGACATATAAGAAGATAATATAACATGTGTAGTAAAATTATCATGTAAAACACTAGTAAACAAGAGTAAGTGCCCCAAGACAATCCAATATGTCATGGATGGATTGATTGAAATGCAAGATGGAATGATAGGAAAAAAATTACCCCTGAGTGAATGGATGTGTATGTAATGAGGTTCATTTTTCCTGGTCAGCAGTCAAGAATGAACTGTAAATGAGAGTGCGTCATCAGAAAATTGTCAAGTAGTGTTTTTTGTGTCTAGCACGCTATGGTGAATGTGTATGTGTAGTAATGAAGTGCGACATATAGAAAGGATATGAGTGAACCCTATAGTTGAAGCATATATCAAGAATAAATGAATGGATGAGTGATGATTTATCCTAAGCATATATCACTATATGATGAATGAACAATGGATGATTGATCCCTAAGCTCGTATAACTATAAGATGAATGAACAAGTGATGATTTAGCCCTAAGCATATATCACTATATAATGACTCATAATGAGTGGTATGTAACCTAAGGTGCATACAACTACAAGATGATATAAAGGGGTGGTGATCTAGCCTAAAGCATATACCGCTACTGGATAGAACAAGTGAGTGATGTGTTATCCAATTTTGCACAAATGGCAAGATTGGACAACAGGGTCCTATCACGTTCAAAATTAAAATAGTAGTCACAGGAACCCATCTCTGGTTATTATCAAGATACAAAAACTAAAAATAATTCTTAAATTGCTTATGAGAGATCACCTAGAATCGAAAGGCACCCATTTTATCTCAACTCAGTGAAGAGTTCGGGGGCGAGTTGATAGAGAATCCAGTGAAAAATTGATAGTCATCTCAGAAATCATCTCAGTAGAGACTCTCAGTTGTAAGAGCTCGACGAGGTCTTGTTAATGTAAAATATAGCTCGTTGAAAATTGACGAATGAAAGGAACTGTACAAGGATCTCGGTGGAGATAGATGCAAAAATATCTGAAGGCCAAGTCAGGGAGAGTCAAAGTCAACATGATGCCAGGTTTAATCCATTAAGAAAATGCTCGACTAACCACTTGGGAGAATTATCTTGTTTGACTGAGATGATATGAAATTATGCAGCTATGGGAGGTTCAACATCATTGAATCTCGGGTTTGTAATTACATAATGGAAGGACTTCTGTCGACCCAGGAAGATAGTATAAGCACCATAGAATACCAATGTAAAATTGAGTCAAACCGACATCTTAAAAAGAGCTGTGAATTATAATGGTGTTCAGACCTTCCTCGGCTGAGTATTCGGTGCACAGGCAGCAGGCATGTTGTAGTATAGTAAGTGTTCTTTTGAGCACTTCCAATAAGCAGGTTGTCCAACTATGTTTTTATCTGTTCAACATCGAATGCATCTTCAAATTCGGGATTTTCCTTCAAGATATTTTTTATGAAAATTGATTAAGTGACAGCAAGAGTGTTACCGGGAGACCTGAGGAAATTTATTACAAAGATTCTCTATCGAGACCTTACTGGTTTTACGATGTAACTCATAGAGGAGAATCTCATAGAGGTGGAACTGTTTCATATCAGAATATTCATGAGGCACAGTTTTCTTTGCAATTATATGAGCATATTCAACGAGTCACTAAGTTGGCAGGCATAAAGGCTTCTGTTGGAATTATCACACCTTACAAGCTACAACTGAGATGTTTAAACCGAGAGTTTGATGTTATCCTCAAATCTGATGAAGGAAAACTTGGCAGGAGAAAAAATCATGGGGATCCGCGCACTAGTGGGAATTGTGGAGATAAGGAACGAACTTGCCAAGTTTACGTGGCGAAGCTGAGGCTGGGGCCCATGGATTAATGTGTCCAAGCCGTTACGTGGGGATTTGGAGCTAGTATGCCGAGGTTAGAAATTTGATGATGGCAGGCCAAGCTGTTAATCCCGTGCTGAGGTATGAATAGGGGAACTTAGGGCAAGCACCACCAAGTGGAAATATTGGTTTGGTAAACCATGATCAAACTTCTGTGAATGGGATAAATCAGATCAAACTACCAAGCATGGAAATATTACGATGGCTATCCAACATGATACTTCCGCACGAGCCGTGTAAACAGGATCGGAGCACGTTGTGCGAGTCACAAGGAGAGTTAAAGTGGTAGTTACAAATTGGGTGGCGAGTAATCCTCCAAGTGATAAGGGAGGATGATGGCGAGATGGTTGAAGATGGGTCGACATTGAAAAAGTATCCAGTTTTAGGCTCACAAGAAAGAAACACCTTCTCATGGAATACCATAATTGCAGCTTACAAAACACATAGGTTTCCTCACGAAGCAACAAATAGATGTCCGACCTGATCAGTTCGCCTTTGCTAGCATACTTCTCCCAACTCCCGTTCGGGCTCTGAGAATTCGGTGGTCACGAGGAAAAATCCCACGCACAGGCAGTAGGCATGTTGCAGTACAGTAGAAGCCTTTCTTTTGAACACTTCCAGCAAGCAGGTTGTCCAACTGTGTTGTTATCTGTTCAGTATCAAATGTATCCTCAAATTCGTAGGCTTATCCTTATTCTGAACTCAGAATGAATAGCAGTTGCAGGAAACAAATATTCACTTCCGTGTATGATGGATTGGAGTCACGCTATTCAAGGCTTCATAAAATTTGCTTGAATCAAGAGGTGAAGGTTTATTACAGTGCAGAATGAAACGATTCATATTGCTCAGCATGTTTTCTCCTAGAAATGAATTGAATGTGAAGGTCAACTCTAAAATACCTGGTTGGCCGTTTTGCATGCTACATCCTTGTTACTTGTAAATGGTCTCTTTGAGAAACTCTGAGGGCAAGAAGCAATATTTATACCCTTTCATTATGTATGTCCAATCAGACAATAAAAAGTATTCTTTTACCAAGTTCAGAGAAACTGTGTTTTTTTTTACAATGGACGATTATAATGCAGTTTCAAGCTAATTTTATCTAGCTTATTTCTATTAGCTTTGATCCACAACTAAGGAAGAATTCATATGGTTGTTACCTATACATTTTTCCAAGGTCCTCTTGGTTGCCCCAGTGGTTCAATGTATTTTTTTGAAGGGCTTCTTTTATGTGTTTCAAATAGTAACATAAAGGATCTTTTTAGTTTCTGGAAAAATGAGTATATTTTGTAGCTCAAATCTACCTATGCCATACTAAGATCCCAATAGTGGCATAATTTTTGATTGGAGCTGAGATTGTAGAGTGCATTGCCAAAATACCAAAGGACTCAATACAAAATATTCGATTCCCAAAGTGAGGAAAGAGTTAGTGTGGGGTTCAAAATTGATTGCAACACCGAGTTAGAGGATTCGAAACTCACCGAGTTGAGATTTGTGCAGACTCTATCCACATGGACCCCCCTCCTCTTCAAGTCAAACGGGTCAACGGGGGGTCCCGACATTTTGTTAATTAAATGAATATTTTTATAATAATATTTATTATTATTATTTAAATATTCTTTTAATTAATTGAGAAGACTAGGTCATCAGGCAATTAATGACCCATGATGGAACCTTCTCAGGTGGTTCAACTAACTGTAATAAATACATCATGGGCATTCATTTTAGGAATGTAATTATGAAAATTTCCTCTTCTTTCTCACATATTCTTCTATAAATGTAAGTTGGAAGCTCATTTCAAGAGGTTCCAACAGTTCAGACAAGTTGGACAGTTAAATATCTCAGGCGAGAGTATACTTTTCAAGAGTCCTCTCTCTTCTGCAAGTTGTTCTTGTGTGTTGAGAGAACTTTCAAGCCTCCTCTTCAAGACTGTAATGGCAACTATTGCCTCTTCTGAATGTATGATGCATTGTGCATGTTATTGAAGTAATAAAAGTGTGTGTTTTGTGAGTAATCTTGGTCCTTTCATCCTTTTGTGCTTCTTTGTGCCTTTCTTGTACTTCCAGGTACACTGTGTAAGTTTAGGTTTCTATTACAGGTTCTTGGAGTTCTGTGCTTATCGAGTGGTGGAGTATTGCATGCAGTTGAGTTGTGGTGTTTGTTCACCCTTCTTGAGTTCATCCTTCTTCACTGGGAAACTGGTATATTTCTCGGTCTAATAAAGTTTAACAAAGGGAATGTGTGTCTCTTAGTTTGTGGTATCCTGTACCCTCTCTAAGTTACGATAGGTGAAGTTGACCTGTGGTGCACACACCCTCTTCAAATTAACCCTTCCTGAGTCTGGAAACACCCTTTATTTGGTACATCACCTTCCCTAGTATAGTTTCATTTCTGTAAATCTCTTTCCCTAAAACCCCATGAAAAGGTTAACATAGGACTAGATAATCATTTTTGTTACACTAGGAGTAGTACAACACTTAGTTTAGGAAGAGGAAGCTGGCCTTCTCCGGAGGTTCACCTCGAGCCCAAGTACCACAGCTTGAGAGGTGATCCCATGTGTCCCAATCACACCGAACATCCTATTCACATCCTAGCCATTCGGAGGGTGCAGTGATTTGGCGACAAAATTTTTTGGCACGCCCGGTGGGATAGAGTTGGTACTTCTCTTCTCACTTACACAAGTCAAAGTACCTGACGACTCTATATGTCTGGATTCCAAATCTCAGTGCGGTAACTTATGTGAAGAATTCAGACAAGAGCTTCTTCAAAGAAAGGAAATTATCAGCATACCAAACTTTCCTTGTCTCCTCCAAAGAGAAAAAGAAGAGGCATTTCCACATCCCCAGTTGTAGATTTACCTTGTATGGGTCATTCAACTCCTCCTTACGGAAGGTTTCCTCCACCTAGGAACAATCAACCTTTTGTTGCTATGGCAAGGAACCAAGTTTTTCCCCCTTTCAATGCAAGCAGTCCTCTTATGTTGGCTCAACGTGACCCGATGCCTGTTACGGCACTCAAAATTTTACCCTTCTACATGGGGGAAACTCATGTTACTCCAATGGAGCATATCTTTGATGTAGCCAACATCCACGCAGTACATAATATCACAGAAGACAACATTGCAGTTAGACTTCTTGCTACCTCTTTCAAGGGAAAAGCACTTAAATGGTTTCGCGGGTTAGGTGTTGGCACTATAACCACTTGGGACGAGTTGGGAGAAAATCTATGTAAACAATTTGAAGAAAAAAGTGATCACCTATCACTTTTGGAACAACTTACTACCATAAAGAGAGCTTCCCAAGAATACATGAGTGATTTCAACTTCCGATTCCACAGGACTTGGAATAGGATTCCAACGCTCGTAAAGCCTTCTACACATAATGCATTCTTGTACTATTTGCGAGCCATGAATAGCGATGTGGCAGTTATGATCCAGTCCATGGGAGGGACTACACTTCTTGATGCTTACGAAGTTGCCATAAGTGCAGAGAATTCTTTGATTCAGGCTGGAAAGATAGCTCCACGACCACCAATGCCCTTTTCTCCAGATCTTACGAATCATCATCCTATCATTGCTCCTATTCCAGTAGACTCCAAGCAACCATATCAATCTTCCCCTGCCTCTTCAAATGACCTATTTGAAATCAAGTCGCTACTGCAAAATTTTTGAAATGAGCTCGTTGCACTCAAAAGGCAACAGTTTCAATACAATCGTCCATATCAGCCACAAAATCAGCAGTATCAGGCTAACTGTCCTCCTTTTCAAGGAAACAATCAGCCTTAAAATCAAACTACAAGTCAAGTTGCAAATATCAGGCCCTTGAACTTTTAGAACCCTCTTGCAGCTAGCTCATCTAGAGCTATAGTACCTGTTCAAAATAATCTACTTCAAGATTATGAATGGTGTTATCCTTGCTCTCAACCTCACAATCAAAATCTTTGTCCCTATGGGTTCTTAGCCAGGCCCTTATGGTTCAAAGTATATCTGCCCCTTCAGAGTTAACAAAAAATTCATCTACACAAGAAGCAGCAGATCAACCACAGGCACCTGAAGAATTTTCTTTGCTAAACTGGCAAGTAGAAGATTTTTGTGGGTTGAATATAGATTCCTCATCAATGGTAGCAAACACTCATTCCAAAAAGAGAGCAATGGAGCCTCAACCTCTCGAAGCTGATCTAGCATCCACTTCTCAACATGGGTTACAAATGGTAGTTGATAAAAATGCAGGAAAGAAATCACCAGAAACACCGGCTAGCCACGTTGTAGGGAAGCATGGTTCTCCAAGCATCACGGTACCCAAAAAACATTTTTCAAAGGAGGACCCCATTGCCCAAAAAAGTGTCATCAAAGTTGGAGCGATTCCCTTCAGCATAGTAGAACAAATGAAGAAAACCAATCTAAGCATTACCATGTGGGACGCACTCTCGATCCCTTCCTAAAGAAACCTATTGCAAGAAGATCTGAACAATTTTTCTACGACTAGCAGATCACCAAGCCATGGAGTGACAAATGCTACAAGTTTGTGTCAACCAGAAGGGAAAATCATTCCTACAGAAAACAAACCACCGCCATTCTACATTTCCCTGATCATTGGCGACCACCTGGTACATAATTACATGATCGATTCTAGTGCCAGTAGCTCTGTCTTGCCAAAACAAATTGTAGATGTACTAGGCATACAATATGTGCCAGTTACAAGAGGGTTTGTTCAGCTGGATGTCATAGTTGTTAAGACTGTTGGGGTTATCAAAGGACTTCAACTTACCATCCACTCATGCCCAAGCTGTCATTCACCCAAGATATATCAGTCATTGATCTCCCTCCCCTCTTTGCCATCTGCCTATCATGGGATTTCACTACCAAGATGGGTGGTTACCCATCAGGTGATTGGTCGCATATGATTCTCAGGACTCGATACGGAACCAAAGTAACTATAAGGGCAGAACCAATCTACCATAATCATGTAGAACCCTACACTGCTAGTCCCATAAATGGAAATTACACCATCGGCGATCCCGAAGAGGAAGATGCTGATCATGAACCAACCACCCTTGTTGAAGAATTCCCTGATACTTTGCTAGATGAAGTAAGTAGAGATCATTAGTATGATCCCTATGCTGATGTATTGGTAGAAGAAGAAGCTAGTTTGCTGGTCTTGGAAGAAACAGGATTAGGTACTTACTGTATCCATGAAGAAGATATGATCATACCACAACTTGTCAAAACACCAAGTGATTCTAAAGGACTGTATCATTTGTTCTTTGATGGCTCAAGAAGTAAAAATGGATCTGGTGCTAGTGTTATGTTAATTTCTCCAGAGGGAGATAAGTACTTCTCATCTTTCCGGTTTGCAGTTCAGTTGCACCAACAATGTTGCTAAATACGAGGCTCTTGTTCAAGGAATTTAGCTAGCCCAAAGGAAGGGAATCAAGGCCCTGACTATTTTTGGAGATAGTGAGTTATTTGTTCATCAAGTTTTGGCATGTAGTGCATCCAAAAATGATCTTTTAAGAACATACAAGAACCGAATCTGGGACCTGATTGAATATTTTGAAGCTTTTGGAATCCATGCAATCCCTAGATATCAAAATCAAGATGTAGATAGGCTTGCTACAATTGGTTCACAATACAACATACCAATTGATATCATGAAAGAAGGGAAGAAATTTGTTAAAATGGTGGTTCGACCAGTAGTCCCTAATAATGTGAGTAGTTGGCAAGTGTTTGATAGTGACAAACAAATTGTCCTCTTCCTACAAGAAGAGGCGGAGTTTGCTACAAAGAATCAAGATAAGTTGCAGGAGTCATATGGTGAGAAAATTATCCAATTGAAAAGCAACAAGTTACCAAAAGGTTTAGTCACTTTGGAATCCATTTTCAATTCAGATGACCCCCCCCCCCCCCCCCCCCAAGCCACAAGACAAAGCCCTAACATGGTGGTCAGAGAAGAATATTTTGAGGAAGTTGAAGTATCAAATGAAAAATTTCTTAAGATCAGAAAAGTGTGTACTTCTGAAGAGAAAGAAGCTTTCATCAAACTTTTTCAAGAGTATCATGACATCTTTGCATGGAGCTATAAAGATCTGCGTGGTTTTGATCCAGGTATAGCACAACATACCATCGAACTAGATCCGAATGCTAAGCCAGTTCATCAAAAACAGAGACCAATTAATCCCAAAATTGAGCCACTAATGAGAAAGGAGCTAACCAAGCTCATCGAGGCCTGTATAATTTTTCCCATCAAGCATTCCTCATGGGTAGCCAATTTGGTGCCCATAAGGAAGAAGAATGGAGAGATCCGGTTATGCGTAGATTTCAGGGATTTGAATCATGCATCATTAAAAGACCATTATCCTCTTCCATCAATGGAGAAGATCCTTCAAACGGTGGTAGGAGCTCAAAGATTTTCTTTTCTCGATGGATATTCAGGTTACAATCAAATCCTAGTCCAAGAATCCGACCAATTCAAAATGGCTTTCACTACCAAGTGGGGCATGTATGCCTACAATAAAATGCCATTCAGATTGTCCAATGCCGGGGCTACTTTCCAAAGAGCCATGGACATGGCATTTAAGGGACTAATCAATGATATCATTTTGGTTTACCTTGATGATATAACTATATACTCTAAGCATGCAGAAGATCACATCACGCATCTAAGGAAAGTTTTCCAAAGGTGTAGGGAATTTGGGATTTCACTTAACCCCAAGAAATGTATTTTCACAGTACACAAGGGAAAATTGTTGGGGCATGTGGTTTTAGTGGAAGGATTATCAATCAATCCAGCCAAGATTCATTCAATTATGTCTGTATCTCTCCCAAGTCACAAGAAGGGCCTCCAGAGTTTTCTGGGAACCATAAATTTCGTGTGGAGATTCATCCCTCAATTCGTGACATTGGCTAAACCATTGACAGCCATGCTGAAGAAAAACATGCCATTCTCATGGACAAAGGAAGGACGAGAAAGCTTTGAAGCCATCAAAACAACCATTTCCCAAGCTCCCACGCTTGTGAACCCCAGGTTTGACAAATATTTTATCCTTTATGCTTTTGCAAGTCAAGAGAGCATTTCAGGGATCCTCACCCAACAAAACAAGAACCTGATGGAGCAAGCAATCACTTTCTTCAGTCAATCCCTCAAAGACTACGAGTTCAAATACTCGTTCATTGAAAAGCAAGTCTTTGCGATTATTTGAGCTTTGAAGAAATTCAAGCACATGTTGTCCAACAACAAGATTCATCTTATGGTGTCTCATCCAGGTGTCAAGGAGTTTTTGCTGAACAAAGAAATGAACGAAAAGTGTGCTGGATGGATCACAAAGGTAATGGAGTATGACGTGCACATCAAAGTCACTAAACTTGTTAGACGTAAGGGTTTATGTCAGCAACTTGCAACAGACATGGAATAAAAAAGTAATGAGGACATGACACTCCTAAATACTGATGAGGATGTTGATCAAGCTAATTGGTTATCCAAAATGAAGAATTTCATCTTCTCAGGAGCATACCTGAAAAACATGGATAAAAACCAAAGACAAACTTTTTGTCTTCAATCTATCCCATATGTTTTGGTAGATAGTGTTCTCTTTTGAAAAGATTTGAACGGCGTCCTCCTTCGGTGCATAGGACCAGAGCAGGTCAGTAAGATACTAGAAGAGTTTCATAATGGCTTATCTAGAGGACATTATTCCGCATGAACAACAGCTACTAAGATCATGTGAGCTGGCTACTATTGGCTGGATTTATTCAAGGATGGCCATCTTTGGGTAAGGAAATGTAAGGAATGTGTCTTTTTCACAAGTAAGCAGAAGCTGGCATCTCTTCCACTGCATCCAATTCAAGTGGATCAACCCTTTGTTCAATGGGGGTTGGACTTCATCGGAATGATTAATCCTCCATCCAGTGATGGAAATAAGTGGGTCCTTACCGTAACAGACTATTTTAATCGATGGACAGAGGCGGGGTAGTATTAAAAGAGAGCAATGAAAAGGTAGTTCTGGATTTTTTGGAGGGTATAATGACGAGGTTCGGTGTTCCGTTTACAGTCATTTCAGACAACGCACTTTCTTTTCTTGATATGAAATTGAGTGAATGGGCTGTTAAAAATGGGGTATACCTCAAAACTTTGTCCAATTACTATCCTCAAGGAAACAAATTGGCTGAGTCTAGCAACAAAAACCTCATAAGGATTATTAAGTGCACAATGGAGACTAACAAGAGGACTTGGCATACACAGCTTAAGACCACCTTATGGGCAGATCGGATCACTCCTAAAAGGGCCATCAAAAATTCTCCTTTCATTTTGGTATATGGAAGAGAGGAAAAACTCCCGCTCTCATTGGAGTTACCTTCTTTGGAGTTAGCTCATCAACTTGAAGTTATAGAGAGTGATCTTTTGACAATAAGGTTTGCTGAACTCATGGAGTTAGAGGAAGTACGAGACAAGGCTATGAAAAATTTGGAGTAGCATCAGGCTCAAGTTAAGAAATATTTTGATAAGAAGACGTCCAACAGGTGTTTTCAAGAGGGAGATTTAGTTCTCAAATGGGATGAAGACAGGGCCAAACCAGGTAGGCATGCCAAGTTTGACGCTCTCTAGAGTGGGCCATACATCATCACAAGTTGCAAAGAGGAAAATTCATTCCATCTATCTAGGCTCAATGGAGAAGAACTGCCCATTCATGTGAATGGGATACATCTCAAAGCTTGTTTTTGAGAAGCGTTCCACCCCTTGTAGAGTTAAATTAGGTTTTTTCCTCCAAGTGCTTATGCACATTGTTATGTGTTGTTGTTTTGCTTTCCTTGTTGTTGTGTTTTGTGTTGTTCTGCACATTGTTTCACCATTGGAAGCTGTCAAGGAGAAGAAGGTTCAAGGTTTCCATAAGAGTTTCAAAATATTCTTCATTCAAAATTTTGCAGTGTTCCATGGATGTCAAGCATTCAATAGATTCAGTATACTTCATGCTTAGCATTCTAGGGAGTCCCAGGATATCGGAAATGCTCAAGGAGATTTTGGGATGTGTCAAAGAAAATCATACTACTTTCAGGATTCAGCATAGACTCCATGCCCAATGGATGATTTAAGGCTACTGGAATCATGCTTAGTAGGCAATCATCCCCGAGAGGTCACCAAAAATGTTATCTAATTTTGCACACATGGCAAGATTAGACAACAGGGTCCTATCACGTTGAAAGTGAAAATAGTAGTCCCAGGAACCCATCTTCGGTTATTCTCAAGATACAAAAATTAAAAATAATTCTTAAATTGCATATGAGAGATCACCTAGCATCGAAAGGCACCCAGTTTATCTCAACTCCGTGAAGAGTTCGGGGTCGAGTTGATAGAGAATCCAGTGTCAAATTGATAGTCATCTCAGAAATCATCTCAGTAGAGACTCTCAGTTGTAAGAGCTCGACGAGGTCTTGTTAATGCAAAATATAGCTCGTTGAAAATTGACGAATGAAAGGAACTGTACAAGGATCTCGGTGGAGATCGATGCAAAAAGATCTGAAGGCCAAGTCAGGGAGAGTCAAAGTCAACATGATGCCAGGTTTAATCCATTAAGACAATGCTCGACTAACCACTTGGGAGAATTATCTTGTTTGACCGAGATGATATGAAATTATGCAGATATGGGAGGTTCAACATCATTGAATCTCAGGTTTGTAATTACATAATGGAAGGACTTCTATTAACCCAGGAAGATAGTATAAGCACCATAAAATACCAATGTAAAATTGAGTCAAATCGACATCTTAAAAAGAGCTGTGAATTATAATGGTGTTTAGACCTTCCTCGGTCGAGTATTCGGTGCACAAGCAGTAGGCATGTTGTAATATAGTAAGATTTCTTTTGAGCACTTCCAACAAGCAGGTTTTCCAACTATGTTTTTATCTATTCAACATCAAATGCATCTTCAAATTTAGGATTTTCATTCAAGATATTTTTTATGAAAATCGATTAAGTGACAGTGAGATTGTTACCGGGAGACCTAAGGAAATTTATTACAAAGATTCTCTATCGAGACCTTACTGGTTTTACGATGTAACTCATAGAGGTGGAACTGTTTCATATCAGAATATTCATGAGGCACAATTTTGTTTACAATTATATGAGCATCTTCAACGAGTCACTAAGTTGGTAGGCATAAAGGCTTTTGTTGGAATTATCACACATTACAAGCTACAGCTGAGATGTTTACACTGAGAGTTTGATGTTATCCTCAAATCTGATGAAGGAAAACTCGGCAGGAGAAAAAATCATGGGGATCTCACGCGCTGGTAAGAATTATGGAGATAAGGAATGAACTTTCCACGTTTTGCGTAGCGAAGCTGAGGCCGGGGCCTGTGGATTAATGTGTCCAAGCTGTTACGCAGGGATTTGGAGCTAGTATGCCGAGGTCAGAAATTTGATGATGGCAGGCCAAGCTGTTAATCTCGCGCTGAGGTATGAATAGGGGAACTCAGGGCAAGCACCGCCAAGTGGAAATATTGGTTTGGTAAACCATGATCAAACTTATGTGAATGGGAGAAATCAGATCAAACTGCCAAGCGTGGAAATATTACGATGGCTATCCAACATGATACTTCTGCACGGGCCATGTAAATAGGATCGGAGCACGTTGTGCGAGTCACAAGGAGAGTTAAAGTGGCAGTTACAAATTGGGTGGTGAGTAATCATCCAAGCGATAAGGGAGGATGATGGCGAGATGGTTGAAGATGGGTCGACGTTGAAAAAGTATCCAATTTCAGGATCACAAGAAAGAAACGCCTTCTCATGGAATACCGTAATTGCAGCTTACAGAAGACACAGGTTTCCTCACGAAGCAACAAATAGATGTTCGACTTGATCAATTCACCTTTTCCAACATACTTCTCCCAACTCCCATTCGGCTCTGAGCATTCAGTGGTCGCGAGGCAATATCCCACGCACAGGTAGTAGGCATGTTGCAGTACAGTCGAAGCCTTTCTTTTGAACACTTCCAGCAAGCAGGTTGTCCAACTGTGTTGTTATCTGTTCAGTATCGAATGCATCCTCAAATTCGTAGGCTTATCCTTATTCTGAACTCAGATAGAATAGCAGTTGCAGGAAACAAATATTCACTGCCGTGTATGATGGATTGGAGTCACACTATTCAAGGCTTCATAAAATTTTCCTGAATCAGGAGGTGAAGGTTTATTACGGTGCAGAATGAAACGATTCATATTGCTCAGCATGTTTTCTCCTAGAAATGAATTGAATGTGAAGGTCAACTCTGAAATACCTAGTTGGCCGTTTTGCATGCTACATCCTTGTTACTTGTAAATGGTCTCTTTGAGAAACTCTGAGGGCAAGAAGCAATATTTATAGCCTTCCATTATGTACGTCTAATCAGACAATAAAAAGTATTCTTTTACCAGGTTCAGAGAAACTGTGTTTTTTTTTATAATGGATGATTATACTGCAGTTTCAAGCTAATTTTATCTAGCTTATTTCTATTAGCTTTGATCCACAACTAAGGAAGAATTCATATGGTTGTTACCTATACATTTTTCCAAGGCCCTCTTGGTTGCTCCAGTGGTTCAATGTATTTTTTTGAAGGGCTTCTTTTATGTGTTACAAATCGTAACATAAAGGATCTTTTTAGTTTCTTGAAAAATGAGTATATTGTGTAGCTCACAGCTACCTATGCCATACTAAGATCCCAATAGTGGCATAATTGTTGATTGGAGCTGAGATTGCAGAGTGCATTGCAAAAATACTGAAGGACTCAATGCAAAAGATCCGATTGCCAAAGCGAGGAAAGAGTTAGTGTGGGGGTTCAAAATTGATTGCAACACCGAGTTAGAGGATTCGAAACTCACCAAGTTGAGATTTGTTCAGACTCTATCCACATGGACCCCCCTCCTCTTCAAGTCAAATGGGTCAACAACGACATTATGTTAATTAAATTAATATTTTTATAATAATATTTATTATTATTATTTAAATATTCTTTTAATTAATTGAGAAGACTAGGTCATCAGGTAATTAATGACCCATGATGGAACCTTCTCAGGTGGTTCAACTAACTGTAATAAATACATCATGGGCATTCATTTTAGGAATGTAATTATGACCATTTCCTCTTCTTTCTCACATATTCTTCTATAAATGTAAGTTGGAAGCTCATTTCAAGAGGTTCCAACAGTTCAGACAAGTTGGACAGTTAAATATCTCAGGTGAGAGTATACTTTTCAAGAGTCCTCTCTCTTCTGCAAGTTGTTCTTGTGTGTTGAGAGAAATTTCAAGCCTCCTCTTTAAGACTGTAATGGCAACTATTTCCTCTTCTGAATGTATGATGCATTGTGCATGTTATTGAAGCAATAAAAGTGTGTGTTTTGTGACTAATCTCGTTCCTTTCATCCTTTTGTGCTTCTTTGTGCCTTTCTCATACTTGCAGGTACACTGTGCAAGTTTAGGTTTCTATTGTAGGTTCTTAGAGTTTTGTGCTTATCGAGTGGTGGAGTATTACATGTAGTTGATTTGTGGTGTTTGTTCACCCTTCTTGAGTTCATCCTTCTTCACTGGTAAACTAGTATATTTCTCGGTCTGATAAAGTTTAACAAAGGGATTGTGTGTCTCTTAGTTTGTGGTATCCTGTACCCTCTCTAAGTTGCAGTAGGTGAAGTTGACCTATGGTGCACACACCCTATTCAAATTAACCCTTCCTGAGTCTGGAAACACCCTTTATTTGGTTCATCACCATCCCTAGTATAGTTTCATTTCTATAAATCTCTTTCCCTAAAACCCCATGAAAAGGTTAACATATGACTATATAATCATTTTTGTTACACTAGGAGTAGTACAACACTTAGTTTAGGAAGAGGAAGCCGGCCTTCTCCAGAGGTTCACCTCAAGCCCAAGTCCCATAGCTTGAGAGGTGATCCCATGTGTCCCAATCACACCAAACATCCCATTCACATCCTAGCCATTTGGAGGTTACAGTGATTTGGTGACAACATGATGATTTAGCCTAAAGTATATCTCACTAGCCTAGGAATGTCATAAGATGAAATGTCACATGGTGAATGTAAGGTCCGTTCGATTTGTAAACTCTCAGTGGTCAAGTATGGACCAAGGAACTAAAGTTCCTCATAGGGTGGGAAGCGTAGTGCATAGAGGAAAATGCAATGGTGAAAATAAATGACCATGTGATGAGTAGAATATGTAAATATGTAGTGTATGAAATGTGATGGTAGGTATGTAGAATGCATAAAAGGTAATGTATAATGTGCAATGTAAGTAATGTAGTATGTAGGGATGAATGTAACGATAGAATCATATATGATTAATACTAGTATGGTATGTAGAAAATGTATGATATGAAGATGCCCAGTGTATGACTTGAGGTATGTGACTATGTATGGGATATATGTAGATAGATGAATAGGGTATGTAATACACAATATGAATAGTGTATGCTAGTGAACACATGGATGATATGAAGATAGCATATGTAAGGTGAAGACTAGTATCAGATGTGATGGATAAATATATAGATGCCAAAATGGTGTAGACCAATTATAGAATGTATGGTTTTTGACATGTAATGTGGGATAAAATGTGATGTGTAATGCAGTGTAGTGTTTGGGGTGTAGTGTAACAGTAATCCCTCAAAATTCAAGTGTGAACCGAAGCACAAGAGTAAGTCATCGGATAATGATGATACTAGGACATGTGATTAAGATGCCTCTATGAAAATGAAATGAGTGAAGGGGAGGGGGGATGTTTTATATGTTATGCCCCCCAAGGGTATACCAATGAGTAAATTAACCAATGATATTGAAGAACAAAATTCCTCCATTCAATGGCTACGATGAAGAAAGCGTAGGACCATGACCAAATAGTGGTGGTATGGTAGGCAAACGTTATGTTGGTAAATGAATCCTATATGCATATGAGTGATGAGTATATGATGAATATCATGGTGAAGTAAAATATGTCAATGATCGAGATCTATGTGATGTATTCAATGAAGGTGATGGGGATCCATGTGTAATAAAACGAGGTGGTGATTGGCATCGGGAGGGAGTAACTATCCTAGGAATGGGTCTACGCTGATGTGTGAGACTAGCGGAGAAATCTAATCATTTGGAAAACACTTAAATAGGTGTAGGAGTAGATTGTGCTTTGAATAACGCAGATTTAGGCATGTTAGAAGAGGGATATGATGTGATAACTATTGTGCGAGGAGATGGAGACCATGGAGTGGATGGAGGTATATCGTTAATAGAAATAACTTGTTCTTTGTGAATGAATTTGATTTGTAATTGATTTATAGAAATAATAGATTGAAAGAAAAGAATCCAATTAAGACCAAGAAGCATGTCACATCCCTCAACTATGTTTCTGATGAGGAAAGACATGAATAGTGTAAGAGGACCAACTGTAACATGTTTTTTGACAACACCAAAGGGTTTGCGGAAAGGGAAATAAATTTGTGATGGAGGATAATGGATATCCCTAAGGAAGGCCATAGAACATACACTAATGAGCCATGATTGGTCAACCTTAGTATTGTTGATGGAGATCAAGACAATAGATGCATCGATGTGCAAATTCTTAGATGTAAATGTAGTGTGATAATCGGCATTGGAAAAAAAAATGACTCGTGTTAAAGTTTCAGTGTTAGAAACTAAGAAATCAAGAGCTCCTGATGTTGGAGGTGATACCACTTGATATACATGATTAGTAGTAGAGTCCATGGTATTTTTGTCATGTTGTTGATAGTCATTACTATAGATCTTGATTTTATCCTTATTGTTGGATGGGGCAGAGCTAGTAGGCTCTGGGAATTCTAGTTTATTGTTATCAAATAAATCTTGGATGATTGTTCAAAGCTTTAGGCATCTATTTGTAGAGTGTCTCACATAGAGATGATAATCACAATGGAATTTTTAATTTTAGTTCCTACCTTTGGGTCGTGATGCGTCTAACTCAAGTGGTGGAAGAAGGGTAATAAGGTTGTTATTGAGAAGTTTCTTTAATATAAGATGCAAGCCCATTGGAAAGGTGTTGAATGTGTATCTAGGTGGTTGTGGCTAAACTTATTTAGAAGAAGTAACTATATTAATGATGATTTTAGTGTCAATTGGCCTAGATGTATATGGTTTAAATGGCACCTTATTCTAAAAATGAGTAGAGGGTGAAGTTTTTTCCTAATACTTAAGCTTTCTTATGGATAAAAGTTTAGACTCGCGAAGCTTAAGAGTATGAAAAAGATGATCAAATGAAGGAGAGGTCTCAAATAGAAAAATATCTTGGAGAGGTAGAAAAAGACTCTAGATGAACATGTCTTGAAACTTAGAGTCCTCAAGAAAAAATTTCATTTTAGTGAGATTGTTCATATACCGTAAAGCATAGTTAGCTAAGTGATCATTAGAACCCTGTTTAAGTTGTGCTAGCTGAGTGTAGGAAATATTAGAACAAATATTTATGGAGAAATGTGTAAGAAATTCATCATATAGGTACGTGAATGAAGTGAAAGAGTGGATAGGTAAATCATAGAACCACCACATCACATCACATAGTCATAAAGACTATGAGGAAAGATTTTATCTAAAAGAATATGATCGTTGGTAAAATCTAGAAAAATGACGTGAAAGGATCTAAGATGGTCCTGCGAGTAACCATACCCATTAAAAATGGGAAGCTTAGGGGTATCAAAAATAGGAGGAAGCGAGTAAGCAGAGATGGAAAGTGTAAATGGGGTATGTAATAACAAGGTAGAATCTAAAAATAGAGATGTGGTTGAAGTAGCCTATTATAACTTATAGATTTGAGCTTGAAGATCGTGATAAAGAGAGGTTAATTCTTGATTACCAATAGATGAGACTTTACTTTCATGACAAACTAATGGTGGTATAAAATTATTGGTAGGAGTAGGGACAAAAATTGGAATAGTAGAGATAGGTGGAAGAGTAGAAGTAAATGATTGAGTGATAACAATTTTTGTTATAGCCACACAACTATTAAGTTCTACCAAATTATTACCTTCTTCATGAGACACGTGTAAAAGTAAGTCTAGATCTTGAGGGTGGGCAACAAGTTTATCATTGATGGCCTTAAGGTGAGCTTCAATAAATTACTTATGAGAGTGAGCCATGGTAAAGGAAAAATAAACTACAGGAAAGTAATAGAGAGGAGCTTAGAAGCGTATATGAGCAGGTCATGTTTACCAAAATGATTAACTAAAAGTAGGAATATAGGAAGGTGGTTAATATAATAAGAGGAAATAAACACAATAAATAACTATGATAAGACAATATGTAAAGTAAATAAATAACTGAAGTAGTGTAATAAAAACCCTAATATGCAAGAAGAAGGTAAGGAAAGAACTCAGCTAATAACTGGTGACTGTCAAAAAGTGTCATATAGGTGACTAGAGAAATTAAGAGCAAGAATGACTATGCAAAGGTCTTGAAAAGACTATATCTAGAGGATATAAGTGGAATGGGGCACCTGGAGGAGGACTCACATGCCCATAGGTGCTCTAGTATGTAATCTGGGTTCCTTGGTCTCTCAAAAATATCTAGAATGGGTTCCTACAAGGTCAAAAGGTGGTATGAAACCCTCACTATGTGCTGCATCAGGTTCATTGTCCCATGCTGTATGTCACCAATAATTCAAGATGATGTAAAGAACTTCAAAAGACCAAAAGGAAGTATCAAAACCATAAAAAATAAAAATGCATCATGAATGGGTCAGACTGACCTCAACTACCACAACAATGGGCTTACTACTTTGAGTGTTGTAATACATTTCAAACCCAAATGTAGTTATGGTGAGTGTGTGCATGTTATGCCCTAGGTACTCTTGTTCCAGTGACACTTTGTGAGATAGCAAGTAATAGCTAAATTTGTAAAATTTAATAGCATGTGTACATGGAATGGAATAGAATCCTCCCCTTATGAAGTTTGATGCAAAATTCATATCTTGTTCCTTGATGATGGAGCTATTTAGATGTAAATACAATACATGGATGCAACTCTAGATGAGTGATAGTAGTAGATGATGCTAGGTCCCTCATTATGGTCTCATAGATTATATTTATAGGGTTATATTGATCTAATTTCATAACTAACATCAAAATGGCCGACTACCAAAACGATAAGGATGAAAAATTACTAGAAAGAGCCAAAAAAGTGGCAAAAAAGTAGAAAAAAGACCGGGGCACCCCTGGTGGGACTAGTTTTCCTACAGGTGCCCCAGTACTACCCTGGGCACCCCAAATGAGGCTAAAATGATGGAAAAATGTAGAAATAGACTTACATGTGGAAAAAAATGTGTGGAAATGATGAAATAACATTAAAATAAGATGGCCCAAAGACAAGGGTTGATTAGTTATTTCTTCACTCAAGAACCTTCTAAATAGTAGTATGAGCCCAAGATAAATATTATCTAAAGTGCATGATTTTATGACTACAACATCACTTTATATCTTATCCAATCCACTTAACATCTACAAATTTATCTTTCATACCTAACCCAGAACCTCTCATCATTATTTGTATTATGTCATATCCATTATCTATATCTAAACCATATTCATCCACTTCTACACATCTATGACATCATAATAGATTTTCATCCATGCATCATCTAAATCAATAGCCATAATCTAATAAAACATCATTTCTTGTTTGCAATCTAAATCACATATCAACATCATTTACACCTCAACTATACATCACATCAAATATCTACATCACATCATCTAATCCAACATCCACATCCCCATCCATCATATTACTTACATCTATCGTAATAACATCCAAATCCATCATATCTTCCTAAATATCTAAATTCATCATCATCATATCTAACATCTTACCTCATCACATAAATAACTAAATCTCTATAAAATATCTACATCATCACCTATACCTGATCATATCTAATCCAACATGTCTAATCTACATCCAATCAATATATCACAACAAATCATCAATATACATCACATGACATCCAACATCTAGATCAACATCTAATCAAATATCAACATATACACTTAACATCTAAATCCATCACATTTATTCTAACTCAAGACATACCATCTCATATTTATCACATCACATCTAATACACATCGATCGCATCATTTTCCTAACATCTGACATCAAGATCTATCATATCATCACATCAAATATATAATTATTCCACATCTAAAATCTAGTAAAAACATCACATCATCATAAATAATCATCATACATATAGTCAACTCATCAAAAAACATAGAAAGAATGAAAAAATCATCATATACAAATCAACAAAATGTTTGTACATCCATGATAGGAGTAGACTCGACTTTATCTCAAAATCATGAAAATATATATATAACGGTCACCCGCTAGGTGCTAAACTGAATATCAAATTATCTAAGTTCTGAACCCTATCCTCCTAAAGCTAGGGAATATCCTCATCCTTGTCAATCATTTACTCCATCATATGGTTTGTGATCCTGTATTGGATGCACCATTCTAGTCATGCTTCCCGATGTCACCTATCGCGTAGATCACCCTAGAATCACCTTGATATTCTCCTATTAGATAGGTAAGACACATGGTGTGTTGCATCAAGTATTCTCACTGTAAATATATGATCAAATTAATGTGCTTCCTCACCTAAGGCCTGATATTGCTCCAGTGACACTATGCTAGGAGGAATCATCTAGCTATCTCCCTGTACCTCACCCCCTGTCACCTCTGATGTGGAACCCTAGTCTCAAAATGTTTCCTGATTGGTGTCTCTCTATCTCCAATAATTATCTTGTTACTGTATACCCAAGTCTCTCTCTTGGAGTATCCCATCCAACTAATGGTGATATATACATAACTCTACCTATAATCTAGATATCTCTATAGTCGTTCCTCCATGTCCACCCTCAGGTACTTATACAGATAAAAATTGACGTGCAACCTTCAACCACACTCGATGCCTAGAGGTCATTTCAAAGAAGTCGATGTTGAATTTGTGTGGCTAACTATAGGAGGATCAGTGATTAAGATCTAGTAGTGTGATCTCCTAGTAGCTGAGTTGGAAAAGGGAGATTTAGAGACTATAAATGGGTAGTATAAATTCCCTATGGTTTGTTTTCCTAACTTGGATCTAAGTGTTGATATAGTTTGGAGTGTCTAAATTAACTAAGATGAAACTAAAAATATATGCTGCTGCTGAAAGGGAAAATAATCTAAACAAATCACAAAAATTGAAATATTACAATCACAAACAACAATTTGCTTCTATTCTAAAACTAAACAAGAAAAATAACCCAAAGTGGTTATTCACATGTGTTAAGAGTGTTGAAACTAAACTAACTTAAAACAAGAACTTTTCTAAATGATCTATGATATGTAGACAACCTCCTACAGATATTGTCTTCTTCAGATCCACAGGAATGGGAAGAAGAGGATCTATCATTGGGGGTTGTTATGAAAGATTCAAACCCTCTTAGAAATTAATTAATCACTTATAAATGAAAGAAGATTGATTTATAATCTATTGGATATGATTTAACAATGATAACCTTCAGAAATTAAGGAAATCAAACAAAAAATCCAACTTGGAGTTCACATAACAAAGGTAAATCCATCTTTGTGATGACTTATCCCCTCAGTTTATCCTTTCTTTCTCTGTGTGTCCATATGAGTCCAAGGAATTGGGAATGTAAATGCGTCAACAAGATAAAGGCACTTGGGCAATGGTAGCTTGAAGGAAGCCTGGTTACCATGCAATTGGAAGAGTGATAACACAAGTGAATACATCTTGGATTGTGGCAGCAATACTATGCAACATACAAAAAATTCTCAGGCCATTTTCTTGGATACAAACATTGAATATATAGTAATTGGCTGTGATGTGCCTTCATGTAAAAGGAATCCTTGGAGTTCTAAATCAGTGGGTGAATAGGAATTCAAACTAATTAAATTTATTTAAAATAGAAGAGATAAGAAATACCATGCAAACAAGACCATTTTTAGGCAATTTGGTTCACAAACATGCCTTGGAAGTCAATTTAATTGAAATCAAGTTTGTTAAAACTATGCATGAAGAATTTTGGAAAAAGCATGCAGGACTACTGCCATACACATGGCAGCAGTCACGAGACCTCCCCCTGTCTAGGCATCAATTTCAGAACTGCCACAAATGAAGGGTGGCGATCCTGACACTAAAGGCCAAAACATGCACATAAATGAGCAGGAAGTTGGAAGAAAGTAAGAAAAAGCTATGTAAGGATATATAGGCTACAAATATGTACTGTGAATGGGTTTAGGAACTCGAACACCTTCTGAAAGGACATGGATCATCAGTGGGGACTTCTGTAACCATTTTCTGATAATGTAGCACATACAATTTTGGGTTTGTACATATTTCCCCTTTAGAGAAGCATCCTAGCCATGAAAAGGCATAAAAAATAGAGTTTGAGTATGGCATTCCCAAAATTGGAAGTTAGACCTGACAGGCCGTGTGTTAAAATGTCTCTGTCTAAACTCCCACTACCTATAAAATGAAAAGAAGATTCAAGTGCAGATAGATAAAATATTGAAAAATAAACACTAAATTAAAATGATAAGAGGACTTACCATTTCTGTGGGGATAAGAACATACTCTGCTAGTGCTCAAACCATATGAACATATGCACTCAAAAGCAAAGTTATAACAACACACACACACACACAACTCATTTTCTAATTCATTTGCACCTATTGACTTGGTGATTTTTGAGCTCTGGGCCCATGGTGACCATTTCATTTTTTAATATGGTTGATTTGGAATGGATTTTGGAATGGTATTTTGTATTAGGCTTGGTCCTTTACTGTTTGAATGCTTTTGAGAAGAACCCCTCATAAATTCGTAACTAGAGAGGTCATAAGGGGCCTCAAAGAGGTAAATAGGCAGAGTGCCTTTATTACTTAGTCTCCATTTTGTGAGGCATATATGTTGTTTTGATATTTCATGCTTATTGCAAGTGTTTTGACCGCACCTAGTGTGTGATGGTATTGTACAAAACTATGACACACCATGATATGTATAGATATCTCTTTTTGGCTTAGTTATTCCTTTCATAGAGTTAAATTTCATTTATGATTTGATTCATGTGTGTACTCTTAGATGTTTAGAACTTCCATTTTTATATGGTTTTCAGAATGTATGCAGTGGTTATGAATACTAAAAAAATGATATTTTTTTGGTGTGTTTTATAATTTTGATATATGATAATGTAATCACATTGTAATGTTGAACTTTATTTTCTCTAATCAACTTTTGGTACTTTGTATTATTTTGGAAAAACGTGATAAAAGTGTGATATGATAAGTGAACGAACTTGGCCCACTCCTAACCCCACACAACCGGTAAGATGTGAGGGATCAACATTAAAATCCAGTAGGGGCACAAGTTATAGAAATTTTCTAAATGGTAATGATGAGAGAAAGACAAGGATTTGGAAAAAAACCAAATTGAGACCCTAAAACCTAATTCTACTCAAGTTTGCTTCATAGTTTAAAATGTAAATTTCTTTCAAGTTTATCTAGACTTAGATCCATAGATGGCCACTTGGTTGACAAAATATGTTGTTGATGTTTTATTTTTTTTGGAATTTTAGACATCTAAATCGCTTTGTTTTGATTTATGATTTTGTAACATTTGAATGAACTATCTTTAACTTTCAAATTTTTCAAATACACCCCCTACGCCTTTCCCCATTCTACCAGTAGGAAGTATGAGCTCATCACTATGGACAAGGCATAGGTAAATAAGGGCATTTCTCTCATTTCTGAACCCTAGATCACTAGTAAGAGATGTAAGATCAACACCGAACGTTAGTAGGGAAAATAAATGTGTAAAATAAAAAATTTCTTTGGATTTTCATTTGACATACTTATCTTGGAAAAATTTCTAGAATATTCTTATTTCCAAATAGTCATATACGAGATAAATGTGACACCATGAAGCTTCTAGAATAGACCATAGGAAATGACACCTAATCTAGAAGAAACTAAAAATAGAACCAAGTGTGCAGGCCTTGGTATGGTTATTGTTAAAGCTTGTCTTATCTTATTTGAATTGATGAAATGATTAGGAAAAATTTGATGATACCATGAATATTTTAAGAGACATGATTTGAATGTTTTTCGAATGTTTTCAGAAGTTGTTATGGATTGCTATAAGAATAAGTCCCTTGATCACAAATTTACAAAATGAACCAAGAAATTAAAATGTAATCCAGATATAGTAATGTACATGTGGAAATGCAGGTGAAATTACATGTCATGATGGCTAAGGTGAATAAATTTGATGAATATCGACTTGTTCACCCCTAAAAGTACACATCAGAGAACCATTATCCTCAAAATTTCTGTTCTCTTGACAAGGGCCTACCATTCTAGGTTTAAACTTACAATCCTTTCCCAGAAGTGTATATGTCCAATCTTTAAAATTGTTTATCTGAAAGTGGCATTCGTACACCTCTTTGTCATGTTATTGAGACATGGTGTGTGGGTGAGCATGACTATGTTGCTCAGCCTTGTCTCATATGTAGAGCATTTTGTTTACTTGTGACACTTGATGAATGATGACGCCTTGCCCCATGGATATGGCAAGCTTAGTTTTAGACGCACATGGGTTGAAACCAAGGTTTAGAATATAAAAACCCTTAGAGATGGTTTTTTTGGGCATCATTGCAATCTAAAATTCCCCTTCTTCATTTTTTAATTCTATCATGTTTACTCCTAAACCTAGGTCATTGGAGGGAAGGGATGATAAATCAAGAAGACTACCCATCACCTGTGGTTCAAAAGGGAGGAATATCAGATCATCACTCTCTAAGATTTTTATAATTTTTGACGCGGTTTTATTACACACTATTTCCAAATATATTTATTTACTCTTATCTATTTTTTCCACCTCAAATGTTTTTGGGTCAACGACTTCAGCCTTTGGCACACGGGGTGATTGGGACTAAATATTTTGATGGAGGTTATTTCTTCAATTGATTCACAAGAAGTTCATACTTCATCTGGAATCCTTTCTTCTTGTTGAGGTTTTTATAAGTGTATATAAAAGGGATTAGGATCCCTTTGAGTGATGAAGACCTTCCCTAAATGGAGGAATCTAATCTCTTGGAATAGGGTAGCAGGGATAGCCTTCATTTGATGAATCCACAGTCTCCCAAGGATCATGTTATAACTTTTATCCATGTCAATAATGTAAAAATCCGTTAAGATAGTTTTTATACCAAGCATGACTGTAAGAACTATGGTTCCAATTGAGGTCTCTTTAAGATTGTTGTACCCCTGTAACGTGTTTCTTGTAGAGGAACAATTTATTTTTCTATATCCCAACTTCTACAAGAAATATAAGGGAACCAAATTTATAGCAGCCCTGTATTTAATCATGGCTCTCTTAATGCAATTGTTATAAACCCAGACATGTAAAAATAAGGCAAGATCACCTCTATGAGTAATTTTAGCATAAGATGGTATATTATCTATATCGAAAACAAACCCAATATCCCTATCATTCTATCCTAGAGGATGTATGTCAAATTCAATATGATTTATTTGAGTGCTAGGAGGTGGTGTAACATGGATTAGATGACCAAGACCAAGTGCATTGAAAAACATAGAATGATTTGCAGGTGAATTCTTCAAAAAATCTAGAAATGAAATGTGAGAAAAGGTCTTGTTCAAATCTGATATTAAATTATAGGCTCCTACTAGTTTTATGATTGTAGGAACATCATCCTACAAGAAGGAAAGAGTGGGTAGGGTTAATGAAATTCACTCCATCATATGAGTTATTGTATTAATTTTTGTCTTGACCTCTAGCTTGAGTATCCCCAAGATTTTTGTATTATCATTTGAATCAAGGTTAGGAGCAACCTGAGAGTTTTCAAAAGTAGAGGCTTCATGGTCTTTGTTTCCTATATGAATACCCTTGTTTATATTTCAAGGATTCACTTGGGAATCCCCAGGACATTTTGGGTTCACATTTTGAGGTGTGACAGGTCTAGTATGACTAGGCTGTAGGTTGGTTTTAGGATTTGCTAAGAACATGTCTACAAAGAGTTGCCTTTGGTTTTTGGGAAGTATTTGCAAAAACTTGTTACAATTACGGAAAGTCATTTCATCATGACCTAAAACCTTATCAAAACCACAGTATAAGTTAGATTCGTAATTTCTTGGCCTCTGATAAGTGTCTTACTATTGTTGATTATAACCTTGGTTTTAGTTTTGAAATTGGTTATTATAACCATGATTCATTTCCTCTTGGCTAGAGATTTGATACTAGTTTGGGCCTTGGGTTTGATTTTTATTTTGAGAGGGATGGTTTACATCAACTGTGTTAACTGAGGAAATAATGTTTGGGGCTCTTTGATTTCCCATGTTGTTGTTATTGTTATTGTTACTATTTTTTGTAAAACCAATGTTCTTGGCTTAATCAGTACCACTACTCATAGTAGCACCATGATTGCGATTCATGCCCTTAGGTCCTTAGTTGTTGGCACAATTGTTTTGGATAATTTACATTATTTTGATTTGGGGATACAAATTTTCCATTGGGACCATAGATATTATGCACACTCTCTATAATTTCTTGGTCAATCTAAAGTGTGCCCTCTAATAATTACTCATAACTATGGAAAGGAAAATTATGGACTTCCTCTAGAATCTGTTGATTAAGCAAGTGAAGGAAAATATCGCAAAGTTCCATCTAGTCCATGTTAGGTGCACTTGTAGAGGAATAGAGAACTTGATGCCATCTCTAGATGAAATGGGTGATAGATTCATTTTTTTCTTGTCTAATATACATGAACTCCCTAATCCCTGTACAAAAAAACTTGTTCATGTAAAATGCTTTGACAAAATCAGAAACAAGCTATTTAAAAAAATGTATAGAAGCTTTCAGAATATGGTAATACCAATCCAGTGCGATTACTTTGAGATTCTTTGGAAAGATCTTAGCCACTACAACATCTAAAGGAAGTAATTCCCTGATAGCAGTAGCATAGTCCTTAATATGAGAATTCAAGTCTCATTCTCCCTTAAATTTTGGAAGATCTAACAATGGGTGTGGAAGCATGACACCATGTATAGTGAAGTCAAGAGGCTCCTTTAAGTACCAAGCATATTTACCCATTCCATAAGATTCCACCATTGAAGATCCTTTATAAGGAGGTGGAGGAGAAGGAGTTAGATAAGATGCATTATAAGCATTGAAGGGAACATATGGGGTCCCTTGATATGGCATGTAGGGATTGGGAATGGAATATGGTCCATTTGGGGATTTTTTGAATACATCTACATGTAAGGTGGGAGGGTACTAGGATATGGACTAGTGGGCATAAAACTAGGGAACACCGTATTTCCTGTTGTGGTAGTTTGAGAATGCACTTCCAGTCATCCCTTGCATAGGATAAGATTGATAAGGATGAGTACCCATCCCTAGTGTTTCTAACCCTGTGAGAAGATCACTTGGATTTGAGTGAACCGGATAACCTTTTTGTGTAAGATATTGCATTGGTTTCTCATTGGAAGGGATGTATCATTTGTTGTCAATTGGATACCCCATGTTATTCCCTACTGCATGTGCTAGTTTTGAAGTCTGATAAATTTCTAGTTATTTAATCCTCCCTACTAAAGTAGAAATGAGATATTTGGGAGAGGATTGAGTCCCTTGTTGGGGTGCATGTGGCATAGGGTTTGATTGAGTAGGATCATGATAACCTGTCATGAATTGCTTAGTGTTATAATTCTTGTCTTCCTCAGAAGTAAGAATCTTAGGATAGGAATTCAAAATCTCAGAGGCTATAGACTTCATTCTATCCAAAGACTCATCTAGCTGACAAAGAGGATTAGTTATTCATGCAAATGTATCAGCTTCTATTGATTTCATGGAAATGTGAGGTCTTGACAAGACTCTATGGTAAGAACCTATAAAATTTGTGATAATAACGTGGTTTGCATTGGGTTGACCATATTGCATGTTTAATGGTTGTTCAACCACCTCCATCCTTATATAGTTAATGGGGTTTGAAGTGAAACTAGGGGAGGTTTGGATGTTTCTTATGTAATTATCACCCCATCTCAAAAGAGAAGGGATCTGTTGTGGATACATGTGTGTGTAATGTCTATCATAGCCAAATGACCCACCAAACTCTCTTCTAGACATATTTTAGAAAGTTTAAATTACATATCAAAATAGGTGAAGAAATGGAGACGTGAGGTAATATAAATGAAAGAAAAGGAACAAGAAGGAATTAATCCTTCACGTCATGTTCACTAATTTACACAAATGAAAATTTACATGTAACCTTCAACCGCACTCGACCCCTTGAGGTTATGCTCAAGTAGCCAATGTTGAATGTGTGTAGCTAACTATAGGAGGATCAATGAATAAGATCTGGTAGTATGATCTCCTGGTAGCTGAGTTGGAAAAGGGGAGATTTAGAGGCTATGAACAAGTAGCATTAATTCCCTATGGTTTGTTTTCCTAACTAGGATATAAGTTTTGATCTAGTTTGGAGTGTCCAAATTAACTAATCTAAAACTAACAATTTATACTACTACTGAAAGGGAAAATAATCTAAACAAATAAAAAAACTAAGATATTATAATCACAAACAACAATTTTCTTTTATTCTAAATAATAAAAATATTTCTACACTAAAACTAAACAAGCAAAATAACCCAGTGTGGTTATTCACATGTGCTGATTGTATTGAAACTAAACTAACTTAAAACAAGAACTTTTCTAAATGATCTATGATATGTAGACAAACTCCTGTAGATATTCTCTCCTTCAGATCCATAGGGATGGGAAGAAGAGGATCCATCACCAGGGGTTGCTATGAAATATTCAAAACCTCCTAGAAATTAACTAATCACTTGTAAATCAAAAGAGATTGATTTATACTCTATTGGATATGATGTAATAATGATAAATTGTAGAAATGAAGGAAATAAAAAAAAAATCCAACCTGAAGTTCACATAACAAAGCTAAATTTGGCTATATGATGACTTGTCCCCTCAGTTTATCCTTTCTTTCTTTGTGTGTCCATATGAGTATAAGGAATTAGGAAAGAAAAGGTAACAATACGAGAAGGCGTTTGAGAAATGACAGCTTGGAGGAAGTCTGATTGTAATGTAAGTGGAAGAGGGATAGTACAAGTGAACATATCTTGGCTATGTAATTTCTATAAGGATTGTGGGTAGCAATTCTATACAAGATACACTAAATTCTTAGGCCTTTTTCTTGAATATAAGCATTGAATATATAGGAATTGGTTGTGATATTCCTTCATGTAAACGGAATCCTTGGAGTGTCAAATCATTGGGTGAAGAGGTAGTTCAAACTAATTAAATCTATTTTAAAATAGAAAGGGGAAGGAATACCATGTAAACAAGACCATTTTAAGGCAATTTGGCTCACAAATGCACCTTGGAAGTTAAGTTAGGTGAAATCAAGCATGTTAAAACCACGTATGAAGAGTTTTGAAAAAAATGTGTAGGGCATTCACCCTACATAGGGCAGTAGTCATGGGACCACCTCCCAACCTGGGTGGTAGATTCAGAACCACCGGCCAGGCATGATGGTGGTCCTAACACTAAAGGAAAAAACAAGCACAGAAATGAGAGCGAAGGTGGATGAAAGTAGGGAAAAGCTAAGTAAGGATGTCTAGGCTACAAATATGTATTGAAAATGGGTTTAGGAACATCCCAACCAATTCCTATATATTTATTTCTTGTATTGAAGAAAATGGCCAGAGAATTTTGTGTATCTTAACTGCTACCTAGGAAGGGTGGCGATGCTAAACAATAAAGGCAAAAACATTCACATAAATTAGTGGGAAGCTGGAAGAAAGAATGAGAAAGCTAAGTAAGGATGTCTAGCCTACAAATATGTACTGCAAATGGGTTTAGGAACTCAAAAAACTTCTTAAAGGATATGGATCATCATTAGTGACTTTTGTAACCATTTTCAGACAATGTAGCACATGTAATTTTGGGTGCGTACAATACTACTACCTCTCCTCCCGTAGGAACTGTTGTATCTCCTCCAATTTGTGCTACCTCTCGTGTGGTCATGGATGCCCACTATTGTGTCCATTAATCCACATACCCCTCCCCTACTCCCACATCATCATCATCAGTGTCCCATGGCTCTCCCTCCTTGGCCAATAGGTCTACCATCACATGGATAGGTAGATCCCTATATGTCTCATCACATATGTATCTGATGGGTGCCCTTGCAACTATTTTGAAGACTCCAAACTGACACATCGTGTGTAAAAAATCTACTTCCTATACCATCTTTGGCATCCAACCTTACACCCATCTAACACTCCTCATACCTAATAACTGAAAATGTTTACCTAGGACATGTAGGGAAGCTTCTATATGGTCTCCATATTATGTAATCTACCTTTAGGCTCCCAAACCACTCCTCGTACAAGTCCTCACCCCCTCTCATCCATTTCTCCATTTTCTAGGTTTGCTCACCATCTCAAAAATATAACTGAAAGATCAATGTGGTCTCCTGTGACCCAAGGAAGCTTAGGTAGCCTCACCATAACTATGTTCTTGTAGGTCTAAAAGTGTAACCATTATCCTACTAGATAAATACATCTATAGCTCATGGTATACTTGAGCAACCAAAGGTGTCCCAAAAGAGAAAATTGTCATGTGCTCCATTATATTTTCCAACACCCCTACTAACAACCACCGGGAACCTGGCCCCACCTAAATTTGGAAAGGAATAAAATAAAATTTCCATCATAATAAAACATTCCAACTGGCTTCCCAGTGTCACTGGCTGATATCGTGCCTCGATACAAAAATCCTTAGAAATAACAAAAATATATGGGGTATGTACTCCAAATAGCCATTTCAATACACCCATCCCTCCTGCTACTGTAATCAATACTATTAGTCCCCCCTTAATCAGTTAACCTCAATATATGATACACGTCCTCTAACATGACAATAATCTCTTTGATCTAGAACCAGAAGGTACTTTTCCTTGAATTCCATCTATCAATCAATGTTATCATAAGCCCTGTATCTCTAGGAACTCTCTGGTAGTGGTATAATATACCACATCCAACTACCTCTATATGATCCCACTTTACATCCATGACATCCCCTTAATCATATCAAACATGTTCAGGACTCTATCTCTCAAGTATAAATGATACCTGACCTACAAAACCAACCAAACAGGTACTCATCAAAATCCAATCATAAAAAATCATCATTTTCTATCTACCCTTATCAAACAATTTTCCATATCTATCTAGTCAATGCCGACCCAGCCTAGGTTGATGCCAACCTTATACAAGTTGATGCTACCTTTCCATTGTTGATGGTGATCATTTCCAGTCACCGCCAACCACCCCTTGACACCCACCCAATATTAAAAAATGTAAAAGAATAAAAAATATTAAATAAAATTAAAAACTAAGCTAGGTTTTCTACTCTTCTGGTGCTTCCATACCCTCTCTGTTGGCTTCCATCTTGCTCAAATATTATGCTTCTCTCTCTCTCTCTAAGATCTCAATCATCAAACTCACACCATTAAAATGGGCTTAGTCAGCCAACTACGCCGCTTATATAGGTGTGCCAAACCAACAAGGCACCATCAACCCAAGCCAATTTTCCGTTGACCCTACCTAGTTACCATCAACCCAACATTATTTTCCATCATTTAGCTCATTTCACTGAATTTATTCATCTAAATTATTTTTTCTTCCCATTCCAACTTGTTTGTCACCACTAACAAACCTTTTATTTTCCCATCAGACTTATTCTTGGTGTCTTTTGTCTTATCTCGCACATCTTATCTTACTGCCGCTCCATGGCCATTTTTGTGCCCTTCTTTGGGGACCATCACTCATCTTAAAGACAAAATATGTGGTCACCTTTCCCATCTTCATCCCCCCAGGATGCATATTTTTGCTTCCTCATGTTTGTAGGACAACACATGATATTTTTGACCCACTTTGTTTCCTGACCATATGTCAGACTATTATCTTGACCATCCTCACATTTATTTCCACATACTTTTTATGTATTCCTTTAATGATGGTCCCCATGGATTTCACATCCATCTGAGAGGATTCCTATTAGATTCCCTCCATCTCATAGTGATATTTTCTAACTCATAGGATCTGTGTGACATTAATGTCACCTCCATCATAGGCCATACTATGTCCCTGCTAATGTGTTTATAAGGTCCATTTTTGTTTTAATCCATATTTTGTTTCATCCCCTTTCACTTGAGGCATCTTTCTTTCTCTTTTCTCATTTGTTCCATTCTTTCCCTCCTTTTCCAGCCATATCTTTGAAACTAGGAATCAATTCCCCTTTGCGTCACCGATCCCTAGTTTGAAGGGGAGCACCTCAACCATCATCTTTCATCACTTCAAGTTTTTGTCTCGCAGCTTTCTTAACACAAACTACTTATCAAAAATGGGTAAATGTAGACACCAATTGTTGGTACCCTTCTCCCCCATCCTACGTTCTCTCCCCCCCCCGCCCCCCCCATTATCACTATGCACATTCATACCTCCCTCACTATTTAAATTTTTATTTCCCTCCTAAATACTTATTTCCCTCTCAAATTCCCATTTATTTTCCATGATTCCCACTAACCCTACCCTAATCCCATTTTTAATCCTATAATTATTTATCCCCCTTAATCCATACCTAGTCCCATTTAATTACCCTTAAAACCTAACCATTTTCCTAGGATTCCACCAATAAATACCCCCATTTAATGTCCCTAATATTCCCCTTACACCTATTTAATGTCTTTTTATCCCTCCACTACCATTTATTTCCCTCCATGCACCACTATCTCATCAAAATAGCTAACCTTGAAATCTTAGCCCCTTTTAGACCCTTTTTAACGTGTAAAACATCATCTCCATCACCTAAGTGGATGGTTTATTGTGAAGTCACCAATGATGCCCATGTGGGTCACCATCGACCTTATTAATATGTCTCTAACCCTTCCTCTCAAAAGGCTAAAAAATCTTGAGTGTATCAGCTATCTTGCGAAGCTTGTCTGTGTTCTTTCTCTTCTCAGAAGCTACAACCATCTACTTGGAAGTTTTCTTAGAATATTTACATGTCTATCCATGGAGGTTTGAAGATTTGAAGTTCTCTTAGAAGTCCTTATTTTTCTTCATCACCTCTTTCTTGATAGGTCTGTACGGGTTGTCTTAGAGCTCCACCGTTTCATCATCCTTTCTCTGATCCTCTTCATATCCCTTTCCCCATCCATTCATTTCAGTCAAACTCCTAAGTCCTACCCATGTCACCTTCAAATCCTAGCTTCATCTTCATCAACCAAATATATGTTATCCTTGTTTTCTATCTACATTACCATATGTAATTCTGTCTTAAAATTCCCCCATCATTCAGAACACTCTTGTTTATGCCACACAGATGCTTGACTAACATCCCAAATCATGTTTTCTTGGCCCCACTCACTCATCGACTTGATCCAGTCACCATCAACCCAATCTAGTCATCATTGAACTAATCAATATATTCATTACCTATTACTTCTTATGCATCCTCTCTATTCCTCACCACTATCCCAACATCATATCTAGCCTCTTAGAGGATGGTTCCAGGTCTATTTCCTGCTTATCGTCTTCTCAATTTTGTAGCGGTCATTATCAACCATACCATTCAGTCATCAGGTCACCGATGACCCAAGTAGGTTTGATTTATTTATCAACATTTACATTATCACACCTTTACTTCAGCATCTCTATCATATTTTAGTTCTCTGTTTCAGATTGTTATACTACATCCTATTTATATGTTATCATTTATCAATCATTTTATAAAAGTGGGTTGACATCCACACTCTAGGAAATTATCACTTCTCAGGATAGTGACCTTCTCAGGAAACCCACCATCTTATCTACTAATAATTTTCATATTTATTTTCTCTTTGTTGTGCAGGTTATCGAGCTCACCACAGAGAGGATATTTTGCACCCCGTTTCTCCATCATCACCTTCACCATCATATTAGGAGGTAACCTTAAACCTGCCAAGATTTTTTTATTTTCTTAATTTCTTGTGTTCCTTTCATTACCTTGTAATAAGAGAGATAAATATTGTCAAACATCCAAATCAGAATCTAAGGTCCCTACCAAACCCCATAAGAGTAGGGAATCCCTTTTTCATTTATCCTCTTCTCCTATATCAAATCAACTCAAACTCTATGAGACTTCATCTTTCAAAACCCCATTGGATCTTATACCAAAATACTTCATCATATTATCCAAAAATCTACAATTAAAGTCCTTTGACTTACATTGGTGGAAACCCACATGGTTTGATTACAATGCCATCTTCACCTATCATCGTTTCCCCAGGAATGACACAAAACAATGTAAGGATCTCCAAACCTTCATCAATAACCTCATAGAGGAAGATGATCTTCTCATCAAAGAAGACCAATCTCTTCCATCCATACCCAGGAAGAATCCTAAAATAAAACATGTAGCCTCGAAGGCCTTTAAATCTGGTCCTCCATATACAATTTCAATACTCCATCAAATTCTACCTCTTCTAAAGACACTTGCTCTCACTCCCATGATTCTCAACCATCCACCCAACCAAAACAAAGAGTTTTTATCACTGCTTCTCCTAACGAGCTTGTCTCATCTCCCTCTCCATCCAAGGATAACATATCCATCTTAGCCACTCCAAAAAACCAACAACTTGTTTCCATAAAACAAAGTATCTTAAAGTAACTGCATTTACTCCAGTCAAAATGTACCCCTAAGAGCTTATCTGAATCCCCCCTAATAATCGATAAGCTCTCATCAATGTTTTACAATATATCCCAATCACAACCAATGAACCTCAACCTTTCCTTGACCTCATTGAATCTCTTATAGTTTCTGTCACCACCTCATTTAATGACTTCAAGATCCATGACATTCTACCTAAAGATTACGAACTTCACCTTTTTATCACCATTTGTATCAATGACACCTTCATCTAATGACCCATGATTGATTATGATGCTATCATCAATATCATTTCAACCCAAATCTTCAATCAACTAAAACATCTCGACACTATTGTCGCCCAACCACTAGTGGTCCTTTGGGCCTTTAACGAAATTATTTCCTCTGTATTGGGAAAATTCATCCTTCTTATCCATGTTGGTGGGAAAATTCTTCATAAACTATTCTACATTATAGAAGGTGAATTCCAATATAACATCTTTCTTAGACACCTATGGATCTATGCTATACATTGCATCCCATCCACCCTTCATCATTGCCTTAAGTATGAGTATGAGGGGAGAATCCACAGACTCCCTGCTGATCTTCCTCCCTTCAAAGCATGACACATGACCTATTGACCAGATGATGTCCTCATCCCCAAGAAATACTCATATTCTAAAGCATACACTAGTTCATCTATGTTTCCCAATGATTTATCCTTTGAAACCATGATGCAATGTCTCTCACTGGGGGAGTATCAAATCCATTCACTTAATGCTCTCCCCACACCAAATATATTTGGAATATTGGAAAAGTATCCCATGTATTAACATAATTTGGAAATATCATATCATTTGATCCAAATCATTTGAAAACTAACCTTGTTTATGGTGGCATCGATCGCCATTATTCCCACACTGAAAATAAAACCCATACAAAGTTATACTCTAATGGATTTTATTTCCTCTATAACAAGTCCTTTGCCTATACTTAGCTCAAACATTGTGCATGGAAGTGAATTGGTATTGGGTGTTATGAACAAGGTATGCATCGTCTTATCCTAGATCAATGTCAAAAACCTCACGAGAAGTACATATTGGGATTCAAAGAGCACCCCACTAACTCTCTTTTACACACATCTTCTGAATTCACCATAAACACATATTCATCACCTCCTTCGTCATCCAACAATCCCATGGACATGGATGACATTATTTCCCTTCCTTCTAAATTTTTTTAATCTGTACGATCACTTTAGGAATGGTAACCTATTAGGATGAAGGTTAAACTAGGTCCCTTCCTCTCAAATTCCCCAACGTGGTAGAGGAGGAATCCCATACCCTCGACATTCTTCAATGAAAAAATGATGAATATATCCTGTCATATATGAGGGTGGAAGATTATCATCCTCATAAGGCCTTACCTCTTGATATATCCACTCTTCTTAATGATTCCACCATTGATATCAACATTGGGACTTCAAAAGATCCCTGCATCCTCAAAGTTGGCCAATATATTGTTCCACAATTTTTTTAAGCTTTCACCTCCTTCCTCTCTAAGCATAACAAGGAATTCACATGGCCATATGCTAACATGATAGGAATATATCCTAGTATTTTCGTTCTCCCTAATGCCAAGCCTATTAAGAAGAAGCTACATATTATGCATCCTCATGTTGCACTCCTCATTAAAGAGGAATTGGAACATATTACTTTTTACAAATTTCATTCAACCCATCAATTATCCTCAATAGGGTTATAACATCAAGCCCTTTACTAAAGCCTATGGAAAGTGCATCTATATGATTTTTTGAGACTTAAATTTTTCTTATCCTAAAGATAATTTCCCCCTTCCTAAATCAATCAGCTCATCGACCTAACCGCTAACCAATAAATTATTTCTCTTATGGATGGTTTTTATGGTTATAATCAAATCCTTATCACACTAGAATACACACATAAGACATCCTTCATCACCCCTTGGGTAACCTTCTGTTACGATGTTATTACATTTGGTTTGAAAAACGCATGGGCCACCTATCAACCTGCTATGAATTATATCTTCCATGACCTCATCCAAAAATCTTAGAGGATTATTTTGAAAAAATCTTGGGAAAGTCCAAACATTAACAAGACCATATTATCATCCTTAAAATCCTCTTCACTCACCTTATCTGATACTTCCTTCACCTCAATCCTACCATGTGTGTGTTTTGTGTTCTAGATAACTGAAAAGATCCTTAGCTTCATCCTTTCCATCAGGAGGGTGTTGAATTTGACCCTGCCAAGATCAAGGCCATCTTTAAGATACCTCCTCCTATCAATATAAAGAAAAAATTTAGTCTTCAAGGATGAATTCAATTATTCTTCCACTTCATCTTGTAACTTTCCAATCATCTCCAACCTTTTTATCATCTCCTCTGAAATGACACCCACTTAAAATGAGAAAGAAATTGTAAAAAATACTTCAAAAAACTTAAACATTATATTCTATCACAACCTTTACTCATGCCTCCATGTGAGGGGGAGGAATTTTATCTCTACATCTATATCACCATCCATGCTCTAGGTGCCATATTGGTGCACCACTATGAATAAGGTAGGGAAGAGATTGTATATTGTATTAATCACACTCTTTATGAATATGAAACTCACTACATTCAAACCAAAAAGTTTGTTGAGATCTATACTTTGAAAATTATAATATTTTCCACTACCTTCTCAATCATAAGACATACGTCATTACTAGCTTCATCCTCGTTAAAACATCCATTCCAAATCCTATAAAATTGATCACATCACTCAATGGATCATGATCATGACTGAGTTTGACCTAGAGTTTGTTACACGGTAAAATTATACTAAGTATAGACCATGCGTAATGTTTTAAGGTACACACAAGGGAGATGTAGAGGTGAGCACATAAGGTAGAACATACAACATGAAAAGGATCACTCCTAAGGAAGAACAAATCGAGACTTAGTCAATTTTGGAGCCATGGGTTAAAATTAGCTAATGTCGAGATTGAGTGGCATTCAAACAATGTTCCAGATTTAGAAGAAAGCATGAATACTTAGAGATGAAGGAACATATATTTTCAAATAGAGAACATGCGAGGTAAAGATCAAGGGTCATGCAGATTTTGAGCTAATAATAGGACTGGAGTAGAGGTTATCTATAGGTTTAATAAATTATTAGCCTAGATTCATGTATTCTAAGTTGAGTTATATGTACGCATGGATATTGTAAGCCTACAGTCTATTTTTGAGATGAATGGGTGGTGACGGGAAAGTACCAACCCCTATATATACTTGATGTCCTGCATTGTTTGGGTATTCCAAGTTGTATTAGAGTTATGTTGTCTGCATGTACCTGTGCGCATGACTCCATAACATTATTACTATGTATTTAGCTTATGTTATGTAATATTTCTAGTTATTAATGGATTATTATGGATGGATTATGATAATTGATGTATCTGATCATGGTGGTTATATGGTTAATCTAATCTTAGTTCTAGTTTGATTCATTATGCTCTATGCTTGTGATTTGATTCATGTTATGCTTTACACTTCGTTACCTAATCTATTAATGGTTAATATGATTATGCATACTAACATCTTGATAAGAAAATACAAAAGAGGGACCCGGTATGCTTCACAAAGTTTGGGTGAGCATTCAGATCTATCTCGATGTTGTGCTAGTGTGCCTATGCATTTGTGTGGGAAAATAAGACTACATTTTGCTTTCGTTTCTTGGACATCTTTTCAAATTATTTTCCATGATGTTTCATGATGATGGTGTATCAATTGAATCTTATAGCCACTGAAAGTTGGGTAGACAAAGAACAAGATAAGTTTGCATGAAGATATGGTTTTGGACCTGATTTCAATGTGCGCATGTGGGTGGAAGATAATTTATATCATGAGCTCAATGATATTTTTTTCATCCTTTTTCTTATATAAATGTACAAGTGGTTGTCAGTGTATGTATCAAATAAAAATTGGAGTTACATACCCAGGGTTTGGATGAAGGAAGATTACCAGACATTGTTTGATGTAGATGAACCTTGGACACATGTTGTAGATCATTTGTGGGCTAGTGTTATGTGCAGTTATAGTTTGGAGTATTTTTTTCTACATATTCTTGTCTAAAAGTTATTGAGTTTGAATTTTTATGCGAGCCTAGAGGATATTATATCCACATTATTCCTTTGGAAATCAAGATCTCAATGGTAGTGCTGAGTTTAGAGTGCCTAGTTATGGCTAGATAAACATACCACCACATGAAGGGTCAAGAGCAGGTGAGGTGAAAGATGAAGGACCTTGTGGCAGAAAGAAAATGAGAATAAATATGACTTAAGTATAATGAAGTGTGGGAGAGGGAATTGGTGAAGCTGTGTGATATTGAGGAGTCTGTGGAGTTGCAGAGGATGGTGTCTCACAAAATATTTATAGCTCACATAGAAGATGTGGAGATGAAGCATTAGGATCTCCCCCAATTAAAAAACTGCAATAGAGAATCCCCTTTGGCTTAAGATGAGAGTGTTTCAGGAGATAAAATATTGAGCACCATGGGCATGCATCTGATCCCACCTAGCAACCTAGCCCTTGTGCCTGGTGTTCTAGTTCTAAAGGTAATCATTAATAATAAGGAGAGTGTAGGTAGTCCAATAGCTTCAGGTAGATATCATTTTCATTAGAATGTAAAATTTCTTCAGATAATACATACACCTATGAAAACATAGACAATATCATCTTTATATGAGGGCCCAATTGGAGGAACATTTTATGCACATCATCTGGAAAGAGTTTGGGAACCCAGAACTGTCGACATTAAAATTTTCCTCCATAATTTCTATTTTATTAATGTATGTATTAGGAATAGGATGTTGTTAAGTATAATTAGTAGTGGCATCCAATAGAAGATAACGACGATGTTAGTACGGTGCCGCCAATAATGTAGAATATGGTAAAAGTCAAAGTACAATAGGAATGTTGTAAAAAGTAAATATTTGTCGTAAGTGGTCCGGTAATGTTAAAATGTCAAAGTTGGGATAAGTAGAGAAGTAGGGTCTACATGATTAGGAATTAGAAATATTATATTTGTAATAAGGACAAAGAGTGATGTCATAAATATGTTGTATAGTTTATCTGTGGAAAATTCTAAAATGGTGGAACCCGTGTGAGATGATAAGGTTTATCTTATCTTAGAAGATAAGTCTACATGTAAAGGCAAGAGTTTAGGCATGGAATATGATTGGCCGGAAGATATTTCCTATCCTATCTTAGAGATAAGGTGGATAAGCCTAAATTCCTATAAATAAAGAGGCCACCCCCCCCCCCCCCCCCCCCCGCTCATTTGGCATAGAGAGAAGTAGTGAGAAATATTGTATGAGTAAGTGTGTAAAGGAAGCCATCATTTTGAAGGTGTGTTAAAGAAGCCATTAAGAGGTGTAATTGTGAAGATTCTCCCATAGTTATTGTTTGAAAGAAAGTGAAGTTAATAACACTTGAAGAACCTCATGGGTGAGATTGTAACAATTTCATGTTGATATTATAATTTACACTGATATTTCAGATTTATCATTATTCTTTCTTAGCATAGTCTATGGTATTCTTGTGTTATGTTTGTTGTTGTGTTTCCAAATTACATCCACCAAACTAAGAGTTGTGCATTAGTTAATAATCATAGCATGAGGATTTCCTGGTGAAGAATTATCATAGTGCCAGATTGGTGTTGACATTTTGGTTCCGTTGCCGGGACCATTCTTCATTGGTGGATTTTCTGGGAGATATTCCCACTTAGTCAGAAATCATTTGGAGGGTAACCTTGTTTTTACTGTGCATAGGAGTTACCATGGTAAAGTCATTTTTATCGTGAATAGTGTTTACCCTAGTAACTTCATTTTTTTTACCATGAATAGTATTACCGCAGTAATTTCACTTTTTACTGTGAATAGTGTTTACCATAGTAAAGTTATTTTTTACCGCAGTAAGTCAAGTTTGACCATAGTTTACCATGGTCATTTCTATTTTCTATTATAGTGATTCCAATTATTTGTGCACATAAGTCTTGTTGATTGTACTTGTGGGTTGGTATTTCACTGTGGTTACTTTTGGAAATGGGGAAGATTCCTGTTTTTTCAGCCCAATCTAATGAAGATGCTTCCTCTTTCATTCAAGAGTTTAAACGATCTTGTATTTGTAATGGCCTTATAAGAAGGGAATAATGGACTGAATTTTTTCCTACCTTTTTGGATGGTTTAGCCCTTAGGTGGTTTGAAACACTAGGTGATAATGTGAAAAACTCATGGGATTTATTAACTGAAAGTTTTCTTGAAAAATTTGGTGAACAACAAATATATGCAGATCTCATGATCGATATCACAAAGGTAGCCCAAGGAGAGAAGGAGAAGATAAGGGATTATCATGCTCATGTTTTAGAGCTAAGGAGGAAGCTCGATGCCCAGATCCATAAGGAAGGATTAGTAGATGGGTTGATGAATGGCGTGGATAATCTCCTATGTAAGCACTTTATTCTTGGGATGAAGCCAGAGATCAGGCAACGAGTGAAGTATGACCGCCCAGCTACCATTGAACAAGCAAAGGAGATTGCAAGAAGGTAAGAAGAAATCATGGAAGAGGAGCCCAAAGAAATTGTTGCTAAAGTAGAGCCTACACCAGCACCTTTGGTCCAGAATCCACAACCACTCTCGGTGAGCACAAATCTTTCTCCTAGTACATCTACTGAGTATGAAGATCTACTCAAGAAGATGGGTCAGTTAACTATTAATCTTCTTCAAGGAAAAGAATTTAGTTCTCAGGGAGGAGATAGAGGTCCAAAAAGAAATATTTATGAAGTTGTATGTTATGGTTGTTATAAAAAGGGTCATTATAAGTCTAATTGTCTAGATAGAGCTTCTACATCTGGTAAAGGAGATAATGATAAAGGAAAAACACATGTGAATTCTTTTGATGTAGTAGATAAGAGCATAAATAATGAAGTAGATGTGTTTGTAACAAAAAGAAAGAAATAAAAAGATAATTAAGATGGAAATGATCCTAAGAAGATGAAAGGAGAAACTAGTAAGAAATATAGGAGAAGAAATTTGGGTGTGCAGGATTTTCTGATTTCACAGGGGCAAGGACCATACTCCATCTTGGAAGATATGTCCAAAAGGCCTGCAAATATTACATATGGTCAACTCTTGGCTATGTCTTCTGAGAAGAGGTGGGAGCTTCAAAGTGAACTCAATACATGACGAAGGAAGGAGGTTGAGGTCCCTGTTTTGGAGGCAGAGGCGGATACCCATGCTCCACAAGCTGAGGTATTATGTAATGGTATTTCAATTCATGATGTCTTAGTTGATGGAGGTGCTGCAGTTAATGTAATGACTGAGTCTGTAATGAATATGTTGGGTTTAAAAATTGATCGCCCTTCAACACTTATGTTAAGGTCATTAAATAAAGGAAAAACTAAACCAGAAGGTGTAGTTTCAAATGTGGCAATATCTGTTATGGGTGTTGTATGTGTGGTAGACTTTCAGGTAATGAAAAATAGTACTGTTACATACCCAATGTTGTTGGGAAGACCATGACTAAGGAGAGTTCATGCAAGAAATTACTGGAATGAAGGCTTCATGACACTTGGACGTGGTACAGAGAGGGTGAAGATAAATGTGATCCCTCAGCATCATAAGGTAGAACCTTTGGATTCAAGTGATGAAACTGATGATTGGACATCCTCTGATTACTCGAGTACCAATGAAGTGGACACTGAAGATGAAGAAAGTGAGGTTGATGTTTCAGTCATGGATATCCTTCCAGTCACACCGACTCAAGACCCCATAAAATTATATGAAGAAGAAATTGATGAGCGTCTCCAACAAATAAAGATTGGTGATGCTGTGATGGAGAGTGAGAAGGAATCCTACCTCTATCTCTTTCAAAGGTACATACACATATTCACTTTTGATTACAAGGAACTCTGTCAAGTAAGTTGGGTAGAACATTCTATTGAGCTGGTAGATGGTGCTAAGCCTATAAAGCAAATGCCATATAGAATCAATCCTATTTTTTCCAAGACTGTAAAAGAAGAAATAGATAAGTTGCTTGATGCAGGATTCATATTTGCTATGAAGAATTCAGAATGAGTTTCTCCCATTGTGATCTCAATAAAAAAAATGGGAAGCTATGCATTTGTGTTGATTACAGGAAGCTCAATAAGGCAACAAAGAAGGATCATTACCCTCTTCTATTCTCAGATCAGATCTTAGACGAAGTAGCTATCCAGGAGTGTTATAGTTTTGCTTATGGATATAGCTGATACAACCAAGTCCGTATAGTGGATAAAGATCAGCTGAAGACCACGTTCACCACTCCTTGGGGAATGTTCACTTATAGAGTTATGTCGTTTGGGTTGTGTAATGCTCCAGCAACATTCCAATGTTTGATGAATAGGGTGTTCGAACCCTACATTAGGAACTTCATCAGAGTATTTCTAGATGATTTTTGCATCTATGGGAGAAAGATGGACCACCTACAGTAGATGGAGATAGCATTTCAAAGGTTAGATGAAGCACAAGCCTCACTAAACCCTACAAAGTGTGTCTTTAGATGTTTTAAAGGTGTTTTGTTAGGGCATGTTGTATCCAGAGATGGTATTGGTACCGATCCTAATAAAGTTTCAAAAATCAAATATTTACCATTTCATATGAATAGAAGTAAGTTGAGATCATTTTTAGGCCATGTGGGTTACTATAGAAGGTTCATCAAGAATTTCTCAAAGATTGCACAGCCACTAACCTAGTTCTTGAAGAAGGATGTTACTTATGAACCAGGAAATAAGGTGCATGAAGATTTTGGATAACTAAAGGAAGCCTTGGTGTCTTCACCTGTTTTAAAGAATCCAGATTAGAGTAAGCCATTCATTGTGTACATTGATGCCTCAAATGTAGCATTAGGAAGTACTTTGAGCCAAAAGGATGAAAAAGGGAATGAACATCCAGTTTACTTTGGGAGAAGAAAAATGAGCAGTGCTGAGGTAAATTATATTGTAACTGAAAAAGAGACTCTAGCTATCATTTTTGCTGTAAAGAAGTTTAGAAATTACTTGCTAGGGCAGAAATTTATAGTTGTAACAGATCATCAGGCTCTAAAATATATTGTCAATAAGCCTAACCCATCAGGGAGGATAGCAAGATGGATAATTTTGCTACAAGAATTTAAATTTGATATTATAAATAGGTTAGGAAAGAAACATGTCAATGCAGATGCACTCTCTCGAGCCTATGATGGTTTAGGATCATCTTGTGATGATGACGATTTCCATGATGCAGCATTGTTATCCCTTGACACAATCCCTAGTGAATACATAGATATTTGGAATTATCTGAATGAATTCAAGTTTCCTGATGGTGCCAATAGAAAGAATAAGAGAAATATTACTCAAGTCAGTCATCCATATTCTATTCTACATGGAGTATTATTTCGAATAGGACCTGATGGACAGTACAAGAGGGTAGTTAGATGTGATCAAGGGAAGGAGTTGCTAGAAGAATTCCACAATGGTACATGTGGAGGGAACTTCTATGGAAAACTTATATCAAGAAAGATCTTGGATGCAGGTTATCACTGGCCCACTCTTTTTAAATATTATTATAATTATTGTAAGACATGTGATATTTTTCAAACACATGGTAACCGTAAGACTTTATCAGCTCCATTATGCCCTATTCTTCCACTTGGTCCCTTTGAAAAGTGGGGAATAGACATTATAGGTCCACTTCCGACTACCTCACACCAAAATAAGTATATTTTAGTTGCCACAGATTATTTAACCAAGTGGGTTGAAGCTAGGCCATTGAAAATAGCTTCCATGGATGAAGTGGCAAGGTTCATATATGAACACATTATCACTAGATTTGGTTGTCCATTATAAATTGTAACAGATCAAGGAAGCCACTTCATTAATGAGGTGGTAGAAGCCCTAGTCAATAAGTTTTCTATTAAGCACAGGAAGGCAACAACATATAAGCCAAGCACAAATGGACAAGTGAAACGAACAAATTTTGTGTTGTGTCAAATTATAGCAAAATATGTAGCCTTGCAGGTACATAAATGGGATAAGAGGATTCATGCAGCATTGTGGGCATATAGGGAAACATCAAAGTTAGCAACAGGATACTCCTCATTTCAGTTGGCTTATGGCATTGATCCAGTTCTTCCTATTGAGTTTGATATTCCCACAGTCAGAGTTATGGAAAATGAAAGGATGGATGAAAGTGATTCAGTAAAAGAAAGGTTGGTACATCTTCATTTGCTAGAGAAAATGAGGGAAATAGCTAAGGATACAATCTATAAGAAGAAAATGAAGCAGAAGGACTACTTTGATCAAAAGATCCGTTGGTCTCCATTTCATGTGAATGACTTGGTTCTAGTATATGATTTCAGATACAAAAAAAGAAGATAGAGAAAATTTCTTCCAAAATGGATGGGGCCCTACAAAATAACAGCTATGCATGAAAATGGTATGTACAGATTGGATGAATTGGATGACACTCCCATCACGAAATGGGTCAACCACGACAAGTTGAATATTTTCCAAGCACCAGAATAGTCTACTCTGAGGACAGAGTAGAAGCTAGGAAGGGGGAAGATGTCGACACTAAAATTTTCCTTCGTAATTTCTATTTCATTAATGTATGTATTAGGAATAGGATGTTGTTAAGTATAATTAGTAGTAGTGTCTAATAGAAAATAACGGCGCTGCCAGTACGACACCACCAATAATGTATAGTATGGTAATAGTCAAAAGTACAATAGGAATGTTGTGGTAAAAAGTAAATATTTTTCGTAAGTGGTTCGGTAATGTTAAAATGTCAAAGTTGGGGTAAGTAGAGAAGTAGGGTCTACATGATTAGGAATTAGAAATATTATATTGGTAATAAGGACAAGGAGTGAGGTCATAAATATTTTGTGTATTTTATTTGTAAAAAATCTAAAAATGTGGAACCCATGTGAAATGATAAGGTTTATATTATCTTAAAAAATAAGCTTACATGTACAGATAAGAGTTAAGGTATGGAATATGATTCATCAGAGTGGATTTCTTATTGTATCTTACAGATAAGATGGATAAGCCTGGAAGTTCTATAAATAAAGAGGCCACCCCCCTCATTTAGCATAGAAGGAAGTAGTGTGAAATATTGTATGAGTAAGTGTGTAAAGGAAGCCATCATTTTAAAGGTGTGTTGAAGAAGCCATTAAGAGGTGTAACTGTAAAGTTTCTCCCATAGTATTGGTGGAAGGAAAGTAAAGTCAATAACACTTGAAGTACCTCATGGGTGAGATTGTAACAATTTCATGTTAATATTATAATTTACTCTAATATTTCAAATTTATCATCATTCCTTCTTATCATAGTCTATGGTATTTTTGTGTTATGTTTGTTGTTGTGTTCCAGATTACATCCACCAAAATAAAGGTTGTGCATTAGTAAATAATCATAGCACGAGGTGTTCCCGGTGAAGAATTATCATAGTTCTGGATTGGTGATGACAGTCCCAAAGTTTGAAAGGCTAAATTTTGGAAATTTTTGAACTTCAGACTTTCAGATTTCAGAATTTTATCACACACCCTTGAATGATTTCATTCTCAAAGCCTGAATTTTGAAAGGCTGAAGTTCTGAAATTTTGAAATTTCATACTTTCGATTTTCAAACTTTGGAGATTTGTATTTTAAAATTTTTCTCCTTTTCAGTTTTGGACTTTTAACATCGCATTTATTTCCGAACAACCCAACACATGTCATCCTGTGAGCATTAATTTTTGGTATACCAATGTAAATCTAGATTTTTTAACTATCATTTTCACCTGACATTTTGTCTAACACCTCCTTTTTTTACTGAACTACATTGTACTTCCAAGGCATCATTTTCAAGGTAATTTTTTATGTTTTCTTTATTTTCATTTTTTGGATTTATCATAGGGTTTTATTTGTTGTATTTTTTTTCTTTTTCCTCTTTTTGGTTAAACCAAGGGTTTTGAGGTAATTTTTTGCATCATGAGAGTCAAGGGTTTTTGGAGATTCCATTCAAACTTTTAGAGCTATTAGATTTAGAGATTTGCACACATTCATAACTAGATTTTAGAGTTTTGGAGTTCACTGTTTTTGAGCTTTGTGTTTTGGAGTTTTAGAGCTAATAAATTTTGGAGTTTCAGAGATCTAGATTTCAAAGTTTTGGAGGATTGTGTTTCATTGTTTCAAAGCCTTCTGTTTCGAAGGTGGATCAAATTTTGAAATTTTGGAGCCTTATGTTTTGAAGGTGGAAAATTCCATACTTTTGGAGTTAGAGTGTTTTCAGAGGTTTTGTTATCGGACCTTCGTGCTTCCATATTTTAGATTTTCTGAGACTTTTCCATAAAAATTTCAAGGATTCATTTAGAATTCTGAATCATGAAATCATGTCAACTTCTACTTGCAAAGGACAAAGGATTAAAATGAATTACTCCTTTTTAGGAGTTTCCCATCATACATTTTTATCTTCCATATTTGGGAAACATTGCAGACACTGATCTCGGATAGATAGATATGCCAAAGTTTCTGGCAAAGTACCGGAGGACCCTAATAAGAAACCTTAGATGCAAGCCATATTTAATAGTGGGCTTGCTCTAACTGCTATTGATTTTCCTACATCCATGCATTTCCCAAAAAAATTCTTAGTTTTGGAAGCTCATTTTGATAAATATTCTAGGTCTATAAGAGACAATGATGGCAAAGTTGTGATTTGGCTAGATATTGATTTCTTCAAAGACTTATTAAAACCTCTAGTATGTTCGAAGGGTATGAAAAAAATTCCCCATAGGTTACAGTTGAACACTGAGATAAGGAATATGAAATATGTACACAAAATTCATGATGAACAGTTACTTGGCTAAGAATGTGACTAAGTTTCCTAAAACATTGTTCCACTCTAGATTTTATCCAGGAGATCAATGACCTTATTGTGCTTTTGAGTAGATTTTTGGGTCTTGCTTCGGTGAAATAATTTCAAGAATTTATGTTCCTTTACATTTCTAAAATAAAAAAGAATACAAAATTCATACAATGGGGTGAGCATATCAGTATCTCAATCTATTTTCAGTTAGGTGATGTCTTAAATTTAAATAACTTATTCATGAATTCCTTCCTTGTTTGTGCACGGTAGTAGCAATGGGAGAATACAATGGCTTGAATATGAAAGGTGCATTAGGAGTGTTTCTCAGATTTACAAGTTTTACCCTTAGCTCACTATGGAATAAGGATGTAAACATTTCCGAAGGGTAAATGATGCTTTCTTTATTGTCCTACTGTATCATGTTGATAAGGATTTTTACAATCACAGAGTATCTGATGAGGCTTTTAGGGAAATAAGGGAGTGGGGATCTAGGTATCTTTAGTTCCCAAGATTCACATACATTAGGCTCCCTTGGTTATTTTGAGTGCTCTTCATAACTTACCAACGTGTCCAATGGAAAAATGGGTCTTACTGGAATTGGTTCATCTAATTACTAGATTTGCATAAGATTTGAAATAAATGGCACACAAGGTAGGGGTTGATTTTTTTATCTCCATTGGTAGATATACTTATGCCAGTATCTACAAAGAAAAGAATGTGGACAAAGAGATGTCCGAAGTCACCCTGCTAAACATTCCATTCACCTAAACTAATTTTGATTATTGGGGTAAATTCAGGGAGACAAGAATGGACCATCTCTCATGTTCCTCAATTGGAGGATATTTGGATACATTGTTAGGATGGGGTTATCATAAGACAACAAGAATATGAAAGGTTAACTTTACATGAAGTTAAGCAATTTGGTATTGCATATGTTCCATAAGGGATCACGGAATGATGATGAAGTGTTGGATCCTATGTACAAGAGCAATAACATTACCAATCAACCTTTATCATGGATTGATCGGTACCGATGATGAGTGTTGAAATACCAAGAAAAGGGCAAGGGCCATTTTGTCAAAGGACCTATGATTGGTTTCCTAATTTGGGAATCTCATCCAAGATTTCATATCAATCTATAAGAATGGAAGTCTCAACCAACACTAAGTCTTCTCCACATCTTCAAGAGGAAAGAGGTCTACTCAAAAGGCCATTACAACTCTGAGGAAAATCTCATTTGTTGTCTGTGGATTCATCTTCTGCAAAGGCCCCCAATGCTAAAATTGTGAATTCTACATTACATGTATCTGAAGTTATTGATGTAGGTACTTCTCCTATTTGTATATCAATATTTTCCACTTTCTCATTCACAAATATCATTCTCATCTTCAGTTCCACCTCCTCCATCATTTTCTTCTGCACCTCTTTCCATTTCTTCTTTTCAATCTCCCTCTATGGCTCAAGGTTTTCTCATCCCTTCCTTCTCTCTCTAATTCAAAAGATTTTTGGGTCTCTTCTCTCTCATTCACTTTCCTTTCCTTTCATTTCCATTTCCCATTTCATCTACTCATCAAGGCCATCCTAACTCCTACAGCCTCTATCATTACCACTTCCACTCCATTTTCTACTACTATCACTAGTGTATATTATTTTATCCAGTGCTCCAAGTTTAGATACAATCATGAAATCTTCATCTACATCTTCTATACCTGAATGGTTATATTGACAACACCCCCCCCCCCAAAAATAAAGAATAATGTGCCCCATATGTGGATGTTATTGACCTAAGTGTGTTGGAGTCAACTCCTAAGAGACAGGAAAAAAAACCTGAGAGTTGTCTCTAACTTATCATTAAATCAATCGGGAGAAATATTCATGGAGATAGCAACTCCCACTAAGGGAAAAACTAAAGACACTATTATCGTGGAAGATTATTAGACTCTCCAAGTTTTCATTAGGAAAGGTGACACACGAGGGATAAAAATAGGATGTTCAAATGGCTCTTGGGAATTTGTTAGAAAACATTTGACAAAGATAAAGCTTCCAAGGATGAATTGAAATGCTAAGGTTGAGTAGCTCACTATTCTTTTGAAGAAAGTTACACAACCCACTCCAACCATTGGTCTTTCAACTACAACAACTCTAATTGACTCTTTCTGATTTGGATGATATTTCATATCATGAAATTTAGAAGATAGGTTAGAAGGGAAGATCAGTGGATGGATGGATAGAATGTATTCTTCAACAAGAAAACCCACTAATTACAACTACCATGGAATTGTATGATGAGTTGGATATTGAGAGAGACTTTGATAAGAAATATGAATATGACCCTATCTGAGGATAATGCAAATTTTAGTCTTAATTTGATTACTTGGGAGGAAATTATAAGTTTAAAGTTAAGATCTACTTTCTCAGGAATGCATGGTCGATGAGCTTTATAAACTATTTGAGTTTCATAAATTCCACTGAGTTCAAGTCACAAGTATTATAGGATTTGATCAAAATATTAGATGAGAAGCGAGTTGAAATAGTAGATGCATTAAATGATATTTTAGAAGAGTTAGATAGTGTCCATTGCAAGTTTTTTCAATGAGAATATTGATGTACTTCTCAGTTGATCAAGTTAAATCAAATTTCAAAATTTTGGTAAAAGAAGATGATGAAGTCACAAAAAATTTCAATATTAATTCAATCTACAGGTTGGTTTCATGCTAGAATTTCATAAACCAGATCAAGAAAGTTGTGAACAAGTTGAAAAGGTTGTCCATCCAAGATTGCGAGAGAAGTGGACACAGCGGATGTGGTAAATCAGTATGTCATGTGGTCCCGAGGAAGAGGAAATTCAAGGAGTTATCAAATGATTATTAGAATTCAAGCATTGTATGGCTGAGGGAAAGGAGGATCAGGATAAATCTTGAGGAGGAAGTCAAAAGTCTGTAGGGCCAAGCTAGGCATGACAGGCCATTGTTTGGTAGGATCCAAGCTCTGAATTGGTCAAAAGTTGCAGGGTTAGACTTAGTCAAACCTACGTGTAACTATTTTTCTATTTTTATGGGAGCGTATTACTTCCTTGTTTTAAATGCACTCTATTTTTAGTAATTAGTTAGTTAAAGGTGGGGCTATGATGGCCAGCCTTTTGAACTTATAAATAGCTAGGTGCATTAGGCTTTATTTTATGACTTTTGGATCTATTGGAATTACTCTTCAATCTTGGAAGAGTTATTTAAACTACTTTGAGCCTATTATAATATTTAGAACAATATTTTTCTGTGGAATATCTAATATATCGTATTTATCATTGATAAATCTATAATTTGTGAATGTTAATTCCTTAATATAGATTGATTATTCTACCTTTATATCAGTTATATTACTTTAGTCTTCATGAAAAGGATATAAATATTTATATCTCAGTTGTGGAGAACTTATTTCCTTTCTGTTATCAAAGTGGATAGTCTTTTTAGTCTGATTAAAGGATGTTATATGAAATGTGCATGTGACATATTGTGATGGGATGTTAATTGTTCTATTCAGAGGATCTATTTGTTCAGTTCATATTTGGTGCATCACCCTTTTTAAAAAATTTTGTTGTTTATCTCTGACCTTAATCTCAAGAATTGGGTAGATTAAATTATTTTCAAGTGTTTTAGCCTTGCACATTGATCTTAAATCAAGTGCTCCAAGTTTCAAAGGAATTCGGTCTTCTTCGATATGTTCATCCCAAGGTGACAAGGTCCTACACCTTAGGGATGTTCTAACCTTGCATGTGATTACTCAAAGATTCGACAAGTGCGCGAGATGTGTGACTATAGTTTTTCGCATGCCTAGTGAGACCAGAGAGAGAGTTTTTACCTCTCTTTTATTTTATGATAATCAAAGTACCTGACGAATCCATACCTATGGATTTATAATATCAGTATGTTAACTAATGCAAAGAATTCAGATAAGAGCTTCTGTGAGACGAGATGGAAATTATCAGTATACATATTTGTCTGTCTGTCCTTCTGGGGGATGGTCCTAGTTTTTTACTCTGCAAGCTAACTCATTTTCCCAATGGATATCTTTGGCACTTGGTCTACCTTTGTTCTTATGGCACTCACAAGGAGTACCCATCCCTGAGTCAGAGCCGAAATTAGTGCTCAAAATAGTTTTGCCCCATTTTTCCATTGAAAATCTATCAATTTACAACCTCTGCCATATTTCATCTCCCTGTGTTGTGCCTAACAAGTCCCTACCTTCCTTTTGTTTTAGTAGTCAATCTGTTCCTAGACCAAGGATAACGTATACATCCAAAATGTTTCCTCATTTCTTTGTCCATCTGAAAAAGTCTGTATTTGGGTGTAAAAACTCAAGCTGTCCCATTCTTTCCATTTTTTACAGTCAAGATTTTTTGTCCTTGTCATTTTTTCTCTAAATACTTGAAGAAAAATTAATGGATGTAGCTCAGAGGAATGTATTCGAGCCTTGTAACATTTATAGAGTCTCCGTCCTTAGATAAAATTTCATCTCCGAGCTCAAATGGTCCTTTTTCCACATTTTATGGTTTAATGAGTGTTTCTCTTGGTCAAATTTACATATTTGCATCAACACAAAACATGTCCTCTTGTGGTTGGTTAGGGGACGACGGGAAAATTCTTTAACTTATCACTTTTTTCTTTTTTGGTAAAAAGGAAAATTATTTCCCATAGCTCCGCTCAAATCTGATTGGTTCTTTTGGTGCTTACATGGCTTCTTATAATTAGATGGGGCACGGTGGGTTTGTTTTTTCAACTGGTTCTTTTGGATACTTTGGCAAAAATTTTGAACCCATCCTGTGGCCCCACTAGGATTTGATTAAAGCAAAGTTTAAGTGGTAGGGAAAAAGTCTTACTTTTACCCCATAGGAGGATACGTGGAAAAGCTAATGGCGGAGATGCGGTCCTTCAGAGGTAAGTTGGATGTTTTACCCTTATAGAAAAATGGAGTAAAATTCTAAAATGGAAGTACGCCCCCGCCAAATCATTTTAGAAGCCTTAAGGTTCTTTGAGTTACGTCGGGAGGACACGTGGAGGTTTCCACTACTTTTCCCAAACTTAGATAAATTTTTATGTAGCTGGTATAGTTTGGCGAAACAAGTACACATGGTGAGCTCGCATTCGATCAGGATCTCTGATTTGGGTCTCTATGTTGAAATTGTGCCATGAAGACATGTGGAGGCTTCTGTCAGGGCTTCCCATACTTAGTCTTTTTTCAAAAAGGTTTTGAGAAACCTGGGACACTTGGAGGCCTCCGCTCACTTTGCATTTTTTTTGGACTTTTCAATGGCAAAATGAGGTTTCCTTGGACCCTGACACATGGCACCTTCCTCTGATCTTTAAGCCTTCAAACAATTTTTTTGGGCCAAGACACGTGGTGGGCCCACGCTCATTCATGATCTCAACTTTTGGGGACCATCTCAAGATGCACCATTGTGAAGCGTGGTAGTTTGAAAAGTCAAAAGGCGGGGAAGCAGGCCATCAAAGGAAAATTGGATTTTTTGCTTCTTTTCATCAAAAGGATTAAAACATCAAAATGGCCCTCAGGCCCGATGGAGAAAACTCAAAACTTTTCTCATTCCATCACGTGCACCTGCTCCTTTAAGATCTAAATTTCTCCTTACAGATCCCTGATAACATCTATAGTCTCATGGTAAACCTCTTTTTTATGTAAAACATTAGGATATTTTGTATTTATCACTTCTTCCTTTGTTATAATCAGATTATAATTCAGAGGATCCCATGCATATGCGACCTCAACATGTGTAATAACTAAAACAAGTTGTAACTTAGGACTAGGTGCTACCTTAAATATATATATCATTTAACCTTATATTTTTATATTGTAAAATGTGGCAAGGATATGTGAGTATTGTTGTAAGAAATTTTGAAAGCTTATGTTTCTTATATATTCCTTCCATGATTAAGGCATATATGGTTTTCAATGAAGGAAATTGGGTAACATGTAATTTTCAATTCTATAGGGAGGATATTTTAAGGATAACTATCAATGAAAATAGATTAGTTCATATTGCAAACAAAAAATAAAATGGTGATAAATATAAAAACTAATACAATGATTTAATGATGAAAAACAAGTAATAGAAGAATATTTTAATGGTATCCCGTACTTAGTTAACAAATAAGGATGGAGTTAAAAATAATCTACATCATAAAATTTTATGATTTTTTCCTTAAAATTCTTTGATTGATCTTCCTCTAAAAATGGGTCTTTATACTTATATAAACCAATGAAAAGTATTTTAAAAAAATAGTGTTTAATGTCAAGATTAGAATTTTCTTATCTCCCCCTCATGGTTTCAAGAAAATTAGATATCAAAATATTCTATTTATAATGTTTCAGGATAGGATCTTACTCCAATTTCCTTAACCATATATGTATATAAAGATTCCATTTTTTGTTTGAATAGATTTGGATAAGCCATCAATATTTTGAGTAGAATCTTAAATGATGGTGGAAACATTTGGATTTGGATTTAAGGATTTAATGTTTTATATTTCAAAAATGCTAAGACTATTAAAATAACATTTTAAAGGATGAAATAGGATAGTTTTTGGAAATATATTTGAGGATATTGTTTTCTTGGAAGATGAATAGGAAATTTTAATTTCCATAAATTGGTTACCTTACAATAAGAAGCATGTATATTGGGAAATTTTCACATAGTATACTTAAAAGGAGGATATGTTGAAGAAGTATAAATAAAGAGAATAATCGATAAAATAAGGAAGTGATTCACCTGAAGAAATTAAATAAGGATCCAGGACCATATGGATTTACTAATGAGAGTTTACAACACCTTTGAGAGGGTTTCGATGAGGATTTGACTATAATGTAAATGAATCTCTGAGTTTTATGAAGGATTTTAAATATTTCAATTGTACATGTGTTGATGATACACATACTAGTCATCACTATAGACATATAAATGATTGCATGCATGAATGTAAATATCAAGATAAGGTTGATTATACTTAAAGTTGAAAACTATAGGCAGATAAATGATTACATGCATCAATGTAAATATCGAGATGAAGTTGATTTTCAAGTTACAAGAGAGATTGATGTCATAGAGCATGGAGGTGAATTTAAAGACATGAACGAGGAAGATGACTATGTAATTTTTGAGACATCCATTGCAAAATTGGATGGGAAATAATATATTGTTATTATAGAAGCCAAAATACAACATGTAAATGGTAAATTGATTACAAATGTAATTTAGTTTCAACATTCATTGAATATTCCATGTATATGTTAGATGGAAATATTTGAAGAGTGCAATATACTAGTTTTGGTAGTTATCCTATAAGTTTACAATGAAGGATGTTTTTTCATATTTTTAATTTGGTTGAATAATATCTGGTTGCAAGAATGAAATAAATTATCCTTTGAAGTAGAGCTCAAAGTTTAATACACAGACTGTATTAAAAAACACACCATACAATTTAAGCACAATGCAGACAGTTTGCACAAAACTAATAATTAGATATTGTATTTATACTATAATATTCTTCTATCTAGAATGCACGTTGAAGCTAAAAATTCATATTTAACCTAGAAAGATAAAATAAAATTACGATCTATCAAGGGTTTCAAGTATGTATGTACCAATTTTTTCAGCCTTCTCTCTCTCTTTCTCTTTTATTCTTCTTAAGAACTGATCTTGTAGCACTCTCCTTTGCTTTTTGTTCCTCACTATATTTTCATTTGTCATTCTTTCCATTTCCCATGATTCCTCCACTTCAATAATTTTCACCTGCACACACAAATTGACCTAGATCTAAATGTAAGAGTAAATTCAATAGAAAACTATACACATGTAACTTGGATTATTATATAGAAATCTCAGTAGAAATTAGGTTTTTTTTTTTAATTACATGTTTATTCTAACTTTAAAATAGAAATAAATAACAATAATATTTGAAAAAAAATTTTAATTCCATGCTTTTTCCAACTTTAAAATAGGAAAAAAATAATAATATTAGAAATGACTTTACTTTAAAATTAGAGTTAATTAAAATTTATGTTTTTGCAACTCAATTTAAACTGCTAGACCAAAGTTTAAACTTGGAAATTGTACTTGACGACGCTCGGGTGGTGTGTTGAGGGTTTAGGGGGGTGTTCATGCGAAGGCGTGTTTACCCCCCAGGGGGTTCATGTGAAGGGGGGTTTCGCAGCGAACACTCCCTTCGCACGAACACCCTTATGTGGCTGCCTATGTGGCACATTTTGGCTCCAAATCCATTTGGAGGATAATTATTTGCCAAAATGTGCCACATAGGTGCCACGTATTTAGGGTAAATGAATTATTTAAATTACAAAATTTTAACACAAAATACAATTTTTTATTACCTTTCTAAAAATATAATTTTCATTTTTTTAAAAATTTGTTTTACTATTTATTTTTAATGTTTTGCCAACATATGGTATTTTACGACAATCAATAGTACACAGTCAACACAATTTGAAAAATAGCAAAATATATCAATTTTTTTTGAAAAAAAATAAACTTTCTATTTGTTGAAGTCTTCTTTGTTAGCTATGAAAAAAAATTCAATTTTGATATAAATCTTAAAAGTTATTGGCATAGACATATGTACGCCCTTAATCTAAAAATATCTTCACTAAATAATTAATAAAAAAATATAAATAAAAAATACGAAAATTTGACAGGAACTCAATATTTGAATATAGAACATATATCTAAAATTTCATGGTGAAAAAATAAGTTTTCATTTAAAAACACCACGCCAGGGGACAGTCGTTCCTGTATTATAAAATAAGAAACAACATACGAAAAAAAAATTAAGAAAAAGACCAGATTTTTTGCTAAAGTTTTTTAAAAATGTACATGTATTCTACACTCTAAACAAAACATTTTGTTAGTTCGTGAAATTTCATGAATGTGTATGGTTTTGTGGCTATCACCTTTGGAAAATCAATGAAACTGAAAAATTCATGTTTATAAAAGTACAACAAATACAAAAAAGTGGGACATGTTATTGTGCTTTCACCCCTTTGCATCAACTAAAAATATGATAGAATAGAAGAATAATTTCATCTTAGGCTATAAATGTAATTAGCATTAGGGATCAAAGTGGTTTTCAATATTTAATACATGCATGAACTTTGTTTTTTCGGACATGTATATTACATGTTTATTTAAGTTTTTTAACTACAGGCATACTCTTGTGTGTGACATTTAATTGGTACCTCAAGAATATCCTCAATATTAAGTTTTGAATATAGAAAACCATTTTAAATATTGTACAACCATTGGAATTATGTTACAAAACCAACCTATCTTAAAGCATGTGTGGTATTATAATGAGACATTTCTATGAAGCTCATATTATGAGGGAAATATCAACTTAACACGAAAACATATATAATATACCGTGAAGTCATTAGAATTACACATGAAGAACATGTTAAAATATAGTATAACTACACAAGGTTACTACTATGGTATGAAGGGAGAGTTCATAAGTATTTATATCGGGATTATAATTGAGGATTGAAAAAGGTTAACCATCTTTCAAATATGTTTACTAGGTTGACTTATGTTGCATCACATTCAACTATGTTATGCAAATCTTATGGGCTTATCTTTAAAATTTATTTTAGAGCTGTAACACATCTATTGTTTCTTATGGGTATGATGCCTTAGGGACTCCATTATAAGTAGTTGATATTTTCTATATAAACACATCACTACATTTGTGAAGATAAGTACAATCACAGAAAAAGGGGAGTATTTTAATACTCACTTTTTATTTTTGGAATTCATTTCTAGTTTATAAATCCAATAGTAATGGGATATATGTGGTTGCAAGGGGTATTATGATAAGATTTGCATCAAAGATATGAGAAGGTCTAAGATATATTCAATCATTGAGGGAAATTTTTGGTGTTCAATGTTTTATTTCAAGCATCATGTGAATAGTATGATTGAATTATTAGCTGCCGACCTAGATTGTGTAACCTATTGATTTTGAAAAAATAAATCATTATTAGTGTCAATTAATTTTTATTATTTTGTGTTATTCTATTAACACTACAAATTCAAAGACACCCTGTCATCAAAACCCGTAACCATGGTTGTATCACTATGCAAATAACCATCAATCTCCTAGTAATTTATTGGTGTATCAATGTTTTATTTCAAGCATCATGTGTTTATAGATTAAATTATTAGCTGCCGACCATAGATTGTGTAACCTTCCTTGATTTTGAAAAATAAATCATTATTAGTGTCAATTAATTTTTATTATGAGTTTGTGTATATTCTATTAACACTTCAAATTCATGAGACACCCTTTCATGTCAAAACCCGTAACCATGGTTGTATCACTATGCAAATAACCATCAATCTCCTAGTAATTATGTTATTAGAAAGTGACAAGTGCATACTTTGTAGAGAAAACATTAAAAACAAGACTCGACTCAATAAATTGATTGTTTATTCAAACTTGCAGATTATCTTATACACGTGTTTGTTTTCTTCTCTAACTATGTTAAAATGGATTCTATTTCATCACACACATTGGATATAAGAAATGTGTGAGCATAGTTCTCACACATGCATGATGAGTGCTAGAACCAACCTTTCAACCTTCTCACAATGTCTCAGTGTTCCATTAAAATTGTTTTAATTAGTTGTCAAAAGATACATCCTCTTCAAATATCAATTTTGTTTCATTATACACTTTCCTTATATGTATTTCTAGGTTGATCTACTCTTTTTACTTAGGATGTTTCCTTCTTTTATGATACCTTTGTCCATTTTTCATTGCCTTTCTAAACTTTCTACTCCCAAAATAAACTATAGTTCATATTCACTCTTGGGGATTCCAAAAATTCTTTACTTTCTTGGTCTTACTTCTGCCCTATGATCCTTCACACTTTTGCACATGCCTCATTTTCTCTTCTTCATGAAATGTATTTCCATGATATCACACATGATCCGTCTCTTATATTTTTCATGGTTTGATCTCTTATTCAGATTGAACCTAATTATATTGTTGTGATTATCTATCTTTTTCCTTTAAAGTAAATTTATGTAACACTTGAGTTCTTCTCCTTCCTCCTCAACTTTTGTGGCATGCACACTGACGCCTTTTTCTTTCCACTATCCCTACGTGTATGATTTCACTCAAAATATCATATATAACATTTCCACATCACAAATAAGTACATATAAATGATCACATGCATGAATGTAAATATTGCCATGGAAAACATATATGTGGCGTTATTTCGTTTTGAACTAAGTATACAACATGTAGATGTGCAAATTAGTGGTATTACATAAATAATGTACTAAACTGATTACATTTCCTCACCAAATTAATTATAGATGTAATAGCATTTCGGTTTAATCTATTCAAAAGATTTAAAATAATAGTAAGAAGATTACATTATTTAGATTATGTGAAATTCTAAAAATATTTGCAATAATTTAAACCATATAAATATAGAAATAGATATGTAAGAACAATGAGATTATGGAAATGACTCCCTTTGATAAATTTGAAATTTGGACATATGCATTTTCTAATTTCTTTAAATTTGTAATCTCATTTTTATGTTTTAAATTTATTTGATCTATATGTTACTATTTGATAGTTGATATTAATTTGTTTATAACATTTTTCTATTAATTGGTATAAATATAGTTTGTTGTTCTCTCATGCCATCCGTTAGTCTTTTTATATGAAAAAAAGTACACTTTGCGGTGGCTAAAAATACTATGGACTCTTGTCCAGCTCGGTTGTATGGGCTACATATGCCTTGCTCGGTACCAAGAGATAGGATTTTCTGATGGATTTTTTCTAGAAGCAATCTTAGCACATCCTAAGTTGGACGTTAGACTGTGTATGCAAAAGATTTTTAAAGTATCCTAATGAGTGTCCTCCCCAAAATTGTATCCTCGATGTTATGTTGATGTGATATGTTGTCTTGACATGTCTCTCTTTTATCCTGATGCTCAATATTTTAATAAAACAACTAAAGGATATATGCATGTATGTGACAATAAGAATCTACTAAAGATAAAATTAATCAATTATGTTCCTAAACAAACTCTTATATATATTTTAAATCATTCATGAATGGTGTAATCACATGTATGTTAATTTTTTTGCAAATTATGTTTATGGACACAACTCGTGATGCACAACAATATGCTGATTTGATAACATAAATGATGAAATTACTTCCCAAGAAAAATGTCAAACAATTGGTGAAGATGGATTTCAAAAAATTAAAAGAATTTTCCCAACAAGAACCACTATCAAGAAAGAAAACAGCAAAAAGTGTAGAGAGAATATATGGTGAATTTGTTAATTTGACTATATTTGCTAGAGCACATTTGTTGGTTACATTCTTGAATTATGTTGATATGAAGGAAACATTAGAATTTTTGGGTGTGTATTTTGGGTAGGAAAAGTCACAACATATGGAAAAAGAATTTGTTGCGAATGTGTCTAAATGAATAAGTTCAGTGGGTATAAAAACTAGGTCTGCTGATAAGAGTATTTCTTGTAGAGCAATATTAACTGCATTTGTAAGTGAAGATACAACAAAGAATCGTCATATTAACTCTACTGTTAAGGTCTTGTGTGTTTCTAGAAAGACGATCAGTAGGTATGCGAAGATAGGAGGAAGACATTGGATAATTCTACTGTGGAAGAAAATTGGGCACTAATGTGTAGAAATCCACATTCTGATAAATAGAGGATAATATTGTGAAGATAGCTTCTGATTTTTGTAATGAGAAGACTCGTCCTTCTCCAAATGTGAGGGATATTTTAAAACATAGGATATCTCACAATAACTATGATGAACATATAAAACATTGGCTCGAAATAACTCAACATGAGATGTACATCAAGTTTAATAGAAGAACATCCAGATGTTAAGATTGGACAAGGAATTTTTGAGAATTTGAAGCCTTGGTATGTGCGAGTTGATAAAGTCCTTGACACATGTTGTTGTCTCTATCACGTTGAGTTTGATTATCACTATCAGGTACATAAAAATTTATAGATTCAATGTATATATATTTTGAGGCGCGCTTTCATTTATAGACTATATATTTACAAATTTGTTTAAATATCGTTTTTTGAGACATGTGATTAAAAATTAATGTATTTCAAAATCTATATTTTTTTCAGGTGTATAGAAAGTTACAAGAAGCATAAAATGGTCCTAGAAAATTGCCCACCTACACGTGTCAGTGAATTCATAACTTCAATTATTTGCACACGTATCTGATGATCATGTTGAAAGATCGTATGACTTTCATCAAAATAATGTCTATGATAAGTGTGGGGACTTGAAATTATTGCCAAAAACAAATGAAGGTTTGGACACAGTTCAACCTAGTTGCTTGTAAGAGGTGATTATTATATAAATAAAATATAATTAATTTTAAATTTGCAAGTACAGATACTTTATTTTGATTTTGATGTTTAAATTGCAAATGAATACATGACAATTTTTCCATGTCATGAATTGATTTTGTAGGTTCAAATACATAAAAATATTCAACAATTGACTTGGAAATAGATGCAACCAGGTTGGATTTGGTAGAAGAGGAAATCCCCATTGCTACATTCATGAAAAGTTTATGAAGTTTAATTAGTCTGTACATCAAACATTCTCACTATGTCAAAGTGGCAGGCTACACAATTCAAGAACATTAATAGGGACACATTCCCTATTGGTTCCCTATTGTCCATGGTTGATTTTGCTGAGAATTACTCATTTTCCTCATCAAAAAGAAATTCAAACACAGTATTATCATACTGACCAGGTTACTATCATGGTTTGCAAGTATTTTTTAGGCATGCACAATTGGATTTGGATGGGGTTGAAAGTACATATGTGAAGCAAATGATCAATTAAGGAGTATCACTTATATATAAGTGATGACAAGGAACATGACACCCACTTTGTGCAACATTGTTTTGGTTTGTTCTTATCAGATATCTTCATCAACGAGGAATACAAATAGATCACCATTTTGTTTGGTCAGATGGTTGCGCATCACAATTCAAATCCTCTCTCCCTTTCTTTACACTCAATCATTATCATCGTGATCACAAAATTCCTCATTTATCGGAGTTTTTTTTAGACTGGTCATGGGAAGGGAGAACATGATGGTGCGGGTGCATGCATCAAACGTGCTCTAAAGAAACAAATATTTGATTATGAGGGATATTAATTGATTGATGCACATACCATTGTTGAATGGTATAAGAAACATTTTATAGTTAAGGCTTCAACCTCATAGTCTTGAACCTCACATGATTCAAACACACGTAGATTGTTTTGGGAGATAACATGTATGTGTATTTAAAAATATGTATCTTGATGTCTGTTGGTGATCAAAATAGTTTCACCCCATTTTACCATTGAAAATCTATCAATTTACGGCCTCTGTCATATTTCATCTCCCCATGTTGTGCCTGAGAAGTCCTTTCCTTCCTTTTGTTGTCGTAGTCAATATGTTCCTAAACAAAGGATCACTTATAGATCAAAAATTGTTTCCTCATTTCTCTGTTCATCTGAAAAGGTCTGTATTTGGGTGTAAAAACTCGGGATGTCCCGTTGTTTCCATTTTTCACTTTCAAGATTTTTTTTCTCTAAATAATTGAAGAAAAATGAATGGATGTAGCTTAGAGGAATGCATTCAAGCCTTGTAACATTTCTAGAGTCTCCATTCTTGGAGAAAATTTCATCTCCAGGCTCAAATGGTCATTTTTCCACATTTTACAATTTGACGGGTGTTTTTCCTAGTCAAACTTACAAATTTTCATCAATAGAAAACATGGCCTCTTGTGGTTGGTCAAGGGATAGTGGGAAAATGCTTTAACTTATCACTTTTTACTTTTTTGGAAAAAAGGAAAATTTGGTCCCGTAGCTCCACTCAAATCTGATTAGTTATTTTAGTGCTTACATGGCTTCTTCTAATTGGATGGGGTGCGACGGGTTTGTTTTTTCAAATTTTTCTTTTGGCTACTTTGGAAAAAAGTTTGAACCCACCCCGCGGCCCCGCTAGGATTTGATTAAAGAAAAGTTTAAGTAGTAGGGGAAAATTCTTACTTTGATCCCACAGGAGGATACATGGCAAAGCTAATGGCGGAGATGCGGGCCTTCAGAGGTAAGTTGGATGTTTTTCCCTTTTGTAAAAATGGAGTAAAATTATAAAATGGAAGCACACCCCCACAAAATCATTCTAGAAGCCTTAAGGTTCTTAGAGTTGTGTCGGGAGGACATGTGGGGGTTTTCACAGCTTTTCCTAGACTTAGACAATTTTTTATACAGCTGGTACAGTTTAGTGGAACAAGGAAGGACACGTGGTGAGCCCGTGCTCATTTAGGATCTCTGCTTTATGTCTCTATGTTGAAATTGTGCAATGAAGACACATGGAGGCTTTCGTCAGGACTTCCCATACTTAGACTTTTTTCAAAAAGGTTTTCAGAAGCCTGGGACACTTGGAGGCCTCCGCTCACTTTGCATTTTGCTTGGAATTTTCAATGGCCAAAGGATATTTCCTCTGACCCTGACACATGGCACCTTCCACCGAGCTTTAAGCCTTCAAACAAATTTTTTCAAGCCAGGACATGTGGTGGGCCCGTGGTCATTCAAGATCTCAACTTTTGGGGACCATCTCAAGATGCACCATTATGATGTATGGTAGTTTGAAAAGTCAAAAGGTAGGGAAGCCGACCATTAGAGGAAAATTGGGTTTTTTACCTCTTGTCATCAATAGGATTAAAACATTAAAATGGCCCACAGGCATGATGGAGAAAAGTCAAATCTTGCTCCAGTCAATGGCAGAGGTGCAGAACTTTGGAGGAAAATTGGAAAAAAATCCTTTTTTATGAAAAGGAGTTAAAAGTGAAAAGGGATGTATGGTTTTGTGGGGGGCCACATCAGAGGCTAGGGGCGGAAGGACAGGCATGCAGGGGAAACTTGGAAAATTTTCCCTTTTTCAAAAGGGAGGTGAAATATTAGAATTTGGCCACGGTTCCTTTGGGGCCTACCTTAGGACACATGTCACTCTCATTTCTCAAGCACGGAGGTGCGGAGCAAGATGTGAAAATTTTACATTTTTCCAAAAGTTGTAAAAGGAAAAAAGGAACCCATAGGCCCACTCTAAATTTGATCTCCCATGTGTACGGTCCAAATTGAAAATAGAAATCAATCGCAGCTATGCATCTGTATCTGATTTTTCTACCATTTTCACTCTAGAGCTCCTAGGGATGCATATTCTTGTGGGTTTTTATCATTTCTTGGAGTCTCCTACATGCCAAATGAGGAAGAATATTAATCTGGAGGCCTAGTTTGGTAGGGAAGGTCTATAAATGTCTCTTACCATTAAATATGCAATCTGAATGTCAGATTCGACCTGATTTTTCTTTCCTTGGCACACGAAAGACCTGTCGACATCTTGGTTTGGTGAGGAAAATCTGAGGGCGTCTTTTACCATTAAGATGAAATCTGACCTCTAGGCTCGATATGATCTTCCATTTTCCTCTTGAGGCATGCAAAGAACCAGATTGGATAGATTAGAGGTGGGAGTGGTTGGTGAATAAAGGGAAAAGTGATCTACCAGAAGGAGTTGAATGTAGGAGATTTTTGAAGAAATTTTCCCCTTAAGCACCTGACAACTTTTTACAGATTCGATTCCAGAAATCGCGATCAAGATCATGGAGAGCACTGGTGCACTCAATGTCTCTAGTTTTGGGGGAAAATACTCTGCTGTAAAATGTTATAAATAGGCATGATTTTTTCGTGAAAAGGGTTGGAGGTTGGAATGTTGGGAGTGTTAGAGGTAAGAACTAATTTTCTAAAAAGCTTAATAGAGCCCGTTTTTCTAAGGGACTGTTTAAGAAACATGTTTATCTTCTTTTATGTTAAAATTGATCATGTTAAGGTGGTTACAAGTGTACAACCATTGACAGACTCTGATACTATTCTAGAAACTTTCCCCTATAGATAAGTTTAATCAAATTTGAGTTATTTTGTGTTGACTCTGAGTAATTAGTGTCTGCTTTGTTTCAGAATGTCTGCAAACTATTGCAATCTTACACAGAATTTTTTGTGAAATCACACAGGATCATGTCCCTATGATAGTTTAATGGTATTTTTAATTTCATTTCAAGAATAGCCTTCATCTTGGATGAGATAAACAAATTTAAAATCAATTCACTATCATTTGTTGATAACGATTGTCTGTAAGTCTTCAGGTGTACCTTAGGCGTGGTTAATCAGAAACTATAGTGTTGAATTGAGTCTTCTAATTTGAGCCTTGGTATTGGAGTCTTAAAGATTATGTGAAAATGTGCTAATTTAGGCCTCCATTGAAGAACACCTTCTAGTTATAGGAATGTCTTTATTATTCTGAAGTTTTCTGTTGTGAAGTTGCTCATTATTGTAAAGTCCCTCCGAAGATGTGGTATAATCAACTTTATCTTGTTTCACCTCCCACCAAAAATTCAATTAAAACAAACCAATCATACCCATACTACCCCTGTTTGTCATGTATGTATACAAATGCATAATTTTTACTACCAAAACATGCAAAAACAATCAGGTTTTCATTGTCTTTAGTGGCCTGAACCTTGCTGTGAAAATATCTCCATTATCTAGAGTGACAACTCATGAGAGTTAGGTTTTTTTGCATTGATCATATTTTCTTCAAGGTTTTCTTAATAGTTTCACAAGGAAGGATATCTCCATCTCCTCCACAAATAGTAGGCTATAAAAGGGTCCTCTCACCCTGGTTGAAGGGTACAACCATAAAGTAGTGAGGATAGGTCAACTCCTCTTGTGGGTGCTACCCATTTCTCCACATCTAAGTGAAAAAGAGATAGCTACATTTCATCCCCAACTACAAAATGACACATTACATGCTTTGCTTGCCTCTAAGCTTCCTTCCAAACCTGTGATGTTGCTCAACTTCTCAGGGAGAATCAATTTGGGTACCAACACCTTACTGGGCACCGTTGCCAGGGACATTGTGGTTACAGTTCATACTCAAACCCTGGTAAAACACTTCTTATATACTTTAGGTGCTATGTATAATTCCTTCAGTTTCCACACCTAGTACACTAGATTTCCTTGATAAATCTTGGTAAAGAAAAGTCAGATCTTTCCATTTCTAGTTTCTAGCATTGAAAAACATTTGAAAGATCATATTTTAGTGCATTTTCACAACTAAGGTTGAAATCCTTAGTTGTGACTTGCTTTTGATCTGATTCTTGATGAGTACCAGTGTCTTAACCTCTGTTAAGTGAGACTTTTTACTAATATTTGCAAAGCTGGAAGGAAGAAGATTTTTCTTTGCTAGGGATCCTACTAGGACATTATTTCCAGAGCTAGGAAAATTAAATTCAGAAGGAAGAAAATCTTGGAGAGTTGTTGGAGATCAAAAGACAATAAAAGGGATTTCCATTGACGAAAGTGATCGGCCTATTATTGAAGAATGTCATTCAATTGCTTCAGAATTAGGTAGCTTCTTTGTGGAATTGAATTGTCCAACTAAAGAGGGACCTTCATTTGATTTTGAAAGGTTTGTTTTTCATTTTTCCCCTGTCTTTTCGGAAGATGATAGGCTTTTCCAACAAACAAGGCCTTTAGGGGATATCCATTTTGAAAGTTATACTCCTGTGTTTCGAAGACCCTCTACCCCTCATCAATTTGTCTCCCCTCGAGGATCACCTCCTCAAAACAACATGGCCCTGCCCCCACCCAGACCTCCATTTTTTGTAAACACCTTTGGTCCTATAAATTTTACAAGAATGACTGGTTATCCAAATGCAGTTTCCCAGGATGTCAAAAATAGATTACCAAAGTTCCAAGGAAACAATGCTATAACTGGTGATCAACATCTAAATATTTTTATCAATATGATGGAACACTTTGATATTGAACATGAAGATGTTTATATCAAATTGTTTATCCATACTTTGGAGGAAGATACCAAGGACTAGTACAAAGCTTTGCTAGATAATTCCATTAATTCTTTGACCTAGATGAACAATGCATTTAGATTGTAGTATGGTGATAGAAATGACCCTATATTTCTTTTGTCAAAATTTTAAAATATAAAAAAAAATCCTAATGATTCAGTACATGATTTCAACACAAGGTTTAACAAGACCTTGAGGAGATTGCATTTTAGCTTAAGGCCATGTGATGAATCATGTTTGATCAAATATTTAGATGCATTTGATAAAAAAAAAAAATTACTACTTGAGGGACAAAATCCCTACTAATTTGAGGTAGGCCTCACCATGGCTTTGCAAATAGAGAACAACAATCAAGGCAATTGGAAAGCCTACAAAAAGAGAGGGTGTAAAACTAAGTAACCCAAAAAAGCCTCAAATAAGTAAGGCTGCTGATTTGGAGGAAGTTGTAAAAAACTTTGGTAGGGGCTGTCAAATAAATATCATACAAATTAGCTCAGGTAGAAAAAGGGATTGGGCAGAGTTCACAAGGTCAGCACAAGCAATAGGGATAAGAAAAGTTTACAAATCATTAAATATCTGATGATAGAGGCAAGGGACCTATTAGATTCGGAAATAGGAAGTCTCGGGAAAGGGAAAACATAATGGTACTTGATCTTTTAGCTACTAGAGTTGTTGTCGTGGAGGAGACAAATGTCATTGATTGGTGTGATAGATGTTTAATGCCCCATGCTCCATGGGAGGAAGATCAACAAGAAGACGAAGAAGAAGATGATGATGATGATAGTGATGATGATGTTTGCATGATGGGTTGCTCCATGAGATCACAAACAAAGGGAAACTTCAAATGAGGTAATAAGTGCCAGAACTGCTGCTTATTTTTGGGATTGCATCCACCGGGTACCTATTATTCCTCCCTCTCATAGTCTAGAAGTAGATACTGTACAAGATTTTGAATTACCCAATAATGACTTTGAATATTTGAGGGCTTTAATGATAAAAAAGTATGATGGAGGCATCCCCTCTGAGGAGGATAGGTAGTTGTTGATTAATGTTGTTGTGGCTCAAGAAAAGGAACACAACACAAGAAGCAAGGTTGTCAAAGGGACAGGGCCTCATGTCAAGCCAAAAACTCCATTGCTTTCAAATGTTCCTAAAGAGGCTCCTATGAAATATGCATCTACTAAGGGCCTTGCTATCCAAAATAAAAATCATACCACTCCTGATGCCTAAGCTGTCAAAAATCCCATGCCATCTAATGAGTGTGTCAACCTTCCTTCCAATGCATCCTTACCAAAGTTTGTCCCTTATGGATTTCCCAAGTCTTGAGTTAGATCAAGATCTCAGTTCCAATTGTTGAGTTTCTTAGGATCACTGAGCACAAGAAGAGGGATCTTGAGTATTTGGGGCAGAAAGAGGAGAAGACTTCCCTAAGAATATATATAAACATTGTGGAGACTCCACTAGTCATTGAAGATTTAGAGGCACCACCAGCATCAAAAGAGCTAGATGAACCACTTGAGGTTTATTTGGGAACATCCCTTGGTAGATTCTCATCTGAATGTGGATTCAATCTTCACCACTTTGATCATTAAGGATAGATTGGTGCACAAATGTATGTTTGATTCAGGGGCATCATGCAATGTTATGCCTGTGGAAGTTATAAATGAACTGAATATCAAAGTAACAACTGCATATAGGAAGTGCACTACCATGGATTCCAGAGAGGTGCCAATGGTGGGATGTGTGAAGGGGTCTGGTGGTACAACGTGTAGCCTATCTAGGTAGGAATTTGAAGCTTGATGTAGTTATTGTTGATTGCCCATCCAAGTGTGGTATGTTGTTATCTAGAAAATGGGCTGCAAGTGTTGGTTGGAGTGTTCAAATGGATATGTCCTATGCCACCATCCCAGTTGAGGGCAGCCTTGTCATGTTGTATGGGGAAAATAATATGTTACACTTTATTGAAGATCTGAACAAAGAATCTTATGAAGTATTGTACACAAATGTTGATGCTGATAACTTTGTAGGATTTTCTGATGGAAAAGAGCACAAGATTGAAGAATGAAAATGTCTTGAACAGGAAGGATCTCCTTAGACTTTATTATTTAATGGAGCTTGCTCCAAGTTTGGGAATGGTGTTGGTGTTGTTCTAATCTCGCCATGTAAGGAAGAATTTTTCTTTTCCTTCAAACTCAACTTTGAGTGCACCAATAACATTGTTGAATATGAGGCACTATTGTTTGGTCTGAGGATTGCTTGGAAATATGGTGTTAAAGACATCATTGTCAAGGGAGATTTAGAATTAATTATAAAGCAAGTCAGAAAATTGTATGCCACAAAAAATTAGCGAATGAAATAATACAAGCATGTTGTTTGGAATTTCATTGAGATTTTTGTTTCATTCAACATTGTGCATCATCATAGGAAGTTCAATGATTTGGTAGATAAACTTGCAGTATTAGGATCTTAGTTTGATAATTGTGCAGTGTCCCCATTTTGTGAATATGATGTTGAGGTGTTAACAAGTCCATCTGTACCTGACAACATTAAACATTGGTAATTTTTCTGATGATGATGCTCAAGTCAGAATATTTCTATAGAACAAAGAGTAGTTTTGTTATTAGAATATTGATTGGGAGTCAATGGTGTGCATAGCAGAGGGTAAAGAAACCTTGTTTGGTAAAGGCATCATCCAACTAAAGACTAATACCATTCATAGAGGGTTGGTTACTCTTGAATCCAACTTTGATAATGTTGATAGAATTATTAACAAATGCATAGTAGCCTCAAGAGATATTGAGGAGCATGAACTTGGCACAAAGGAGAAACAAAGGAATATTTGGTTGGGAAGAAATCTTAGCAAGGAGGAGAAGCAGTCCTACATCCAATTGCTGAAAAAGTATCAAGATTGCATGGCTTGGACTTATTCTGAACTAAATGCATATAGAGAGGATCTATTTCAACATGAGATTCCCTTGGAATCTAATGAAAACCCATTCAGGAAGAAATAAAGACCAATCAATCCACTCATATCCCTTAAAATGTAAGAGGAATTGAAGAAATTGAGGGATGGAAGGATTATTCAACGTACAAGGTATTCTTCTTGCGTTGCAAACCTAGTACTAGTTAGAAAGAAGAATGGTGACATCAGGCTATGTGTGGATTTCAAAAATTTGAATAGACCATCAATGAAGGATAATTATCCTTTTACCAAACATGGACAACATGCTGCAACTAGTGACTAGTTCTGAGCTACTTTATACCATGGATGGTTTCTCTGGTTATAACCAAGTTGTGGTGAAGGAATCAGAAAGAATTAAGACAACCTTTACCACCCCTTAGGGGACATATGTATATATCAAGATGCCCTTTGGACTGATGAATGATGGATCAACTTTTAAAAGAGAAATGGATGTTGCTTTTGTTGGTTACATCAATGATTGTATTGTTGTCTACCAAGATTATATAACTGTGTTCTCTAGACAGAGAATTGATCACTTGCTGCACTTGGAATAGATGTTGATAAGATGTGGAGAATATGACATTTCATTTAATCCAAAGAAGTTCCATTTTTTTGTCACATTGTGTCATAAGAGGGGGTGATGATTGACCCAGAAAAGGTATAGGCCATCAACAAGGTTCCAATCCCAAGAACCAAGAAAGGAATTTAGTCCTTCTTTGGGCAGATAAACTTCATCAGAAGATTTATATCAAACTTTGTTGAGTTGACCATTCCAATCACTTCCATGTTAAAGAAGGACTAGGTCATCAAGTGGGAGAAGGATTCCATTCAATATTTCAATGGGATTAAAGAGGCACTAAAGCATGAACCTGTTCTAGTAGCTCCAGATTATAAGAATCCCTTTAAATTGTTCTCTTTTACTTCAAAGAACATTATTTCATCTATCCTGTTTCAGAAAGATGATGAAGGGGCTGAGAGGCCAATTTCCTTTTTCAGTAAGGCATTGCAGGGGGCTGAGCTGAAATACACTATTATGGAGAAACAAGCATTTTCCTTGGTAAAAGAAACAAAGGTTTTCAGGCCTTACATTTTTAGTTCTAAGATTGTTGCTTATGTTCCCCACACCATGGTGAAATACATCTTATCAGAGATGGAAGTCTCAAGAAAAAGGTGCAGATGGGTGAACAAGTTGTAATAATATGACATGGATATCCAAACTAAAAATTTGGTGAGAGGTTTGGGCTTGGCTAAGCTTATGGTTGATAACAAATTGCAAACTCTTCAGGAGAATGAGGTAGGAGAAGGAAGGGTAGATGTCTTTGAGAAACTCATGAGTTCTGAGTGGTACAAGGATGTGATTTTTTATCTCAAACATTTATACTGCCTTGACTATTTGAGTAAGAACCAGAAAAGGGCCCTTAAGTTGGCTTCTCAAAAATATGTCATTACTGATTATGGGTTAGCTTAGAAGAACATTGAGGGAGTCCTCTTAAGGTGCATTACTGAAGATGAAACCCCCAAGATAATTTCTGATCTCCATGGAGGAGTTTGTGGGGGGCATTTTGCTGGAAGGGTCACAACACACAAGATCATGAGGGTTGGTTATTGGTGGCCAACTCTCTTCAAGGATGTAACTCTTTTGGTTAGAAGATGTGAGAGTTTCCAATGCTTCTCTGGAAGAATGAAAGCTTCAAGCTCCCTGCCTTTGCATCCTATATCAATTGAAGCCCCATTCAAGCAATGGGGAATGGATTCATTGGTGAGATTTTAGACCCTTCAAGTGTTGGCCATAAGTGGATTCTTGTAGCCACTGATTACTTCTCCAAGTGGGTGGAGGAAATCCCCACCAAAAGAGCAACACACCAAATTGTCATGGACTTTATGTTGAACCATATCATCTGCAAGTTTGGGTGCCAGTTAAAATTGTTGCTGAAAATGCCATGAGCTACAAATCTAAACCCTTGGTGGCAATGTAAAAAGAATATGGGATCAATTTGACTTATGCTTCTAATTACAATCCCCATGGAAATAAACAAGCTGAGTCTAGTAATAAAAATTTACTAAAGATTATCATAAGGACCTTAGATAAGAACAAGAGAAAATGGGGTGAGAAGTTGAATTTTGTTGTCTAGGATGACCAAATTACTATTAAAAGAGCCACTAGAAACAATCCATTTGAGTTTTTTTTGGTACTCAGGCTCTGTTGCCCCTGCATATGTAATTATCCTCATATCAGTTCATTCAACAATGAGAAGACCAAGAAGTAAGTCCATATGATGCCCACATTAACTAGATTGTTGAACTTGATGAAGAAAGGAGGGCACCCCACCAAAGGCATGTAAAGTTCAGAGAGAAGCTGAAGAATTTGTTCAAAAAGAAGGTCACCCAAAGAGATTTCAATGTTAGAGATATCATGTTGTTATGGGATAACAGACATGAAGATAAGGGAAAGCATTGAAAGTTTGATGCTTTATGGATGGGCCCTTACTCCATTGATATTAGAATTAGTGAAAATACCTTCTTCCTGAAGGACTTGGATGGGGAATTTCTTGAATTTCCTATTAATGACCGGCATTTGAAACATTTAGTGGATTGATTCCCCTAAATAAAGGTGAACATCATTTGTACAGTGTATAGTTTTTTGGTTTGTTTTCTATCTTTCGTGTTCTTGTTCATTCTAGCCCCTAGTGACCTATTTTTTCTGGTTTCTCTATTCGTTTTTGGGGGATGGTCCTAGTTTTTTACTCTGCAAGCTAACTCATTTTCCCAATGGATATCTTTGGCACTTGGTCTACCTTTGTTCTTATGGCACTCACAAGGAGTACCCATCCCTGAGTCAGAGCTGACATTGGTGCTCAAAATAGTTTTGCCCCATTTTTCCATTGAAAATATATCAATTTACGGCCTCTGCCATATTTCATCTCCCTGTGTTGTGCCTAACAAGTCCCTACCTTCCTTTTGTTTCAGTAGTCAATCTGTTCCTAGACCAAGGATAACATATACATCCAAATTTGTTTCCTCATTTCTTTGTCCATCTGAAAAAGTTTGTATTTGGGTGTAAAAACTCAAGCTGTCCCATTCTTTCCATTTTTTACAGTCGAGATTTTTTTTCCTTGTCATTTTTTCTCTAAATACTTGAAGAAAAATTAATGGATATAGCTCAAAGGAATGTATTCGAGCCTTGTAACATTTATAAAGTCTCTGTCCTTGGATAAAATTTCATCTCCGAGCTCAAATGGTCCTTTTTCCACATTTTACGGTTTAACGAGTGTTTCTCTTAGTCAAATTTACATCTTTGCATCAACACAAAACATGTCCTCTTGTGGTTGGTCAGGGGATGACGGGAAAATTCTTTAACTTATCACTTTTTTCTTTTTTGGCAAGAAGGAAAATTATTTCCCATAGCTCCATTCAAATCTGATTGGTTCTTTCGATGCTTACATGGCTTCTTATAATTAGATGGGGCATGGTGGGTTTGTTTTTTCAACTTGTTGTTTTGGCTACTTTGGCAAAAAATTTGAACCCACCCCATGGCCCTGCTAAGATTTGATTAAAGAAAAGATTAAGTGGTAGGGAAAAAGTCTTACTTTGACCCCATAGGAGGATACGTGGCAAAGCTAATGGCAGAGATGCGGGCCTTCGAAGGTAAGTTGGATGTTTTACCCTTTTGGAAAAATGGAGTAAAATTCTAAGATGGAAGTATGCCCCCGCTAAATCATTTTGGAAGCCTTAAGGTTCTTGGAGTTATGTCAGGAGGACACATGGAGGTTTCCACTGCTTTTCCCAAACTTAGATAAATTTTTATGCAGTTGGTACAGTTTGGTGAAATAAGTACACATGGTGAGCCCACATTCGATCAGGATCTCTGATTTGGGTCTCTATGTTGAAATTGTGCCATGAAGACATGTGGAGGCTTCTGTCAGGGCTTCCCATAATTAGTCTTTTTTCAAAAAGGTTTTAAGAAACCTGGGACACTTGGAGGCCTCCACTCACTTTGCATTTTTCTTGGACTTTTCAATGGAAAAATGAGGTTTCCTCGGACCCTGACACATGGCACCTTCCTCTAATCTTTAAGCCTTCAAACAATTTTTTTGGGCCAAGACACGTGGTGGGCCCACGCTCATTCAAGATCTCAACTTTTGGGGACCATCTCAAGATGCGCCATTGTGAAGCATGGTAGTTTGAAAAGTCAAAAGGCGGGGAAGCAGGCCATCAAAGGAAAATTAGATTTTTTGCTTCTTTTCATCAAAAGGATTAAAACATCAAAATGGCCCTCAGACCCGATGGAGAAAACTCAAAACTTACTCTAGTCAATGGCGGAGGTGCGGACCTTTGGAGGAAAATTGGAAAATTTTCCTTTCTTAGGAAAAGGAGTTAAAAGTGAAAAGGGATGCATGGTTTTACTATGGCCCACATCAGAGGCTAAGGACAGAAGGGTGAGGCTATGGAGGAAACTTGGAAAATTTTCCCTTTTTCAAAAGGGAGATGAAATAGTAGAATTTGGTAGCGGTTCCTTTGGGGCCGACCTTAGGACACATGTCAGGCTCATTTCTCAAGGATAGAGGTGCGGAGAAAAATGTGAAAATTTTACATTTTTCCAAAAATTGTAAAAGGAAAAAAGGAATTTGCAAGCCCAATCTAATTTGGATATCCCACATGGAAATTCTAAATTCAAAATAGAAGTCAACGGAAGTTATGCATATGTATCTAATTTTTCCACCATTTTCACTCTAGAGCTCCTAGGGATGCGTATCCTTGTGGTTTTTTATAATTTCTTGGAGTCTCCTGCACGCCAAATAAGGAAGAACATTAGTCTGGAGGCCTAGTTTGGTAGGGAAGGTCTGTAAATGTCTCTCACAATTAAATATGCAATTTGACTGTCGGATTCAACCTGATTTTTCTTTTGTTGGCATGTAAAAGACCTATTAACATCTTTGTTTGGTGAGGAAAATCCATGGACGTCTTTTACCATCAAGATGAAATCTGACCTTTGGGCTCGATATGATCTTCCATTTTCCTCCTAGGGCATGCAAAGAACCAAATTAGATATATTAGGGGTGGAGGTGGTTGGCGAATAAAGGGAAAAGTGATCTCCAAAAGAAGGAGTTGGATGCGGGAGATGTCTAAAGAAATTTTCCCCCTGAGCACCTGTAATCTTACACTAAATTTTTTGTGAAATCACACAGGATCTCATCCCTATCATAGTTTAATGGTATTTACAATTTCATTTCAAGAAGATCCTTCATCTTGGATGAGATAAAAAAATTTAAAATCAATTCACTATCATTTGTTGATAAATATTGTCTGTAAGTCTTCGGGTGTACCTTAGGCATGGTTAATAAAAAATGTTAGTGTTTAATTGAGTCTTCTAATTCAATCCTTCGTATTGGAGTCTTAAAGATTATGTGAAAACATGCTGATTTGGGCCTCCATTGAAGCACACCTTTTGGTTGAAGGAACAACTTGACTATTCTAAAGCTTTTTGTTGTGAAGTTTTTCATTATTGTAAAGTCCCTCCAAAGATCTGGTATAATCAACTTTATCATGCTTCACCTCCCACTAATAATTCATTTACAAACAACCAATCATACCCATACTACCCCTATTTTTCATGTGTGTATACAAATGCATAATTTTTACTACCAAAACATGCAGAAACAATCAGGTTTTCATTTTTTTTAGTGGCCTAAACCTTGCTTAGAAAATATCTCCATTATCTAGAGTGAAAACTCATGAGAGTTAGGTTTTGTTGCATTGATCATATTTTATTCAAGGCCTTCTTAATAGTTTCACAAGGAAGGATATCTCCATCTCCTCCACAAATAGTAGGCTACAAAAAGGGTCCTCTCACCCTAGTTGAAAGGCACAACCATAAAGTAGTGAGGATAGGTCAAATCCACTTGCGGGTGCTAACCATTTCTCCACATCTGAGTGACAAAGAGCAAGCTGCATTTCATCCCTGGCTACAAAATGACACATTACATGCTTTTCTTGCCTCTAAGATTCCTACCAAAGCTGTGATGCTACTCAGCTTCTGAGGGAGAATTAATCTGGGTACCAACAATGTGAAATTGATTACAAGTTACACATAAAATTTTACATACATGTACAAATATATTTTTATTAAGTTTTAAGTGTATTAAACTTTATTGATTTTATACATGATTAATCAGGTATTGATCTAAGGACAAATCATGGATGTGAAATGCTTCATAATTTTAGGTCTTTGCACTCTATGATGAATGTGGATGAATGTGGATAGTAATAACTTGACAATCTGTACAAGATATTATTCATTTTCTTGTTATGAATGCATGGAAAAATCATATTCAGAGTGCAATAGTCAAACATGTGGGTATGTAGGTGAGTGGAAGAAAGTTCCTTTAGTTTTGGATGACTCATATGGATCAGATCATGATGATAGTTTTGAATGTGTGCCCTTGATTTCACCTAATTATGACCACATATATGGACTTGTTAAATAATGTCTTTTTTGTTTAAAAGGACTTCATTTGAACATTGAATATATATATAATTTTTAATATACAGATCACTGAATATTTCTTTGCATTTAATTCTAACATAAAAACTTGTTTGTACAATGATTTTGTTGTAGGTGATGTATTTGTAATCATTACAGAAGAAGACAATATTGATAAAGTGGAGTACTACTTATTGCATTACACAAAAGAGAGAACAAAGATAATGTTAGTGAAGAATCACAACACCCCTTAATGTCTACAACTAGATGGGTTCAGATTCTCAGTGTGATTGCATAATATGGAGCATCTCTCAAGGTGTGGGACCTTACACGTTGAAAGGGCTCTCCAGGATTGAGGCTGGTTCCTATCCCTTTGTTTAGGAGTACACAAAAAAATTGTAGAGGATCTATTCTAAGTCTATTCTATCTACCAAGGAGACAGGGTTAGAGAGATGCAAGAAAATAAACCTAAGCTAACAAGGTGATACACCAAAGGAATGTTAGACACTCATTTTGTATGTTTAATACAGACCATAAGAAATGTAATACAAACAACATAAATAGATAACCAGACTGCAATAAGAGATCAGAAAGACAACAACCAATACATGAGAGGGTCGAGAATCATCCACATACATATGTTTTATTTCTCAGGAGTCGATACAGTATATTGTCAGTGGCTAAGAGGAAAAATTGCATTACAACTTGGAGGAGAGGTTACAAAATCTCCACAAATCCTTCTATGAACAAAAGAAGAAGGGACGAGTGCAAAACATAAAATGTCCAAACTTTTACAATGAGTCCATAACCCTTCCTTTATAGATTTATCATAGAGGGAAGAAGGAGAGAGTAGGTGGGAAAACTAATTTGAAGGTCAACCACTATCATCAATGCCTCATGCAAAATCTACCCCAAATCTATCATGTCTGCATCAATTACTTGTTTGGTGCCTTGAAAGAGGAGGAACGACGGATCAGATCAAATCAGATCTGGTTGTTGGAGGTAAATAGATCCTATATTAATGGTACAAAGATGTTTCTTCATTCTTTCCCCAACCTAACCTCTCCAAAATTAAATTTTCAGATATCCATGGCGTAGACGAGGCCAAGATCTTTCCAACGGTGCTATATTTATCAAATTTCGAGCACTAGGTCAAAAGATATGCCCATTTGAAATTTGAATCGGGTCCGTACAAAATGGTGGGAAGCAGCTACCAAAACGGGCACCTTTTTTGAAACTAGACACGTGGAGAGGTTGGTGCATGTTTGAGGGCAGCCTTTGTATTTTTTTTTTAGAGTTGAATTGGGCTAGACACGTGGCTTCTTCCACTGGCTCGCTCAATTTCTTCATGTTTTTGGCTAATTCTTTTTCTTAGTGGGGTCATATATCTAACTAGGGACACATGTAGAGGCCTGGCATGCTTGTTTGGAAACCTTCCCCCAATCTTACTCTTGAATTAGCACTATGCTGACACTTGGTACCCTCCGCTAGCCTGTATCAATGCTTTGACTATTCAACACTGACCCTGCCGCCTTTTTGAACCCAGACATGTAGAGGACACTCCATGCTCATTTAGAAACCTGCTCAGGATTTTTCCTTTAAAGAAGCATTGAGGTTGACATGTGGAGGCTTCCACAGACTCTTGGAATTTTCAACAACCACTCTCTACGTTTTCAAGACCCTAAACACATGGTGAACTGGTGCTTATTCTCCATACTTAGTCAATTTTGGACCCCGCTTGTGTCCCATTTTTCAACTTGGACTATGTGGCGAGCCCGCGCTCAATTTGGGCCTCCTCTTTTGAATTCACCTTTGGAGATGCACTGATTTGACGCATGTGTAGACAGATTCTGCTAGCACCCTTTGTATACTTCAGTCATTTTTTAGAGCCACGCTGTGTTCACTTTTTGACTTTTAACTGTTAACTTTGCTCTTCTTTCAGCCTGGGACACGTGGGGGCCTGGCGTCTTGTTTGAGTCTCCCCTTTTGGATTCAATATTTGGAGGTACACCATTTGGAAACTTAGTAGCATCTATTATCTCCTCCATACTTAGTCATGTTTTTAGGGCTCATTCTGAACTCATTTCAGATCCTGACGACTTTGAGCCTTCACTGTTTCTTCTTCTCTTTGAGCCACTGGCTTTTTTTGACACTGTTTTATCCTTCCCTGACCCTGTTATTCCATTTTAGAGCCCACATACAACCTATTTGTCTAGATTTGAAATATGGGTTCAGTCGAAAGGAGCCATTTTTTTGAATTTCTTCTTACACATGGTTGTTTGATCCTTCGCAGGCCCTACTACTCCATTGTAGAGTCCCTCTATTGCAACATGATTGTAGAGAATTTGAATGTGATATCTTTGGTTTCTCCTGTGTGGGGTCATGTGCTTGATCCAATTTTACCTAGGGGAAATAATATGGATAACAATTTGGCAACTCACAGGGGACATCTACCTACTAGATGAAGGGACTCAGTAGCCTTGAAGCATCCATTGGGCATGGAGTCATAATTAATGGCCTGGTACTGACCCTCCTTTCAAAATGGACTCTCTGATTGCCCAATTTTCACTTTTTACATGAATCTAAGCCTGCCTACACATCCACACTCTCAAATTTTCATACGCAATCTTGAAACGAGGCTTCCGAGAGTAGAAAATTGTTTTGACTCAGGGTTTTCATCTATCCCTGAATGGACTATCCTGAAAACATTCTTTAGTTGCTTTGCATTTGTTTTATTTTGAAATTTGCAACTATTACAGGTAACTACGAGTCTTCTGCCATGAATAGTAAAAGGCCTGGCCTCAGTCAGCTCTAGAGAAATACAAATAAAAATTATATACAAAGACAAAATCATACATGCCTCAAATGAGACAAGAAGATTGTGCACAAGCACTTCTTATACTAAAAAAAAAATCTACTCCTACCCTTACACTAATCAGAGAAAGAAAATATTAAACAAATCCTACAACTAGTAGGGAGAAGTAGCTTCCCTTTCTCAAGAGGGACAGCCATGCAAATTATTTGACACTAAATATGGCTACCTGTATGAGTGAAAAAATAAATTTAAGCTGATACTCCACCCATATTAGCAAGGTATCAACATTAATGGAAAATACCTCCTCAATCTGATTTGCATTAGACTCCTGGAGGTGTTGATGGTGACCCTTGGTGATTTCATACTCATCCTCATGACCTTAAAGTAGGCGTGACTAGTTTTGTCTTCTCCCTTGGCTCCAATGAAGCCAAGTATCTGATTGGGAAAGGCCTGGTCCTTTGAATTTGCCCATGGTTCTGAACTTTAACTCCAAGAATGGAGCCTTCTTGCTGAGCCTCATGGATTGATGGTGTGGGACGAATGATAGCCTCATACTCTTTCTCTTCCTCTATAGTAGGTGTGACTTATGGAAGATGAAAATATTTTAATTTTGATTCAGGAGGCATGTTGCAAACTATAGGTTGTTCTTGCATGCATTCTCTTCCATGGCAGTAGGGTCCTTGTGATTGAAGAATGAATGATGGGGGAGAAAAGATTGATAATTTCAATTGGCTCCTTCTTATCAAAACATTCTTTTGATTCTAATAGGAAATCAAACTCTTTACTACCCTGTTGTAGCAAGTTCTCTCCCTTTTGGATGGTGATCTTAAAATCTTCATTATTTTCACCGTATGAAGCCTCATCATCAAACATGAAGCTAGCGAGTTCAGGATATTCCAATTAAATTTAGACTTTTGGAGGGGTTAAAAGGGAGATGGCTTTGTACTTTCTTGTGTAACTAGATCATGATTCAGTGCGTTTGAATTTGTCTTGGTCACCTACATATGCTCCTCTTTAACTAGACTTGGACCTGGTTATTCTTCTTCCTTCTCTTGTAAAGAACATGGAAGACTCATATCTTCCAACCTTGGTCTCAGAAAGCTATTATGAAGTGTAGGCTACTATCCTTGAATGTCCTCCTTCATGGAAGCAAGCTTATATGCTTGGAAGATGGATGAAAGAGGAGAAAATGATGTGATCTCATCAGGCTCCCCTTCACCAAAGTAATCTTCCAAGTCTAACAGACAATCTACCTCCTTGTTGTCCTACTACAGGCGCTCTACCTCTTCCATGGTGTCCTCCTGATCTAAAAATTTCTCACCATGGTTCCCCTCTTCCTGAAACATGAGGTTTGAAAATTCAAACTCTTCTTCAACATTAGATCTTAAAGGGGATGAAGTGGGAGGAAGAACCGAAAGTTCTTCTATAGCCTGCTCTACACTTGGAGCCTCTGAAACTGTATGGTTCTCCTCCATCATGGAATTATCAATCAAATCAGACCCTTGAAATGAAAGTCAAAGGATCTTCAATGATGCTTTCTTCATTAAGTTGGATTCAACACTGATTTGATTTCTCCCATCTACTCCTCTTCAATGGGACTTAGAGCTGATTTTTCTTCCTCCTTATACTAGTTGTGCAGACTTGGATCAGATCAGCGTCCTCTTCAAACAAAGTGCCATTAGGGACACTATATTCAAAGCAAACATAGTTGTCCTGATCTTCTTCCTTTTTATTTTTGTTCCTTCTCTTGCTGTAAACTCAGCCTCAGCCACCACTGGCTCTTCAACTCTTGACCTCATCTATTGGCTTAACCATCAAGGGGATCTTTGTAAACCCAAATTTAGTAGCCCAACTCTTCACATTATCTTGTCATTTATTCTTTGTTGGGTTCCTCTTCTTGCTATCTTCCTTGGCTGGTTGTCTTGATTTTCATCTCCCCAACATGGATTTGGGGAAGTAAGAGGAGTGGAAGGTTGGGGTTCAACTAGTTTTGCTATTGTTTGTGGTGGAGAGAGAGGTGGAACTTCTTGTTTCTTTAGAGGGAAAGACTACTTGGGAAAGAAAAGGGGAGAAGAATTGAAATGGGATGGAAGACTAGGAGATGGAGAAATGAAATCAACACTTGGGGCAGTAAGTGAGTGGCTTGACTCTTGATTATACTAAAATGATAAAGATTGAGAAAGAGAAAATGAAGGATAGGGATCTGGTGATTGACTTACCCATTGACAAGGTTGTCTTATGTCTAGCTCATAAGCCCCAATATCTTCAATCCATTGTGTAAGCTGAGGTTACATTTCAATCATGAAGTCAAGATTCTCCTGAGGGTTGTAATGTCTTGGAAAAGGGCCTTCCCATAGACAAGGTGCCCTACAACAAATCTTGAATGCCTTAATTTGTGTTATGGCCCTTGACTGAACCATGTCAGCCTCCATTTTTTGTATCTTCTCCAGCAAAATAGCATTCTCCACATAGCTGTCACCATTGTATGCATCCCCTTCTTCTTGATAAGCTCTATGGACAAATTGACTTTGACCTTGCTCATATGGGTAAGCATAATGATCTTGGATTTGATTATAATGCTGATTTGGAGGAGTTGGGAAATGCATTCGAGGTGAACTACATTTCTAATTTAAGTGTGAGTTTTAAGAAGGAAATGAAGCCATTATTGCACAACTTCATGGAATGGGAGAAAATGAAAGAGGTGGAAGAAGAAAATGGATGAAAATGAGTGAAAATGGATAGAAAAGGTTTGTAACTTAGAGGATGGGTTATTGACCTGATGGAGTCACCAAGTGTGCTTTGAATGTGCCTCTAAAAGTTGAATCTCACCAAGAACACATCAACTTGATAAAATAAAGTGAATACCTCTGGTCCCACTGGGCATGCCAAAACTATTATCGTAGAATCACAACACCCCTGAATGTCTGCAACCAGATGGGTTGAGACTCTTAGTGTGATTGGATAACATGGAGAATCTCTCAAGGTGTGGGACCTTGCGAGTTGAGAGATCTCTCCAGATTGAGGTCAGTTTCTATCCCTTTGTTCAGGTGTATAAAAATAAATTGCATAGGATCTATTATAAGTCTATTTTATCTAAGGAGATAACGTTAGAGAGATGCAAGAAAATAAACCCAAGCTAACGAGGTGATACACGAAAGGAATATTAGACACTCGTTTTGTTGTTTAACATAGACCACATGGATGTAATAAAAATTACATGCATAGATAACCAGACAATAATAAGAGATCGGAAAGACAACAACAAATACATGAGAGGGTCTAGAATCATCCATAGACATATTTTATTGCTCAGAAGTCGATACAATATATTGCAGTCACTAAGAAGCAAACCTGCATTACAACCAAAAGGAGAGGTTAGAAAAGCTCCAAAAATCCTTCTGTGAACAAAAGAAGAAGGGAGGGCACAAAACAGAAATGTCCAACCTTTTACAATGAGTCATGATCCTTCCTATATAGATTTAGCATAGAGGGAAGAAGGAGATAGAATCAGGAAAACTAGTTCAAAACTCGCCCACTATCATCAATGCCTCCTAAAAAATCTACCCCAAATCCATCATGCCTAAATTAATTACTTGTTCAGTGCCTCAAAGGAGGAGGAACGATGGATCGGATTAAATCTGATTTGGTTCTTTGGGGAAAATAGATAATGGATTAATGGCCCAAAGATGTTTCTTCATTTTTTCCCCACCTAACCTCTCCAACCTTAAAGTTTCAAATCTCCATGGTGTAGACAAGCCTGAGATATTTCAAAGAGTACCATATTTTTCAGATTTTGAGCATTGAGTCAAAAGATATGCTCATTTGAAATTTGAATTGGCTCCATACAAAATGGCGGGAACCAGCTACCAAAACAGGCCCCCTTTTGAAACCAAACATGTGGAGGGTTGGCGCATGTCTAAGGGTAGCCTTTGTATTTTGCTTTTGGAGTTGCATCGGGCTAACACATGGCTTCTTCCATGGCTTGATCAGTTTCTTAATGTTTTTGGCCAAGTCTTTTGCTTAGCGGGGTCATATATCTAACTAGGGACACACACAAGCCTGGCGCTTGTTTGGAAACCTTCCCCCAATTTTACTCTTGAATTAGCATCGTGTTGACACTTGGCACCCTCTACTAGCCTATCTTAATGATTTGACTATTCAACCCCGACCCTGTCCCTTTATGAAACTGGATGCGTGGAGGCTCTGTGCTCACTTAAAAACCCACTTAGGATTTTTCCTTTAAAGGAGTGTAGGGTTGACATGTGGAAGCCTCCGTAGGCTCTTGTACCTTTTAATAACTACTCTTACCTTTTTGGGCCCTAAACACGCGGTGAGATGGTGCTCATTCTCCATACTTAGTCAATTTTGGGACTGCTCTGTCCCATTTTTCAACTTGGACTACATGGCGAGCCTGTGCTCATTTGGGCCTCTACTTTTGGATTCACCTTTGGAGATGCGCTGAGATGACGCATGGCATATTCCACTAACACATTTTATACTTAGTCATTTTAGGCCCACCCCATCCGTGTTTTTGACTTTTAGCTGTTGGCTCTGCCCCTATTTGGGCCTGGGACACATGGGGGCTTAGTGATTGTTCAAGTCTCCAATTCTGGATTCAAGCTTTAGAGATGCACCATTTGGACACTTGACAGTGTCTATTGTTTCCTCCATACTTCGTTGTTTTTGGGCTCATTCTGAACTATTTCAGAGCTTGAGGACTTTGAACTTTCACCATTTCTTCTCTTTAAGCCTCTAGCTTCTTTTGACACTATTTTCTCCTTCCCCAACCTTGTTATTCCATTTCTGAGCCCGCCTGTAATCTGTTTGTTGGATTTGAAGCACGGATTTGCTCGACAAAGTTGTTTCTTGAATTTCTTCTTGCACGGGGTCATTTGATCTTTTGCAGGCCTTGTCACTCCATTGTAGTGTCCATTTGCATCCCATTTGTAGGATTTGAACATGATTTCTTTGGTTTCTTTTGTATGCAGTCATGGCTGATCCAATTTTTCTGGGGGGAAAAATATGGATAATAGATAACATGTCAAATAATAAGTGACAAGACCACATTTTATATTGGCTGTTGTAGTGTAGGGAACATATTTACGGTAAGTGCAATCCTTCTAAAGTGGGGATCACTTTTTTGATTATGAACCGGACAAGGTGTATGATTACTCCCATCACATAGTTATTATCAGGTTACAATTGTATCAGGTTAAGAATACACGTGGTCCATGCAAATGGAGACTAGATGTATAAGATCATGATAAAAATTTACAGGTCATTGAAAAATGAGTTGAGCCAGTTGGTATTATATAGAATAACCTATAATATTATATATTGTTGTCTTTTGAATGGAAAATTATCTCTATTTTTTTTCACTTTGGCATATATATTTGACAAATTTCTTGCTATGAATTAAAATATATATCCTCCTCCTATATATCTTATGGATTAAAATTTCTTGCTATGAATTTAAGCTTATACTATGGGTTTATGATTACTAGGAGGGGTGATTATAATACATGTATGGCATTTAAATGGTATCAAATGAGCTATGTTTTTTAAACTTATGTACATTTTAGTATTTTTAGTATTTAGGTAGGTTTTTAGTATTTGTACTGCATATTGATAGTAGAAGGTTTGTCTTGTGATATATTCCTAATTGTATTATGGGTATTAGACCCTACCCTTAAATGAATTTTGTAACTGGTGGGTTGAGAGATATATAGTTTGTTACACTAGGTTTTTGAGCTCGAATGTGTGTTTCATTATGTATTACATTTTTTGATAGAGTTGCTTGCATCTAGTTTTTTTTTAATGGAAGAATTGTGTATAATTTATAATAGATAGAGTGTTGTTATTTTTTTAGACATTGTCTTACACTAAATTTGGTGAACCCAATATGAATCTTACTCCATTGATTCAGTAATATTTGATTTTTTCCTTTTTAAATCCTAATAATTTTCATCGTCACATCTTATAGAATCACCTATTATAGTTTTTATAGCATGCCTCAAACCATTCATATTTTATATTGGTTTCTACTTACCCCATTTATTTCATCAGTGAGAAAAATAACTAGCAATGCACATATTCTCAATCTCAACATACTTTAACCTTTCCCCTTAAGACCCTCATGATTAGTAGTTATAAGCAAAAGGAAAAAACCATTGTCAAAATTGATCAAGGTAGATATTTAAATTGGTAATTGCATCAACCATTGTTGATGAAATCATATATGATAGTTTTTGAATATAGGTTATGTCCCCTATAAATTGTGTTTCATTGTATTCTTTTATCATATTATCATTGTATCATTTATTATTCTAGTTACGCTTTCCAAACTTCTCTAAAAGGACTTATAGGTTTAGGTGTGTTATTTATTACACTTGTAGGAATATCTTTAGCATATTGGGCCTAGAATAATTAAGAATAAGAGTTCTAATAATAATTTTTTCCGAGTATTTAGAGTCCCCAAATTTTGTAGAACTTAGGTATTCTTCATAGATTGCTTATTTTGGTCCCCCCGAAAAACTATCTCATCAGGTGCTACTAACCATCAGGGAGATAATGCACCAATGACGTCTTCACAAAGATAAATATTTATATAACCTCTTTTTCCTTTATGTATATTCTTTTTTATTGATTCATGAACTTGATGTATAATTTATATAGACTAGGATAGAGTAACATATTATTTATTCATTGCATTATTATTATTGGCCCTTGCCTTTCATCTTCACCTTGCCTCATAAAATCCTAGTTTAGATCATTGGCATGTAATTTCTTTCATCCTTATTCTTAGAACCGTAGTATAAACACCTTGTATGAAATTTCTTACTATCTATTCTCTTACAAGATAGGATTATAGTAAGACACCACCCACTATACATAAATTAGGCTTTGGAATCACATGCCTTTGATAGAGTGTGTAATATCATGTTCTATATTCATAGATTATAAAATACATAGTTACAAATTTATTGACCCTCAAGTAGCTCACATACATTGTGGAATCATATTATTGAGGATTAATGCAATAATATATTAACCCTCAAGTAGCTCACATACATTATGGTGGACCTATGTGAATATTAATCAACCCTTGATTGAGTCACATTAATTTTTTATATACACCTCTCTTAGTATCAAATTCATATATTTCATTTTTCTCTTCTTGATCCTCCTACCAAAAAGCATATTTATGGTCCTTAATACATATATTGGGACACTTTAAATAATTTTCACCCATTTTACATAGATTTAAACATGGGTATTATTGATTCTAATATTTTCCCCCCTATTCAATAAAGTAGTATGGTATCCACTAAATGTCACTTAAAAAACCTTCCACGTAAGGAAGAAGAAACTTCAAACGGAGAGTCAGAGGATAACATCCATCCTCACTATGCACCTGTGATGAAAATATTATATCTTTAACACTCATCCATTGGTGATACAAATATGTTATTTCTTACCTTACATTTCCTTATTAATTATGACATACATGTGCCAAATTTTAATTCATTTGATGATTACATTATTTTATTTTATGTACGAGTTTGAGATGCCTACTTATTACTAGTCATGATAAACTCACATATCATTATATGTTACTTATATGTAACATGACTCTTTACATGTTTAACTATTGTTGGCTATGGGACATTTTTATACTCTTATACATTGTTCAATATATTAGTGGATTTTCTCACACATTCTTTTATACATGTCTTGAATTGCACATAATTGTTTTTTACATAATACTTAATTTGCACACACATTTTCTAATACATTAAGTTTTTTTACAAGTGTTTTCTCGTACATTACTTTCTTAACACATGTTTTCCTACACATTTTATGCTACAATACATATCTTGCACACACATTATTAGATACATTTCACATACCTATCTAAAACATAATTTTTATTTGACACATATTACTTAATGCATTACTAGAGATGAATTTCTTGGGAATTTGTTTCAAATATTCTTATTTGAAACATACTTTCTTAAAAAATGCAAATGATTATTGCTAACACATGTTGATTCATCATCATATCATGATATGTATTTTTGGTCATCTAGTCCTATGGTGGCCTTTTATTTCTTATGTTTTCATGTAATGCCATTAGTCCCATCTAACCCTTCAAATTTTATATGTGTATATACAAACATGTTTCTATTCCAATCATTGTTATGCTCTTAGTTACTGATTTATATGGATTAATTGGAATGTTTATGATATGTTTTCCTACTATGTGAAAAATAAATATCTTTCTCTATTAATCAAACCTAATGTAGAATACTTTACAACCATGTTTAGTATACAACATATGTTATTACATATGATTTTGAATCCTCACTTCATCAAGACATGGTTATATTTCTATATCAATGTAAGTTTGTGACACGTAATATTATTAAAAGTGAAATATATCAAAATCTCAAAGTCATATATCAAAATATCAAAATCATGTCTAATTCATTTGTGTATGTGTGTTTTTGTGTGTGTGTGTGTGTGTGTGTGTGCGTGTGTGTGTGTCTAAGTCTTGTATATCAAAATCTCTAAGTCATATATCAAAAAATAAAAAACACATCTAAGTCATATATATACATGTCTAAGTCATAAATCAAAATCTCGTGTAAACACTACATACATATACATGATGAAAATGAGTGAAATGTATCAAATAGGTAGTCTCTACCATGTAGTAGAGTGAGTACCATATCCCTCAATACGCTCCTTAATTACACCTTGCAATTATAAAAAAATATATATACACATCATTAAATATATATAACATAGCATATTAAAATTTATAAGTGAAATTCTAAAACAATTCTTTGATTAATTGAATAAATCATATAATAGAGATGTAATTGAATACCTCAATATCTATCTACATGTGGATGTTTGGAGTATATACACTATGTGTATATGTATGTCCGGTAGATCCTTATGAAACAAAATAAATTAAATGTAAGATGTTGATAAACAAGTTTTTTCAATAAAACATTAATTTCAAAAATTTCAATTTAAATTAAATATTAAATCTAAACCACAATAGAATATATATATATATATATATATATCTACATATATACCTCAGCGGAATGCATCTCTAAATATAAGACCTCCACCAATAATTTTTTGTGGTTGCGACACAACCTTAACAATAGCAAATAATGAGCCCAATGAGCCAAGCTAACTTAGACCCACAACATCAAAATCCATGTTGGGCTCATTAAAGAGTTGTGTATATGTCAAATGGGGAAATGATGTGGGATATGAAACACCAAAATACTAACCAACATGGGATAGAGAAGAATCCTAAACACACAAGTAAACCTTAAATATTATATGTCAACAATAGATCTTATATATCTATTTAAATATTATAAATTGTAAATTTATAATGAAATAAAATAAATTTTAACTAAAGTAAGGTTTAGCTTTCACACTTCGGAATAGAAAAGTGTTGAACCTTGGGTGTCACAATTGCAAGAATGGGAGGTCTGACTATAGAAGCTACAGTAGTACCCTGAATAGAAGATACACTACCGTAAACAGTACTACTCTGCTCTATAAAATCCAAAAACCCCAAAGTGGAATGCTACAGTTTCATGTAATTAGCTCATATGCATGCAACAAGTTAGAAACCATGATGTGTCCCAACAAACATGTCTAACTTAGATCTGTAACTACCTCAAACTCATCAGGGTATATCAAATGTGTACGAGCATATAACTTGCTACGTGCATCACTATTGCTACTAGCTCCTCCACTGCTAGTATTGCGTCTCTCAAGGTACTGACCCACATGGTCATAAGAGATAAATTGGGTTTCTCGAGTAATTCTCCCAATACCCTTTATAGCACCCGTATGGGAACTTATAATGATAGGCGCATCGACATCGTGAAATCCCTATAAGAAAGTTTGTGACCTCTCTACAAGATGTCGCATGTCAAAACCTAGAGAAGATACCTCCTAACAATATGTATGCATGTGTTTGATGCGGCCACACCCTTGCTCAAAATAACCAGGGATGTCTAAATAATTCACCTTTAGGTTTAGGTTAACCTCAACATGTAGCATCAATATGAAATGTAATGGTAATTGGTAATTATTAGGAAACTGTCCTTGGGAGGCCACAAATCTAGGGTAAATCAAGGGTGCACAAAGGTGACATGAACATTTCCTTACATAATATGCCCTTATTTTCTTTTGGCCTGCATAAATTGATCAACATGACATATTAACGAGTTCCTTATCAAGAAGTTGTGTTATAACCCTATTATACCCCACATCACCTATCACACTTGATTTTATTTCATCCATAAATTTTTTTAGTGACCTAGACTCAAAAGGGTTATATGATTTCAATTTTCTTTGTATTTTTTGAAGATGTATCAGTATGTTTTCACAATGTGTTTTATATTTCCCAACTGTAGTCAAATCCTCAAGAATAGAATGTAATTTTTCTATCTCTAAGTCAGTCCTCTCAAAATAATTAGCAGAGGAATAAGCCATGACTATAAAAATGAAAGTAAAATTCAATTTAGAATCATTTTTTTGAAGCCGTAAACCTAGGTAAATTGATAAAATTTCACATAAATTTAAATTTCTTTTCCAAAAAAAAATGAAACATATACTTTTCTTGTGTTAAAACAGAATTCCTTAAAATATTGTGTATTTATGTACACTCATATGTTGCTTCCTCCTTACTTTCTAACATTATTATGCAAAATAATTTACAACAATTTCCATATCAAAATCAAGAATTTCCATCCAATTCCTCAATAATACCTCAGTAAATAATTTTTTAACAAGCCATGAAAATGTAAATAAAGATAATACTATCAAATTATTTGAATCTTAACTTAGATTCATGATTCAAAAGGTAAAAAAAATTACAAAACATAGTTTTCCATACATATAAATTATATATGAAGATGGTAATCACATAGATGTTACAAGTAGCACAAGCAACACTTATGATGAGAATTTATTTGTGAGATTTGGTGAGGTGATTTCACAAAACATTGTCTAACTAGAATGAGACTGGAACAGTCTGGTTTCAGAAAAAAATGCATCCCCACAAGTCCTCTCTATCCCAAGGTCTGATTTTCTCAATAGATGAGCTGATTTTCAATTAAACAATGACCAACTTTACCTTTAATTTTTTTTTTAATATTTATTCAATCCACTCTAAACCCTTAAAATAGATAAAATTTTGTTCGAATTTATTTTTGAAGGGGAAAAATTGGCATTCGGGCATTTTTTTCCTTTTCCAATTGCCCAAGAGAAATCAAAGCTAAATCAATCAATGAACCGAGGGAAGCATAATTTCTTTGTAAAATTAATTTAGCATGTGAACAAATTATGGTATATTCTACCCATGAATTAGCCAAACATTATTAATTTTACCTCATTCCCATATAAGATTTTCTATAACTCTGAAATGGGGCAAAGATTAAGACATTTTCTATAAAAAATTTCCCAAGAAATCACAACATACAACTGAATTACAACAACTCTGCACCCCACCAATTCCCTTAATAAAATGACATCAAGAAAGCTCATGTTGATATAATTTTTTCTTCATTGGAAGAAGAGCATCATGTGTAGTTTAGCCCAAGATAAACTTAATTGTAGATATAATTACAAATAAATGAAAAGAATATTCTGCTTATTGGGTTTGTGTTGTCTTTAAATGTTTTTCTTGCATGATCGCAGGTCATGTTGACATAGAAAATCAGAAATGTAGTTCCATTATTAATCTTGTGATGAAATTTCACCTAGTTGGAAGATTGAACTAATATAACAAAAAGGTAATAGAGAATAATGTGTTGCTTAATTAAATTTCTTTCAATGAAAAATGAACACTTTATTCAAATGTAATAGGTTGGATCTCTCTACTAGGTTCCTACAAAAATTAATTTCCATCTTATTAAGTGCATTGAAAGAAGACCACAACATACTCGTGATGTGCAATAAACACAAACATTTGTGAAGCTTGGTCATAATACAAGAGATTTAAGTAAAGGGGTAAGTGTTGTGTAGGTAGTTCTGTTGCCAACATTTAATGAGAAAAATGATTTGGGATTATTTGCATTCGTGATTTCTAGTGTGTGATGAACTTCCACCTAATTAGAGGATTGAACTGTTATAACAAAATAAGGAAGGAAAGTATCTAGGGAGATTACCTAGGGTTTCAATTATTTATACGAAGAATAAATTTTACAAAAAAATTAGTCTGAAAATGAAATGTGTGCCTAATATACCTCTAATGTAGGAAATCCAACTGAGATCTAGTGCACTGGTCTGGGTGATCTAACTGGACTCTGGTGCGGGAGGGTTGGGGTCGGATCTCTTTGGTTCGGGTGAGAAATCTTCACGCGAAGGGAGTACAGGAAGAAAAAAAGTGATAACCTCCTTGCTATAACAAATATATAAGTTGGGGGTTCGAGTGAAGGGTGTTCTTCCAAAGGGGCATTAGCTCAAACACCCCCTTTCTGTGGCATACGTGGCAATTTTTGTGGGCTACGTGTCACTTCAGGCAAAGGGTGTTCACACGAAATGGGTGTTTGCGTAAACACCCATAATTTACCACCCCACCCAACCACCTATTCATGTTTTTGGGACATAGTATTATGCTTTGACCCTTTATGTGTTTCCTTTCATCCTTTTTATTCTTTTTCAATTTAGTTCTGTGATTTATTTTATCAAGCGCACTTACATGTAGGAAGCTGATTACTATAGTTTTATTTCATGTGCAGAGGATTGCACATACTTTTAGTGTGGGATGGATGAAGTATAAATGAAGAAGTGTTGGTTTCAATTTTGGTACAAGTTGGTTCATATGAGGTAGTTTCCTGAGAGCTCAAAGTGAGAAAAAAATTATTACAGGTGCTATAGATGAGTTAATTTGAAGAAAATTGTTCATATTGAAGACCATGTGAGAAGAATGATTGCGTAGTGTAATGCAAGGTATGCAGTGACATGATAAGATACTTGGAAGATGACATATTGGATCATATATGTCGATACAGGGAGGCACATGGAGGAGGTTTGTGGCTTTGGAAGTAGTAAAGTACACCAGAAGGTTGAGTAGGTTTATGGCTTGTGAAGTAGTGAAGTACACCAGAAGGTTGCAACTATAATGCATGAAAGGAAGTCACAGAATAAAGGGAAAAATGGAAAAGGTAATTTATTAAGAAAGGGACTTAAAATTCTTAAAAGTGGGAAAAAAATATGTGTCAAGTAGGTTGGTAGGGCACGAAAAAGTATAAAAAGGGGTTAGGTTGAGGTTAAGTGCTACCTCGCATTTGAATAAAACTTAGAGTGATTGAGCTACTTGGTCATTCTTGTGTAACAGAGAAAGAAAGAGAGAGATAGAGAGAGAGAAACCATATCAGTTTGTGGAGTTTGAGTCATTCCTTATGTCAAAGACGAGTTTGAACCACTAGTTAAGGAATAGATAGAAGGGTTTGTGGGTAAATTGGAATAGCTAGCGTTTGCAGAGCTCAAGTAGGGAAGAAGGTGTGTTGTGAAACAATACCTAGGGCATGAATTTTATAGAATGAAACCTAAAGGAAGGATGCTATGGAAAATTGGACTAAGGTTGAAATGAAATAACCCTTAGAATAAATTTATTCAGAAATGTAATACCCACATGGAGTTCTTAGAGTTTGAAGGTGGATTTGGAGAGAGTACTATCAGGGACAAATGAGGAAGGAAATGCACTGGTGGACTACTGCATGTGAAGGAAGTTGGAGAAGGTGGGAGTCTTGCAGTTATTTTAACTTCCTTTCTTTGTGAAACCCATGCATTTGTAATAGTGGCTTATGTCCAGGGCATATGAATATTTTTTATACTTTACAGGTTGAAGGGTGTAGATTAAAACTCAACTAATGTAGTGGGTCATAGGTATAAGGAGTACAGGGGAGGACTTAGACTTGGATTTAAAATATAACATTAAGATTGATGAATTGGTCATAACATTAAATTATGAGAAGGGAGGAAGGGCTCTGTTGATCAATAACCTCACAGATCCCACAACTAGGGTTACATCAAGATTGGTCAGTTGCAAACTGGGTGCCTCAAAATGATGGACAGATGTGAACAAAAGGTATTTATATATTGCAAATAAAATGGTGAACCAGACCCACTATAACATTGCGCAATACGTTTCCAATGGAATTATTGAAGAAACAATGGTATAGAATGAGGAAGGTGGGAAGATAACATGATGTTTAAACCTCATTTTCATAGTCAACTAGGAATCTGGAGTCCTAGATAGAATAGATAATGGTATGTGGTTTTACCCACATGTGAATAAGTCTCCTACAATACAATTTGTTCGATATACTTGTGACAACACCATATTGAATGTGTATAAAGAGATAATGGATAAGTGGTATAATAGGTTACGAGGGGGCTTTGAGAATGAATGGTGCATTCCATGTGAATTACCTACTTAAGTTGGAGAGATTGAAATGTTTACAGTTATGTAGCATTACATCCTTGCACATTTCAAGATGAAGAATGGGGAGATGAGCCCCTAGTGAAATTTGTTGTTTGCTTTCACTTCCAAGTATCTCAAGTGCATAGTGAATAGAATAAAGGATGCACAAAAGTTAACTGTTGATGCAGATAAAGTTGACTTAGACCTATATATTTTGAGCGCAAGTTATAGGTATGACTCAAGGCATGCATACCAAGAGATGTTGGAGCCAGATAAATTGGAATTAAGCCCACGGATGAATGTTACAATCAAGGGAAGTATATGAAGATTATTCATAGTATTGAGGCCAAAGACCCAAGGAGGAGTTGAGATAGAGGTTACAAAATCTAATTTTCCATTTTCTGGGAGAATAGTGGTGCCACTAGTGAAGATAGCACGTGAAGAGATCCCTAAGGAAGAAGACGGTGGTAAGGAAGAAGGTGGCCTCAACCACTCAAAAAAGAATAAGATGTATTATATGAGGAGGAGTAGTACTAGTGTCGGGACATCATAGCCACCTAAGAATAGCCAGGAGAAAGAAAAAGTCAAGCATGGATGGGAAAATATTATGTCTAGTTTAGAGACGGGTTTGGAGTTAGATTTGGAAACCAAAGCAAAAACCATATGCAAAGAGCTTGAGAAAGAGTGGGTGGAGATGTTGAAAATTAAGAAATCCGAGGAGTAGAAGTATTCATGTGTCATGAAGGAATAAGTAAGTAAAATTTCACTCAAGGAAAAGAAGCTAGTATAAAAGGAGGAACACGATGGAAAATCAACTGATGAAACTTATGTCATTAAGGAATAAATAGGCGCAACAATGGGTATGAGCACATATACCTCTACCCTAAAGAATTAGAGGAAGAAAATAAAGGCACAAAGGAAGAGATGGAAACCATATTCCCCATACATGAATTTTTGAGATGACCCTAAAAAGGTATTGAGGGAAGGTTTTCAAAGTACACTACCGAATGATAAATTGTATTCATGGGAGTTGATGGATAAAGATGGAGGAGTATCATGAACCAAGAATATGCTAAGCTATAACATGCACAATCATGCCGAGGAACATGAGTTCAAGGCGAGAAATCAATCCATTGGAGATTTTACATTGAAAAATGAGTCATGGAAGACGTATAAGGAAATTCAACCCAATCACTTGACAGATGAGCAAGCATGTAACACCCTGAATAAATTGGCCATGGAGGTAGGGCGAAAAAACCTTGATGTTGATGTAACTATGAAATTTTTTCTAGAAGATAAGAAGGGAAAGGAACACGAGGTTAAAGGCTTAAAGAAGGATCTCCAGGGTGAACAAAATATAAATAAGGAATCATACGATAGGTTTGATACCTTAGTTAAATACAATTTGGGACAATGACCAACTTTGGTAAGCCAAGCCTGGTGTGATTACAATGATGAAATGGAGTATTTATAGGACTTGGTCAGTATGCTTCTAGAAAATAGTGAGAGTGACATATGACCAATTGAGGAGGAAATTTCAAAGGATAAGGAAGCTAAAAAGGTTATTGTTGAGGCTAGGATCATTGAGCTTGAATACTTGTTCATAATGGAAGTAAGTAACAAGGCTAATGTGTCCTTTAACAGATCTCAAAAGTGTGAGCCTATTATTGATGTGTGCCTAGTTTATGAAGAATCGGTCTCAAAACCATCCAGGAGAAGACACTCATGGACAAGATTGAGTGTACTTGAGATATGGCTAAGGCAACCCAACATAATGTAGTGATTAAGGCTAAAAGTGACAAGTTGGAGCTTTGGGTAGCACAATTTCAAAATATGGTACTTGACGACTTAGATGTGAAAGAGGGGGTATGTGTAGAAATGACATTGGTTATTCAGGAACTCAAGAGTAGGGCTGAAGATTTGGTGCCTGACCAAGTGCCAAAAATTGTAGAGGTAGCACCTAGGAAGGCGATGACATAACTGGATGAATGCAGGAAAGTGGTAAGTGAGATAGATGTTGAGTTTTCATAACTCTTCTAACCAACTACAAACTAAATTGATTTTTGATTATTTTGAATCTTTTTTTCCATTGAATTCTTGGTCCTTTTTCTACTATTTATAAATTATTTTTGTGCACAAGTTGATCTAAGCATTTATAGGAATGATAATCGAATTAGTGTGGGGTAATGTTGCATAGTAAAATTGTACTAAGTATAGACCATGCCCAAGGGTTTAAGGTGTGTGCAAGGTAAGCATGGAGGTGAGTGCATAATGAAGAATAGACAACATGTGATGGCTCATGCCTAAGGAAGAAACATTCAAGTCAATTTTGGGACCACGAGTTAAAAATAGCTAAAATTGAGATTGAGTGGCATTCAAGAAACAACCAAGGTTTAGAAGAGAGAATGAAAACTTAAAAATGAAGGAATGCCTATTTTGGGATAGAGGACATGTGAGGTAAAGATCAAGGGTCATGCAAATTTTGAGCTAATAATAGGACTAGAACATAGGTCATCTGTAGGTTTAATCCATTATTAGCCAAGATGCATGTGTTCTAAGTTGATTTGTATGTACACATGGCTATTGTAATCCTACAGTCTATTTTTGAGTTGAATGGGTGGTGAAGGGAAATTCCCCACCCCTATATATATTTTATGTCTTGAATTTTTTGGATATTTTGAGTTGTATTAGAGTTATGATGTCTGGATGTATCTACGCACATGAGTCCATAACATTATTACCATGTATTCAGCTTTTGTTATGTAATATTTCTTGTTATTAATGGAGTATTGTGGATGGACTATGGTAATTGATGTATCTAATGATGGTGGTTTTATGGTTAATATTATCTTAGTTCTTGGCTGATTCATTATGCTCTATGTTTGTGATCTGATTCATGTTATGTTTTGCACTTAGTTACATGATATTTTAATGGTTAATATGATTATGCATGCTAACATCTTGACAAGACAATACAAAAGATAGACGTAGTAGGCTTCGTGTGCTTTGGGTGAGAATTAAGATCTATTTAGATGAAGTTCCACTGTACATAGGAATTTTTGTGGGAAATTAAGACTTCAGAGGCCATCTCTCAAAAATCAATCAAGGTTTAGGCTATCATTGATCAACTTGCTGAAGCTCCTCTTCCTGATAATTAAATTCCACATGAGTAATTTCTTGACGAATACATCAACATATTCGATCACGAGTATTTTCCCCTCAATATGAAATTGTTCATTAATGGTTCTAAGCATCAGAAAGTGGGTGGTTCCGATGACATCATTATTCCTCCGTGGAAAACTTGTATTCCCATCACCTACAAGCTCAACTTTTAATGTTCTAATAACATGGCTGAGTATGAATCCCTTATCTTGGGTCTTTAAACCTCTATCATCATCCAAATACTCGATATATATGGTGATTCCCAACTCATCATCAATCAAATGAAGGTATTTTATCAATGTAAAAATGAATTCATTAAAAAATACAAGGACATCATCGATTTTCTCCTCGAATCCTTCGATCATTACACTATCCAAACCATTCCACATTCATCCAACCGCTTCACAGACACCATAACATCCCTTCTATCCCTAATCCCTTAGACAATTAAAGAATCCAAAATCTTCTTTATTTTCCATTGCATTGATCATCCATCACATACCAATGATCTTCCTCGTATCAATCTTATCGAAACCAACCAATTTGATCTCTGGTACACTTAGTTCTTCAATTATTTCTCTCAATCCAAAATTCCCCCCGACTTATCCATAAATGGTATGAGGTCATTTCTTCAAAGATATAAAATCTATGTTTATTGGTGTGTGTGACATGCCTAGTCATCATCCACATCACCTGGTGAGTCATCTCACCTTATGAGATTCATAGGTCTTAGAAAGTCAAATGACAAGTGTTAGATTCTGTCATAGAATATGTCATTGTCATTTACGTCAGTGCATCATAGGAGTTACATTCCTTATTTGGAATTGTAACTCCTCCTTTAGTGGCATCATATATGTCAGTCATGTCATATGCATCAGTGGCGTCATTGAGGTTCTTTCCTTGTTTAGGCATGGGGGTTACATAATACCCCTATTTGTGCTTCCTTTTTTTGATCTATGAGCATGAGAAGACATTTTTTCTTACTTACATATTACATTCCATTGTTTTGAATCATTGCTTATTGTGTTGGAGCTTACGATGTTACCATCATAGTGCAACTACATTGTGGTGCACTGTTTTTGACATCGGTTCTCCTTTTTCCCTCTTTCATGGTATCAAAGCTGGTTTTGATAAAACAGTACACTCTTCATTTATCAGTTGCTTATTACTTTTGGTTTCTTCTCATTTCATCATGCAAGTCTTTTCAATTATTACTTTGGAATTGTATTTCTCACCTTGCATAGAGGTCTCAGAAATTGCAAGTTTGAAGGTATTTGGTCGATGTACATTATCAGTTGCTGAGTTTGTGATTGCTTCTATTCTCGTGAGCTCGACTTTTCTTTGGCATGGACCTATGGTTCATTGTTATTGACTCATGGCTTGTTCATAATGTGTAGGGTTTTTTTAGCTCGTCGACCTCTACTCTGGTAGTTCTGTCTTGTATCGTTTGGGAATATATGTCCTTACAACCTCCTTAAGGAAACATATCAGTCTGGACTCCAACTCGGGTTTCATGCATTACATTGCAGTATATGACTATGAGCTTGTAACTTATCCTCTTGTTTCCACCTGGACTCGATGTGATTCGGCCTTGCATTCTAAAACAGGGTTGTTTTCATTTTCCTTGCCACTACCATGTTCAACTTGGACTCATTGTATTTACCTTATAGTCCCTTTCTGTGGAATTTGCATCAAAGCTGACACTATTTTTGAAGGCTCAACTGTGCATTCTTCATTTTTGTAACCTGGATATTCTGCTCTTGTATCAGTATACTAATGCATCTCCGTGGTTTTCTTGGACTCGTAGGCTCATTTTGTGGATGTAGTTTTACCTTGTTTCATGGTTTTTTTTGTGACATTTCTCGTTACTGAGGTTGTAGAGCTCATTTTCATTGGTCTAAAGCTCGATTCTCACCTTGTAAGCTCATTTTTGATCGACTCGTGCATTGTTAGAAGCTCTCGTCTCGCTGACCATTTTCCTCGTGCTTGCACTCAACCTTGCCATCATTCTCTGTTCAACTTGGCATCAACTCTGCATGAATCCTAACAGTCATTCCCTGTCAACTGGTTGACAACGGGCATCCATTTACCTCCAAATTCCTATATTTTCAGGGATCTTCCATTTCCATAGCTTGGTGAGTAGTCTTGAACTACTGCATCTATGACTCATCTGACTTGTAGGAACCATTTCTCTACAACTAGATGGGCTTCCCCCACATTTGACCTGTTCAACATCTAGTTACTCTGAGCACACTGAGTTGGCATTTTGTCAGTGACTACCTTCCCCTTGACCCAATGTTAACATAGCAGGTGAGATCCTCGTTGGATCAAGGTATCTCCCTCAACTTGAAGTGGTTATCTAATTTTAGGAGCTCTCACTATAACCAAAGGTTAACTCAGTCAAATGTGGTGCCCTTAAACCAGCTCAGTTTGGTCACTTCTTAATCCTGGTTTAGAATTGATTATTGGTTAATCACCTCCTCTTAAAATATTTTTAAGGTGTAGCATCATTATAATTAGCATTTGTAATCCTTGTTTGGGGGTATATTTTTGGCTTGTTTAATTAAATCCTTCCTGTCAAGTTTCAAAGATGGAGGGTGAGGTCCGGGGTTGGCAGAAGGATAATTCCCCCTTGGAATTAAAATAAATCCTATCTAAAATTCAATGTCCATTTCCAACGAGCATACATACGACACCCTTTGCATGTGTTTAGGAAAATTTTTAAATCCATTTGTAGGGCTTATTAGAATTTTTCCATCAGTTGCGGGAATCATGGTTTTTGCTATCACTTTTGACTCATTGCTTAGTTTTTAGCACTTCTCTGAGTCAAAGTTGCATGTTTTTTCACACTCTAGTTGATGGGATTATCAGTTTTGTAAATGTACATTATTGTTATAAAGTGCCTCATTGTGGGGAGTGTCTTTGTATTTCTTGTAATTCAGCTCATTTCGAATCATCTTGAGCATTTGTTCTATCCCTTTTATTGCTTGTGGACTTGTGAGCACATCTATCACAGTGTTACAGAAAAGGGATTATTTTGTGTGATGTGAGACGCTATTTCTCACAAGGTATTTCTCTTCCCCTTCTTGTTTTCTCTCATTCTTGTGCTTTCTTGTGGTGTCAAACTGTTACACCCCAACAAACCTTGATTGTTGTCTCCACTCTTGCATATTATTACATGCTAATTAAAAGGTGAGCGACAGACTAGTTCTCATCACACAGTCGTCATCTGGGTTATAATCAATGCACTGAAACTATAAAGTACCAAACTCAAGGGGGGTGTGATATTGTTCTAGGGTGGTTGTTTCATTTTCTCTCTCCTTCCTTCTTACATCCTTTGGTTCTATCTCTTCATTATGGATACCTCTAAAGTACTAGTGAACTCACACCTTTTAACTTATCTTGAAATGGAAATCTAAAATTATATTGGTTTTGTGAAGTAAAGGGTTATACCATGTCGCCATGGGGTTAGATACTGAACCTAATAATGTACCCAAAAAATTTATGTGGTTCAACCATTATGATGAAGCCTTAGGTATTCTCTATATGTTTGTCTCTCCCGACTTGCTCTTCCACATTGAAACTTCTTCGACACCCTGATAAAGCATGGAAAATGCTCTACGATATGTTTGTGGAACCAAGATGACATGAGAGTGCATGAGTTGGAGAAAAAACTACTAGGGTTAAATCCTAGTGACTTTGAAAACCTATAGGATTTCTTCTCAAATTTTTTCCACACTAGACTGCTTCTAAAGAAATGTAAAGTGGAAAATAAAGACTCTCAATTGATCTTGTCGATTCTTTCTAAACTAGGTCCTGAATACTCTGTCTTCATTTTCACACTAGTATTCCATGACCTAACTTTTTATAGCATAATCGTTCACGGTAGTGCTATAGACAATTCCCACTTCTCTTCTGACAATTTTTGACGCCCAACTACATTTGAAAATAGGACAAACTCATTCAAATGGGGACTCTAGCAATCCAAGTCACATGAGCGTTGTGGCGAATCTAAGGGAAAGAAACCTTGAACAATTGAGCAAAGAAGCTAAATGGACCAACCTAAGAAAGAAACCAAGACCAACGTTAACCCCTAGCTAAAGCCCAAAATTAACAGTTGCTTACAACCCTTCCTAAAATGCAACTTCGAGAAAGAAACTTTGATAAGGGAAACTCCTAAAGGAGATGGCTACTTGTATGGTTCACTTGAAGTCTTGTTCCTCTTGCAGTTTTGGGCTGAAGCAGTGAATTGTGCATCTCCTTACATTCAAAATCATGTTCCACACAAGCTAGTAAGAGAGATTTATGACCCTTTGTGTTATAGCATGGGTATATGGACTTAAGCTTAAGTCCTGAAGTATTTGAGCACTTTCAAAACTTTAAGGCTCTTGCTGAGATCCAAGCGGATATGGTCTATCAAGATTCTTCAAGACTGATAATGCAAGGCGAGTATGTGAGTCCACATAGGTCCAAGGACCTCTGTCACTTCTTTGTCGAGTTATCCTGATGGTGTGAAGGGACTTATCAGCCCTTCCCAAAATGAACCCTACAGACCCAAAGAACCGAACTCTATATTGAGATGGCTAGTTGTGAAGTTTGACTGAAAGTCCCTTCCTTGACATTTTACTTCCACTGAAGAAGTTATTTGTTCCCAATACATTCAGATTCGTGACTCATGAGATGATGATGTTATTGAGTGATGTTCACTCCTCTCCCTGAATCCTCCTGATCCTGGACACAATTTTGATGTCTTATGCACTTTCTAACTGTAGTCGATGATGACCTAGGCTATGTCCCGGATTCTCACTAAGAAACGTGAAGACATCTTCTGACTCTGAGCAATCCAAACCTTATGGGAACTCTTTGGGCCAGGAAAAATCCTACAGAGTGCTGGAGGGATTTAGATTGTTGAGATCCTAAAACGGATGAGCTCTAGATTGAGAGGAGTGCTCAAGTTTTCGTTAGACCCCAGTCCTTGACTTTTACCTCCACTGAGGTTCTAATCCACCTTCTAATTCAGATTGTGAGCTCATCTAGATGATGATCCTAAGTTGAGTGATTTCCTCCTCTCCCTGGATCCTCCTGTATTCCTCACTCATAAAAAATGACACTTGGGATCTTACCCCTCTTCTAAAAGGAGGAAAATTCATTTGGTGTAGGTGGATATATCGAACAAAGTATGAAGCAAATGGAGAAGTCGAGAAGTATAAAGCGTGACTTATAGCTAAGGTTTTCTCCTAAGTAGCTGGGGTTTATTACTTGGAAACCTTTGCTCCAGTTTTACGAAGATGAATTCCATTTGGCTGACCCTTGCCATCACTTTCACTAATAAATGGGAAGTCCACCAGATGGATGTTAAGAGTGCCTTCCTTCATGGGGACCTAGAGGAAGAGATCTATATGGAACAACCTCCGAGGTTATGTCCATGATCCATCCCTCATTTACACGTTAAATAAGTCTCTCTACGGCCTTGAAACAATCCCCTTGGGCTTGGTATGCCAAGATGGACTCCTTTTCTACCTTGCATCAGGGTTCACTCGGTGTCACTCTGACCCAAATGTGTATATTCTAGTAATAGGATGAATCCATTCTTATTCTTGTTCTCTATGTTGACAACTTATTGATCACAGGTAGCTCTTCCTCTATCATTGATTCTATGTGAAGATCTCCTTGGCCAAAAAGTTCTCCATGTCTGACTTAGGATTGCTTCATTACTTTTCTTGGGATCCATATTTAACAATCTGACTTAGGAATTATGATCTTGTAGCCTAAGTACTCTCTTGATTTTCTTTATCAGTTTCACATGTCTAATTACAAGTCCTCACCTACTCCTTTTCTTTTTGGGGTCAAGTTGGTGTTCTGATTGCTCTTCCCCTTTGGTTGATGGTACCCCTTTATCAATGGTTGGTGGGGAGCTTGATCTACCTTACTCACACTTGGCCCAGATATTTCGTATGCTGTCGGGATCGTGTCCTAGATTTATGCAGGAGCCTCATGAGCTATATTTAAAAGCAGAAAAGTGGATCCTTCACTATGTTTGTGGCACTCACACCAGATGGGATTCATTACTTAGGAGGGACATGAGATTGACTTGGTTGGGTTTACAGACTCAAATTTGGCCGGTGATCTAGATCATCGGAAGTCTACCTTAGGATCTATAGTTTCACTCTTGGTTTAAGTCCTGTCAGTTGGTCCAACAAAAAGTCAGAACACCATTACCATATCATTGATAGAAGAAGAATACATAGGAGTAGTTAATGTTGCCACAGAAGCTGTTTGGTTACAAGGTATCTTGAAAGAGGTTGGCATCCACTTTTAGTGGCCTACCATTATCTACTATGACAACATGAGCACTATCTCAATTTGTAGAAATCCAGTTCAACATCAGCAAATGAAACACATTGAGATTCAGATGCACTTCATACAGGAGCTGATACATGAAAACATCATCAACATATAGTATGTTCAGATAGCTAATCAGGTTGCAGACATATTCACCAAGCCCTTCACTAAGGTGAAAGTTTCTTCACTTGCAGTCTCTTCTTAGAGATGAAGTCTATTGTATCTTCCCATATTATTCAAGCTAGATAGTCCTCCTTCTTCTCCTCTTCATATTTCCAAAAAGATGTTGTTTGTACATGGGCACCTTATCAGGCCTTTAGTTGTTCAGGACCCCATTGACACATCTTTCTTAGTTGTCTAGGGGAGTCTTCTTTTCTGTTTTGGCTTACCTTTATCTCTTCCTCGGCTTTGATGAATGGGGGGGGGGGGGTTGTTGGTGTGTGTGACATGCCTAGGTCATCATCCCCATCACCTAGTGAGTCATCTCACCTTGCAAGAGTCATAGCTCTTAGGAAGTCAAATGACAAGTGTCAAATTCTATCATAGAATATGTCATTTTCATTTGTGTCATTGTGCATCATAGGAGTTACATTCCTTATTTATAATTGTAACTCCTCCTTTAGTGGCATCATATGCGTCAGTCACGTCATATGCATCAGTGGCATCATTGATATTCTTTCCTTGTTTAGGCATAGGGATTACACAACACCCCTATTTGTACTCCCTTTTTTCGATCTATGAGTATGAGCAGACCTATTTTTTTATTTGCATATTTTTCCATTGTTTGAATCTTGCTTATTGCATTGGAGCTACGACATTACCATCAAAGTGCAACTTTGTTGTGGTGCATTGTTTTGACATAGGTTCTCATGAATCCCTCTTTCAATGTTATCCTTTGCGTAATACTCTATAAACATTGATTTGATGGTATTTTACTATGATGCCTTAAATATTATGAATATATCCAAGCCATACAAGAAGTCCACGATGACATCTATGGTAGAAACTTTAGTGGTTTGGGTGTCACCAAGTGCATTATTCAGATGGGTATTATTAACCCAACCTTAACCAAGACTGCTCTGAATATGTTAAAAAGTGTGTCAAGCTCTAACAACATTAAAATATTATTCCTATCCCTAGCCAAGATTTACATCCAGCTCAAGATCTATGGCATTTTTCACAATAGGGACTCAACCTCATTGGTCTCATTAATCCACATTCTTCTCAATATCATCATTCCATCCTCACCACCACCGAATACTTCACTAAATGGGTGGAGGCCATTCAACTCGCATTAGCCAAAGTGAACAAAATTGTTGACTTTATCTATTAGCACATACCAAGTTGCTTCAACATTCCTCATAAAATCATCATGGACAATGGAAAGTCCTTTAAAAACAAATATCTTAAGAAGCTTTATGACACCTTCAATATAAATCTTAGCATCTATTCACCATATTATCCACAAACTAATGGCTAAACTAAATCTACTAACCAATATATTTCCAATATTATTTCTAAAATTGTCTATAAGGTGGGTCAAGATTGGCATCTTCATATTACTTTCACTCTTTGGGATTATCAGACTAACATCTATAATTCTATGGCTGTTACTTCTTCCTCTCTTTTTTATAGCTTTGAAGTTGTCCTCTCTCTTGAAATTTTAATACCATCTTTGCACATTTCTCTTCACGACTTCATCTCTCACGAGGACTATTTCCAAGAGCATCTAGCACAACTTGAATTGTTAGACAAATGTCACTTATTCTCCCTCCAACATCATGTCACATTTATTAAGAACATATCAAGTGCACCTACAATAAACACATCTAAGAACACAACTTTAACATTGGTGACCTTACCTTAAAAGAAAATCAAAATGTTTCTACTCTGAAAAATGAGCTAGCATGGTAAGTTCACTCCAAACATGATTGGACCATAAATTATCACTCATAAGTATGGGTCCAGGGCCAATATCTTAGCCTCCCTTGATGATAAAATTTAAATGGAACCTCTCAACAACTTACACTTGCAGCCTTTCTATTGTTAACACACCTACCAACATGACATTAGTCGCATTAACGATATCATTTTCATCATTAACCTTCTCCATCTCTCATCATAATGATTTGGAATCACATGGTCTTCCATCACTATCCCATATATGACCTTGAATATGGGAACCATGGCTTTTCTTATAGAATATTCCTTATGGACAAGTTTCTCCTTTTAGGTGGAAACCCTATAATCATTACATTGATGTCCTTCTTATCTACATACTAAAACCATGCTAAGGGTCGACATTTACAACTGTTATCCAAAATTTACCCCTAGATTGAATTTGGATAACTCATTAAAAATGGACTTAACCATTTTTAACAATCTTGAGATGTCTAAAAGGATGTCAAAATTCCCTTCCTAATAGCACTGGCCGTTGGCTTTAAAAATCCCACGAGAGACTTAGCCAATTCATTGGAAGGTTCTATCAAAAGCTAACAAAAGTTCATTTTTCCATAAAATTCAACACCAAACATCAAATAGAAATCCATGTGGCATCATTCTAATTCTCTCCTCAAATAATTTGGGCTCTGTGAATCTCAAGGCCCTGACATTAGTTAGAGTGGATAGATTTTTGGTTCTGCAACGGGGTAAAATAGTCAATAAAGGTCAATGGACACTTGACTGAAGCTGATAGTGATAGATGGTGAAGATAAAAGGCACCAAGGACGCCACATGGTAAAATTCTATGAACCTTCAGGGTGATGGACCCCTGCAGATGTAAATTCTATGAAATGAGAATAATTTGATCAAAAGCGTTGGGTTAATGCAAGGTTAAAAGATCAACAAACAACATGCAAGGATTCCTCATTGGTCAATGTTTCACAGTAGTTAGATGGAGATACTAAAAGGATTAACACTGTGAGGTGCATGGAGTATTATCATTGGGTTACACTTCACAGTGGTGAGTTAAGGGCAAGTTAAAATGTGAATTGTGAAGATGTGTATCAATCTTCTATTATCTTGGAATTCAAGACAAATGTTCCTGACAGACATAAAGTCCACGAAATATAACAAAGTGGATAATCTTTCGTGTTTGGTCTTAGGTCAAGGAAGGTCAAAAAAGAAACATGGTAGAGATGAGGCACCATGTGGCAAAGATTCAAGGACTGGTATGGGACATGTGTCACCATTCTGGTGAATTTTTAGGTGATGGGATCCCACATATGTAAAGGCCTTGGAATGATCCAGATTTCAAAGAATTTTGGGTCCACCCTACCCTACAACCAATGAAAGGTGAACAAGTGGAAAAGGGAGAAGTGGTACACATGTAGATAGGAAATATATGAGGCCAATCAAAGGTTTCCAAGTGTCAAGTTCTTGTGCTTCCTAACATGCAAATATTCAAATGGCCATATATTTTGATCCAGAGCTCTAAATCTAGAAAAAAATATATCATTGGAAAGGTCTCATCGAGCCCTTGAAGTTTGGGATGATTAAATTCATAGTTTAATGATATTTGGTGGGTAAACTTGGAAAACACAAAATGTGAGGGAGTAAGAGTAGTCATGTTCACGTAAATGCTCAAATCAGGTAGCTCAACCACCAGAATCGACGAAGCATGACTTCATTTCCTTCTAAAGGATGGAATAGACATAGTAATGGCCTTACAGAGTATGTATGTGATTTAAAATAGACTTAAATGTAGACTGTTGGTGGTTTAAAGTTCAAAAGGTGTGACCTTCTCTATTTCCTATTATCTCTCATTCTTTTGCTATATATTGTAAAATATTTCATTACTAAAAGGATAAACATTCAAAATTGCAAAGGAACTATATAAAAATGGTTTCTAAGAAGTTGTGAGCCATAAAACCTCCATTTTGGTCTTAATAATGTGTTTGTGTGCCTTCCTCTACAACTGTATGGTCTATACATATTTCTATTGCAATAAAACCTGTTTTTTGGTGTTTTCTCAACCTTGACTCATTTTATTTTTCAACCTTGCCCCTCTTTTAAATGATGCATTGTGTTGTGCATGTATTTCTCCTTTGAAATTTCATTTTGTTGTGTTTCATGGGAGAACAGATGGTAAATGAAGCCTTGGGTCTATGTTGCTTATTTCTAACCTCTCCCTTCTCCATTTTCTTCTTTTTCTCCCTCACTAGAGTGTCTCCCACACCTTTTCTGGTGCTATCACCTCTTTTTAGCTTAGGATTTCCCTTTCATGAATTATTCTAACCCTTTCCTCTCTCCATGGTCCCTTCCTTTTTTAGGATTATTTTTAGCATTATATTTAGTAGAGGAATCTGACCTTCTCTGGAGGTTCATGTCAAGTAGCAAGTCCCAAAACTTGAGAGATGGTCCCATGTTATCCATAAACATTGATTGCTCATCAACAATTCATAACATATTAGAGGGTGTTATTTTTTGGTGATAATATGATTCGTATGCCTAGTGGGAAAAGTGATTTGAAATCTTTATATTTAGCAGGTGTGTATTCTAGTTTACATCTTCATTTCACTAATTTTTATGTGCTCTTGGTGTGATCTTATCCTTTGGAGGAATTTCCAAGCATATTTGGGGACTCCACTGATCTATGTAACCCATTTTCTAAGTTGGAAAAATTTCCCTTCATTATTCCATCCATTTCAATTCATTTCCATTTCTTTCCATCTCTCCATTTTCCATTCCATTCATTAATTTGTGTAATCATGACTTCATATCCTTCTTGGAACTCTCGTTCGTAGCAACAAAACCATTTCTCTCCATCTCCATATTTTCAAAATCCTCCTCATAATCAATTCTATGAGCCTCATCATGATGAATCTACATATAACCCACCATCCTCTAACTCATTTGGTTATCCTTTTAACCAAAATGTTTATAAAGAATAGGGTTATGTAGGAAATGGTGGTGTCTCAATGCCAGATGCTGATTTTTAGAGGAAGTTTAAAAAAATGCAGGTGAACATGGTATAGACTAGGGATAAATGTGCAATTAATTTTTAGTGTCCCTTCCCCATGGTTTGGCCCTCAATATTGAGATGATTCCTAAACTTGAAAATTAGGCTGAGTTAATGGAGGTTCATATATCTAGTGTTAGATAACCTTGTTAATGGGGAAAACATACACTACTATCTCACAGTATTTCTCATCCTCCTCCCCAACCTATGTCATCTCAGCCTAATTTTCACATTCCTTGCTTTCTTCCTTCTACCCCCATTGAGAATTTCCCTTCCCCATCTTCCTCCCTTCCATCCTACCTTCATTTCTCCACCCTCTTTTCTTCCAAAACTTCCCCCCCTTCCATAATAAGAAACCAAACCTTCCCTTCCACATCAACAAGTGAAAAATCATGTTATAACCCACCCCATCCCTCCTCTTGCATTACAAAACCAATTTTGGGAAGAAACAAATCAAAAAATAAAAGATGGAGGGAATCAATTTGAAGAGCCCAACAGAGAAGAAGCTTGTGCAAAACTTGAAGGATTGGGCTTTAAGATTTGAAACCAATCAAATGCCACAACTGATTAAACCTTCAACAGAGATTGGGGATGAAGAAAAAATGGAGGATGATTTTTCATAAGAGAAAACACAAGAAGAGGATGACCAAAAATCTCTGTAATCTTAATGTAGTGTGCATGTTGGCACCATATTCACAGAGGTTGTACGATTCATCCTAGCTTGCAAAATCAGAATAATATCTGAAACCATAGGAATATCAACTTCCAAATGAAGTAGGAAGTTTTGAAAGATTGCAGTGATCCAAAGGGAGTGTTCCATAGATGCTTGATAACGACTCATGAGGAGATTTCTTATGACTTGGAAGATTGCATTGGTGAGGGGGAACCCATTGAACTCACTAATTTTTCATTTTCACCACCTATATTCCATGACAGAAGAGCCCCTTCTTGTAGAATTTTCTTACTTTATTTTGATGAGGAGATTTCTTATAAGATCCTGCTACCCAGATCAATTCTTGCAGGAGTTTGATTTTGTGGTCATGATTTTGATCCTTTAAAGTTTTATGAATGAGGAAGGAGAGCCATTGATGACAACGATGTCCAAATCATAAATCATCATGGAAGAGATACATCTGTACTTATAGAAAGAAGTTCAAATCAGAGTTCCCTTGCAACTAACTTCATTCAATGAAATATAAATGTGCATAGATAGATCCCATTCATATTGAGATTTAAAGGATTCAAAAAATCATAAGGATCATCTCATTGGTTCAAAATGCTAGCCCTTTCCTAATCAGGTATTTGGCTAGTCTTGGATCTAAAAAGAGTTGAAACCAGTCATGCTCATTTCATAGCATGAGGATGATTATCAAAGTACTAAAGGTCAGCTCTAACACCTCTCAACTCCAAATGCAGAGAACTTGAGGAGGTATATGTGTTGTATTTTTAGCTGATACTTTGAAGAAAAGGGTGAAGACCTAGTCTTCAAGGAATGCTTTCACTCTTGTTACCATGTGATTTTGTTTCCAAAAAATCACATGACCACATTTTGTGAGGAAAAGGATGTTATTTCTCACAACCCGTTTACAGGTTTTGTTTAGATTCTCTTCCTCTAGTTAGAGTAGGGTAGGTAGGTTTGATTTTAATAAAAGAAGTGCATTTGTGCACACTCTGCATGTTCCACTTGAACATGTATGATTTTCCATGTTTACACATAGCTTTTTCTGCCTTTTGTTGTTTGTTGTACATCAGTCTAGTTCATTTAGTAGCAATGTCCATGGCCAAATCAGATATGGGGCCAGTTTTAAATGCTAAATAATTTAGACCCCAAGATCAGTTACATTTCATAGTCTCCCCATGCCTCTTCCTTGGTAACTAAAATGCAATTATTTGGGGGGAGTTTATAAAGTTTCAATCAAAAACTCCCAAGCAATCAGCTTCAAGAGCAAAACCAACATAGCTCTAGATCAGCCTCGAGGAGTAGGTTTAATGGCACAATCAAATAGTTAGAGCAGTTATAAGTTTCATTAAGATCCTCAACAGATCAATTTTCAGCTAAGTTCTAGTTCGCACATAAGTTCATAACATGCTCCATGCAGGGGTAAGAAATTTTAATGTTTAGATCAATTTTTTTCAAAGTTTTTGGCTTGACTCCATGCCCAATGTATTGCATAAAGGCTACTGATCAAATTTAGCAAGAAAATTACCCCATGAAGGTCTCCAAATTGTTATCCCAAATTTACCCCCTAGGTTTAATTTGGATAACTAAGGTTAAAAATGGACTTAGTACCATTTTTAACAAGCCTGAAACATACGTAAATGGCCATCAAAATTCCACTTCTATCAAAAGCACTGGTTATTGGCATTTGAAAAAACCCATGGGAGACTTAGCTAATTTATTAATGGGTTATATTAAAAATTGACATATGGTGACATTTAGCCAGACAATCAAATTCAATGCAAAGTCATCTGATCAAGGGGCCATGTGGAAGGATTTTGGATCTCCTCAAATAATTTTGGGCTCTCAGGTGGACATCAAGTCTTCGGAATTAATTACACTGGATCAATAGTCTTTCGGGTCTGTGGCTGGAGGAAATTAGTCAGCAAAGGTCAAGGAACACTGCGAATGAAGATAAGGTGGATGAGAACATGGTATAATATCAAAGGAACTCAAGAAGGAAATACATGTCGTCATTCCATAAAACTTCTAAGGAAGATGCATCAGCATGAACCTCAAGTCCTCATGGATAGTAAATTCTTATAGAAGTCTAGCAAAAGGATTGAGATGTCAAAGGATTTGGTCTGGGTGAAGGAAGTGACACATCAAAATCAATGAACTACGTGTGGAAGCTTGTCACTCATTCTGAATTTTCACTAAGGCGTATGAGCTCATGTAGAATTTCAAAAAGATGTGAACTATGAGGTACCATAATGTTCTCATTGGATCTTCTTATTGGCTCAATGTTTCAACTAGGGGATAGTCATAACAGTGAGCAATACAAGGACTAAATAATTTTTTTTCTAAGTGCTCTGAGCTTCAAGACATTTGCACATTGACAGGTGTAAAGTCCATATCAATCAAATGAAATTCGAGATTGCAATAACTATGGAGCTTCCTTATTAGGTCAAGTTTTGTAATGTCCAGTGTAAGTTCAAACATGCTCTGACATAAGAATTAGAGTCTTCTACATTGGCTAACTTTTTATAGACTCAAAAACTCGTGAGGGAACAGCAAAGTGTGACCATAGCTGAATTGTAAAGAAACATGGTATTGGCTATTATATGGCTTTACGCACGTAAAGTATTATGGAAAGAACCTGATTTCAGGAATAATATCTCAGATACATAATCCCAAATTAATGAATAGGTGAACATGGAAAAGGATAAAATAAATCAAATGTAGGTAAGTATGAAATCCCTAAGTCTAATCAAATTCTACCATGTGTCACAGTTCTATGTGCTTCCTGACATACAAAATATTCAAATTGCCATATATTTCAATCCAAGACTCCAAATCTAGCAAAATTTATATCATTGGAAAGGTCTCCTCGAGCCCTTTAATTTTTTGGGACTCAATATTCATAGTTTTAATGAGGATTTGGTGGGTCAAAATGGAAAACATGGGATAAATAATAGTCCTGAGCACGTAAATGATCAAATCAAATGTATCAACACCTAAAATTGATGGAGTATGGCCTCTATAGACATATTAGATGACCTTGCAGGGTGCCCATGTTCTTTATAGGTGAATTCAATGCATATTGTTGGTGGTTTCAAAGTTCAATAATTTGAATCTCTTCTCTTTCCCCTCTTCTCCCTCATCCATTCTACTATATATTATAAAATATTTCATTATTGAATAGGATGGATCTTTCAAAATTGTAAAGGTCACTATGTAAAACTAAATTAGTGAGTCAGACTGTGAGCACAAGTTTCAAACCTTTACTTTTGGGCTCTAACAATGTATTCTCTATGCCTTATTCTACATGACTAAAATGGAATTGTGCATATTTCTATTGCAATATATAATACTGTTTTGAGGTACATTTTGTAGATTGAGCAACAGGGGATGGAAGCCTGATTAATATTTATTAAACTCAATCAACCTTCAAATACAGATGAATGTTTTCCAATATCTTATAGGATATTGAACAACCATGTGCACACTGGAGAAATATGTTGCACAGGTGCAACCAAATTTCAATACTGCACAACTGCTTCCAATATTACATCCGAGGAAGCATTAAAATTACATACCAAACAATTATATTGTTCAAAACAATATAATAGCTTCTGTATTGTTCAAATACAAATACAAATTATGAACCATATAACAATACATAACATAATAACCATACAATTAATAAATTAATAAATTTAATTAAATAACTGCAATATTGCATAATTAATATTAGGATAATAATAATATTTTATCCTAACACTCCCCCCCTTAATTGTGCATTGTCTCAATGAGATGGAGGAGAGTAACTCTTTGAATAACTCGAACTTGTCACGTGCAAGTGACTTCGTGAAGATATATGCCCGTTGTTCAGTAGTTAGACAAAATTGAAGCTGGATGTTGTGCTTCAACACATGTTCGCATATGAAATGAACCTAAACCTCAATGTGCTTTGTTCTCTCATGAAAAAATGGATTACGAACAAGTTTGAGAACACCTTCATTGTCAACATACATGGTGGTCAGTTTTTCCTGTGGTATTCCTAGTCCTTCTAGTATGTGACGTAGCCAAATCCCTTCACAGACAACTTCTCCTGCAAAACAATACTCAAATTCTATGGAAGAGCGAGAAACGAAGTGTTGTTTCTTGCTTCCCCCATGATATTGGTCCAGATCCCATAAATAATACAAATCCAGAAGTGGTTTTTTCTATCATCAATGTTACCTGCATGATCTAAATATGAATATCCATTCAAGAAGAAGTTTGTCATTCTTCTTGTATTCTATACCAAGATCCATTGATCCTTTGAGATATCTTAAGATGTGCCTTGCTACTTTCCAATGAAAAATGTTGGGTTCTTGCATGAACCTAGATAAATAGCTCACTGCAAAGCTGATATCTGGTCAAGTGTAGATCAGGTAAATGAGAATCCTAATCAGCTGCCAATAGAGAGTGGCACTTACCTCAGGAGATGGATCTAAACGAGATAACTGAAATCTGTTCTCCATTGGTGTAGCAATTGGTGTGGCAATCCATCATCCTGAACTTGTCAAGCGTTGTCTTAGTATATTTCATCTGAGAAAAAAAGATGTGATTCTCTTTCTGCCATACTTCCAATCTAAGACAATAGTGCATTAGCTCGAGTTCGGTCATGTTGAATGATTGCAATTAAGATCTTTCTTCATTGCATCGATCATCCTCATTGAAATTCCAGTGATGACTAGATCGTCGACATAGAAATACGACAATCACAATCTCCCCCCCTTAATTTTTGAGGTAAAGATTGGGATGGTATGGATTTCTAACAAATCTATGTTATACAAGATGCTCATCAATCTTGATGTACCATGCTCGGGATGCCTATTTTAGGCCATACAGAGATTTCTTGAGTCTGCATACCTTTGTCTTCTTGACTAGGTACAAAATATCCCTCGGGTTAAGTCATATAAACTTCTTCTTGTAAATCTCCATTTAGGAAGGCACTTTTTACATCCATCTGGTGGACTTTCTACCCAAACTGTGCAGCTAGAGAAAAGATCATTTTGATTATTTTGATCTTAGCTGTTGGGAGAAAATGTCTCCTCATAGTTAATGCCTTCTTTTTGTGCATACCCCTTTACTACAAATATTGCTTTGTGCTTGTCCACTGTCCCATCTGCTTTGTCCTTACTTTTGAATATCCATCTACATCCAATGGGTTTCTTCCCTGGTGGAAGATCGACAAGTTGCCAAGTGTTATTTTTCATCACTGATTGATATTCAGAGTCCATGGCATCTTTCCAAGGTTTTTCCTGTAGGGATTCCTAGACTTTTGAGGGCACATTTGATTCAATAACTCTACTCATCAAGGCAAAGTTCACTTCTTCTTTTGCTTTACTACTGAGTATGTGGTCCAGGGGTGGATGTATCTGGTGGAGCATCCATTCTTGCATCTTGTAATGTACTTTTACACCATTTAGGCATATGCTGAATTGTTCTCATAGGTCATGGTTCTATCATGATCAACACCATCATCCCCCATCATCACTTTCATCTATCAGAGGGAACATCAGCTTCAATTTTTATAACTGGTGAAAAATCTACTTCTTGTGAGTCTGGAGAAGGCGTCTCTACTTCCTTCTTCTCAAAAAACTCAACATCTCTACTTGTGTAGACTTTTTTGGTCTTATGATCCATCAATCTATACCCAAAATGGATGGTTTCCTTTTTGACCATGCTTCTTGTGGTGTAATTCCATCAAGAGCAGTTGTGGGTGCTCTGTTCAACAAATACACTGTTGTTTTTGCTGCTTCTGCCCAAAATGTCTTTGCAAGTCTAGAATCATTGATCATGCATCGGACAATTTCCATGATAGTATGATTTCTTCTCTCGACAACACCATTTTTCTGTGGTGTGTGAGGAGGAGGAATTTTTCGACGAATCCCATGAGTTTGTAGGTAGTCTCTAAACTCATCACTGGTGAATTCCCCCCCTCAATCTGAGCAGAGAGTTCTGATGTGACAACCAGTTTCTTTCTCAACTGCAACTTTGAACTTTTTGAATGTTTCAAAGGCTTCACTTTTCTTGTGAAGACAAAAAATCCACATTTTCCATGAATAGTCGTCAACACAAAGCATGAAGTACTGGAACCCAGAATGACTTGGTTGCAGTGGACCGCAAAGATCGGTATGAACTAGGTCAAGTTTACCATGAGCTCAGAATGTACTCCTCTGGAATGAAACTCTGTGTTGTTTTCCTACTAAGCAGTGAGGACACTTGTCTGTATCCTTCTGAAGAGATGGTAGCCCATGTACCGTATTACACCGGCAAAGTGTTTCGAGATATTTGAAACTTACATGACCAAATCTCTGATGCCACAACTGGGCTGAGGTGGAGTTTTTAGCCACAAGTGCTTGATCTTTTTTGTGAATGAAATCAAGTTGAAACATACGTCCCACATTTGAGGCTTTTGCAATTATTTTCGAGCCTCTTGATTTATCTCGAATCAAACACGTTTTCTTGCCAGATTGACTATCAAAGTCAATTTTTAGGTTGTGATCTAGGATTTGACTTACTGAAAGAACATTCTTTGTCAACCCAGGGACATATAGGGCATCTGATAGTCTGCATTTGCGTGAACCAAGGGGTAGAGAAATGTTTCCAATCCCCTAAACTGTATATAAAGAATCATCTCCCAACAAAACATGATTTTTCAATGGTGTGTCCTTCATTGAAATAAACCAGTCTCTGTGGCCGGTCATGTGTCGAGTGGCTCCCAAATCAACATACCAGACATCACTAGATGACATGGATGGTTCACTTGATCGAGCAGTGAACAAGAAGTCTTCATTGTCTGACTATTCTTGTTGCTCAACAATATTACCTTGCTGGTGGGGTCTTCTTTCCAGTTCCCCTTTTTCTAGCCGTGATAATTGTTAGAATGTCCCTTGTAAGATTGTTGTTGTTGTGGTCCAGAGTTACTGGATGAACCTTTCTTATAAGTGTTATACCAACAATCTTTTAAGTCATGTCCTCTTTTACAAATTGGACATTGCTTCTTCTGTTGATTGTCCCCATGATACTGATTCTGATGTTGGGACTTCTGATAGGATTTAGGTTTTCCTTTACCTTTTCCTTTCCATTTTTGATGTGAATACAATGCCTGCTCCTCTTCATCATCCTTATTGTGCATTGCTTCCTCTTATTGCAGTAGGTTTACTAGCTTGTCAAAACTAATTGTCATATCTGACAAGTTTAGAGTTGTGACAAAAATGTGGTAAGGAGAAGGGAGAGCTCTCAGAATAATGGGAATGAGAGATTCATCTTTGACTTCTTCTCCTAGGGCTAGAAGTGAAGCCCTCAACTCTGCAACTCTTCTTAGGAAAGCTTCAATTTTCTCATTTTGCTTGAACTTCAATGTATGTAACTGACTTTGCAAATTTAGTATGACATTCTTGTTCTTGGCCTCATTTATTGTGCTCAGCTTATCCCACACTTCTTTTGCTGTTGTGGCATCTCGAATGTGGGCTTCCACATCGTCGGACACTCCAAACAAGATGATGAGTTTTGCTTTCTGGTCTTCTCTATCAAACTGTCGTTGTTGTGTTGTATCAGTTTGTGATCTGGTTAGAGTACCAGTCACAATAGGCCAGATTTCTTCAAACTCAAGTTGTGTCTTTATTTTTGTCTTCCATGCAGCATAGTTGCTTCCTCTGAGCAATTTTGAATCCGGAAGAAAAAATTTGGGGGCATTGGTGCCCATTTTGCAGAGATCACTGACAGGGTTTAGATCTTATCACTCCAGGTATTAGGTATCCCAATCTATATACCGTCAATCCGATACACTGAACCTTTCTATATACACGCCCTTCTGATATACCCGTCGGTATGTGGAAGAAGCTCACCCTTTCTATATACATGGCGGTACGTGAAAGAGGTGTCAACGTACGTGAAAGAATTCAATACGTGGTACCAAGACAGTACTGATGGGGTCTGTGTGATTATTGACACCGGCTCAAAGAAATATCCTCATACGTGCGCGTAAATTTGCTATATACTCGGATAATTTCTCAGTCCGGATTTATGTCTTGCAATCGTTCACAGACGAATAGGATGGTTCATAGTGTGTGCACTGTGACCTTATTACTCCCCGTCAATTTATAGGGACGATGCCCAGACGACGTTGTTGCAGCTGTATTAGGCACTAAGTGCAGTAGTAGTCATGACGGATTTACCCCTAAGTGCTTCCCAGAGGCACCGTATATACCGAACGCTGCGAATGAGATCTAGGATCTTGTGAGTGTTACAGAACCAATTTTTTTTATTGTTTTTTATTACAATTCTGCCAGTTTTTGAGCAGTTACAAAGTTTGCAGTTGACTATGGCAAGCTGCAAATTAGTACAATATGCAGCAGTATACAATTTACATTAAAAAAACTAGACAATTTAAATGGCAGGCAAGAATTTCTGTTTTGCGGGTCCTGGTGGCCTCCTGAGCCCAATATGACCCAGAATGCTAAAAATTGCAAAAAAGAAGCATAAGATGTAATTTTTAGATGGGTCTCCCTTTGCAAAAAATGTCCGAAATAAAAAAATAGACCAAATGGGAGAATTTTTTTTTTTTAAATCTTCTAAATTTAGCAATTCTGTCAAAAAATCTGCCAAATTTCAAAAAAATTGAGTTTTTGAGTGTTGGGGCAGGATTCGACCCCCCACACCTCTCACTCCCAAGGTGCATTCACTAACCAACTTGGCCTCTTAGGGCGCTTGTGATATGAAATGAAGTATATTGTATTTAATGAAAGGGAAAATCGACTTACTTTTAAAACATGTGACTTGGTAGATGCTCCATGTGTCTGCAAAGGAGTGGAAGTTGATTTAGGGTTTCACTTGCTTGAAAAATGGATCTGAAACTTCTACACTGCATTGTTTTTGCTTTTCATAGCTTTGATAAGTGCCATTTTCTTCTACCAATTTTTTTTTTCTTTGGCCACCTTTTTAATACTTCTTCCACTGTTTTTGTACAGGTGCGTGGAATATGGCAGGCTACGTGGACAATGGTTGCAGGCCGCTTTTTTTTTAATACTCCTCCACCATTTTTTTATACAGGTCAAGCCACTTTTGCGTGGAGTATTTGGCAGGTCCTGCTTTGGAGTATATCAAGTCTGCTCAGGTGCATGGAATAGATTTTGGCGTGGACTATAGTGCAGGTCATGCAAGGCCGAATAGATTTGAGCAAAGGTATTATTAGTGAAAGGATTTCTGCACCAATACATTTGTCAACATCCCCCTGCCACCTGATGGGAGATTACAAAAATTTCAAAAATGCATACACATACAGGTCCACATACACACAGACCTCCAAATCCAGTGGTCTATGCTAAAATGTAGCAGAGACTAAATAGCCTCTCTTAAATTAGAGACAAAAACCCTAATGGGGAAAAAAAAAATTAATTCTTTATACCTGCAGCAAATTTTGCCTGGTGCTGAGTGCACCAGTGCAAAAAAAATTTGCTTTCCAAACACCTGGAACTGAACAGGAGGTTGTGGGTTTACAGGGGGTTCTGGGAAGCTACAGGAGGTAGTACTAGCTCTCCTTCTGTTGCAAATTTCTCCTCCACGAATTCTCCTTCTTCTGCAACCTTCTGCAACCTTGCTAGGAGCTTCAATTCGCTCTGGCACCAAATGAAGATTGAGAAACAGGGACGGAATCCTGATTAATTTTATTAATCTCAATCAACCAACCTTTATAGAGAAGGGGTTGTAATATTTATAGATATTGCACAGCCAAATACACACGGGAGATTAAGTTGCACAGGTGCAACCAAATTCCAAAATTCACAAGCTTCCAATAACATCCGGGAAGCAACAATTAGATACAAACAAATATATTGTTCAAAACAATATAACAGTATGTATGAAAAACAAATATGGTTTATGAACCCATATAACAAAACATAACAAAATAACCATTATTATTTAATTAATAAAAATAATTAAATAACTGGACTATTGCATAATTAATATAAGGATAATAATATTTTTATCCTAACAGTTTTCTCAACCCTGAATCGTGTTATTTGCAACATTTCCTCTCTTTTACATGATGTATTGTCTTGTGCATGTATTTCTCCTTTATAAGTTCATTTTGATGTGTTTCATGGGAGATTAGATAGTAAATGAAGCCTTGGGTATGTGTCACTTATGTATGGCCTCACCCTTCTCCATTTCCTTCTCTTTCTCCCTTACTAGAGTTTCCCTTACCCCTTTTTTTGGTGCTATCACTTCCTTTTAGATTAATATTTCCCTTTCATGCATTATTTTAACCCTTCCCTTTCTCCCTGGTCCATTGGAATGACTTGTTTAGGATTAGTTAGCCACATTTGCTTCGTTTGGAGTAGTTTTAACATTAGATTAGGTAGATGAAGTTGGCCTTCTCTGGAGGTTCATCTCAAGGAGAATTTCCCACAACTTGAGAGATGGTCCCATGTTACCCAAAAACATTGATTCCTCATCCACAGTTCATGGACATATCAGAGTGTGTTGTTTTTGATGATAACTGTAGACTCCAAAGATCCACTTCCACATTTTAATGCTAAAGTTGTACTAGTTATCCTCTATCTCATCATTTCCATTATAATTAGTGATTCACTCTAATTAAATAATGTTTCCCTCTATTTTGGTCAATTAGCGACAATTCGTTAATTAACTATCTTCTATCACATTCCAGATGTCAATTAATGAAAATTCAGTTATAAGCCTATTCAAATCAATTAATTAACTATCATTAGTTATTTAATCATTTCTAACATTGTATTTAATCGATAAACCCTTTTATTGGCTAAATGACACTTTCAAATTCTTCAAACCATATAAAATTCCTCCTAAATAGTCTAAAACTCTTATTCTAGACTATTAATTAGTACTAGTTGATTAATTAAATCATCTCCAACTCCCACGAGTTGTTAATCACTTGTTAATTATTCTAAGCATGCTTAACAATTCTAAATATACTTTATCCTTTATCCCATATTCATTGGGATTCAAACTTCTCTCAAATAGAAATAAATAAAAAGGACCAATCTCCTACCTTCACACCTTACACCATACTTTGAATATGATCTCATATAAGTGATATGATTTAAAATACTTCTCCATTAATTTGGAATAGCTTGATCATATATTTACATCCATTCTTCATGATTGGTTATTAAAGGAAGATCTAGACATGGCCTTGTAGCCATTGCTTAGAGATATCCTTTCACCATCTTCAAGAAACAACACAAAATTGATTGTTTATGATCTTCACAGGTCCATTTTAAAGGCAAAAATACATACTAAGTATGAATGTTTGTAATTAGATAGGTAATTTCATGTTTAATTCATTTAAGCATTCTAATAATCTATGATCATGATGGTTCCATGTTAGATTTTATCTTAGCTATTTAAACTACTAGGTGTTAGTCTATGTTAATTAGCTTTGTAAACTTTAGACGAACACATTTGGCACATTTGGCATTGCATTAGTATGTTACCAAGTGTCTTTTTTTGGACCTTTATTAGACTCTTGCTTTAGTAAATATCTTGTCTCATGATATGTGACTCTGGATAATAACGTTAATCTTATAGCAAAATTTTCCATATCCTTTCATAACATTCACGTTGTTTTTCTACTTCGTTCAGAACATTCATATGTATAAGATTTCCCTTTTTTTACTATATCTTAGGGAAAAATTTTCCCTTCTTTCAATAAAAAATCTTTTCCTTCTTTCTATCATTTGATTCTTGGCTAGCTTACACTAAGGGCATGCTTTCTCCTTCCTGGCAGTTCATTGGTTTGAGTTCATCATTACGTTGAACCTAACTGTCATGGCCTTGATTTAGATTATATTCCTCTTTTATGTACAAAAATGGTGTCCCAAGCAAGGATACATGTGAGGGGAATAATGGAGGACACGAGGGTCCTATGAAAAATCATTTGTGTGCTATGAAATAGTACCAGACAACTCATTTTTCCAAGATAGTATAGACATAACAATCAAACCAGCTTCATTAATGGAAATAGATCAAAATGAATCGTAAGTCATTGTGTGAGAACATGTGAGAATCTCATAAAGATGTTTTTTAAGAAACATTTTTATTTAAGAGGACGATGCATTTGATATAGGATTCAGATGCATGCATGTTTTTTTCCAATTTTTGAAAAAAATGAATTTTACAATTGTTTTGGATTTTTTTGAATTTTTACCAATTTGTTTTTGAAATTTTAAATTAATTTTACAATTTTTTTTTGAAAATTTTGAATTTTGCAATTTTTTTGGATTTTTGATATTTTACCAATTTTTTTGGATTTTTTGAAAGTTTTCCAAAGCTATGTACAGGAAACGAAGAAACGAGGATGCCCCTAGTGAGAGATGGGATGTACAAGGGAAAAATTCCACACATATGTCTAAGAAGGTGAATATGTAAATTTACCCCCACCATTATATGGGAATATACAAAGGAAAATCACATAGAGAAGTTGGATCAGGGCCAATATGGATAGGTTCAACATGATGATGAACTTAAACCAATGATGTGATAAGAAGAAGGAAGTATGCCTCTAGTGTAAGTTGACCAAGAAACACATGATATAGAGAAGTAGAATATTATTTTAGTGAAAGAAGGGACAAAGTTTCCCTTAAACATGGAAAAAATGAAATCTTATACACATGGATGTTTTGAACAAAGTAGAAGAACAAAATATTTTATGAAAGGATTTGGAAAATTTTGCTTGAAGATTAACAACAAAAAAGTGATTAGCCAAAGGTTCAAATCATGAGACAAGATATGGACTAAAGTAAGAGTTCGAACAAGATCCAAAAAATGACACTTGGTAACATACTAATCCTGTTAGCTCATCGAGATCTAGTGTGTGCACATGGAGATTTATTATCTCTTGAAGAGAATATTTGATAGATAACAAGTGAAGAAACCCTAGCCAATGTGTAGGAATGATTTGTTTTTAAAGTGGATTTGTGAATTGATGGTGGACAGAGAATCATACATAGCTCTTCTTCCAGCCAGACATCCATATCCATGATGGATATTTATTGGATTTTAATCACAACATTTCTCTATTGCCATCCAGGCATCTATAGCCGTAGTGGATATATTGGAAATGCCCCAAGAGAGATCTATATATTGATTTTATTTTTTCTTTTTGATTTTTTTTGTTTTCTTTTCAGAAATTTTATTTCAACTTTCTTGATTATTTTGACAAGGGTTTAAGAATCACTTATGTCTCGATGGAAGGATGTGGAAGTGATTACGATGATGGCATTAGCTAGTGTTAATGAATACATCCAAAATTTCTTCACAACAATTTTATTATATGTAGATGGTGATAGAATCTCTACGAGGTCAATCATTCTTTAATCTACCAAGGTGATGAAAGACCAAGGTCAAACGGATACCATAGAGATAAATATCACAAAATACATGTGAATATCCTAACGAAAATATCACAGAAGGGATGAAAATGGTGGATGACTTGCAGAGGAATGGAAATAAAGGAAATATAGAACATCCATGTGTATGCAATATGTGATTGCAATGTTTGATCATTATACCTTTGATTTTTAATGTTTTCTTTTTTTTTGTATTTTTCAAAATTGAGACCAAAAATGTCACTTGGCGTTATAAGATCCAAATAAAATGTTTGATATTTCCTTGATAAGGAATACTAGGCATGTTTTCTTATCAAGTATTATATTATTTCTGATCTCAATGATCGTGGTGAGATCATACTCAACAAATGACTGTGATTAATCCTTAATCATGGATTTCATATGTGGGAGTTTGAAATCCCTATCCAGAGGTTTATGCACTTTGTGCCATACTTGATGGTTGCTTTGGTGTGAATTTTTGAACCATATTTGATTATAAACTTTATGATCATTTAAATTGTTGTGAGATTTAGAGCTCTTGATAAAGAAACTTTTTGGGTTTCATATAAGATAATGATTTATTTGTTTGATCCCGAGATGTGGGAGAAGAAACTGGACATTCATGATTGATATGAGAAATGATGGTGGGCTTGCAATAATCATTGATAGAAGGATAATGTGATGGAAGAAAAGGATACGGTTTAAGAATTAAAGAAGATGGGATACCAGGAGGTATCCTATAAACGATGTGGCCTAAGTATATAAGATGATGGGCTACCCATAGGTTTCCCATAAATAGAAGTTGGAGGGATATTAGGACATGGCCTAAGAATAGAAGATAATGGGCTACTAGGAGGTGACCCACAAATAGAAGATAAAATGCTACTACGATGTGGCCCCAGAATAGAAGGTAACATGATACCAAGAGGCGACTAAAGGTGATATTTTTATTGAGGAATAATGATAGATAAATAATGATTGGGTGATACAAAGATAGGCCATGGATCAATGCCAGACTGAGGTGTTTCATCACGCAATTAACAATGTGAAGATTGAATAATAAGAGGAGGATCAATTTCAATGAACCTAGGATCTTTTTCTATTTCTTGATAAAAGGTATCAACCTCTTCCCTATAATACGCGAACATATCAAGGTCTAAAGATAATCCTTTCTCACAATCCTCTAGAGGAGTATCTTCATGTAGCCCCATAATTTTTCCAATTGCTCCTTCATTCTAAAATAAATTTATCGATATGGTTCATTGGTCAACCATAGGAGATTGATTGGAAGAAAGAGATCCAACAAGTATGGAAGATTGATTGATAGAAGAAGATTCCTCAAGAGATGAACTAGATTTGGATTGAGGTGTGTCACAAGTGGCACAAGATGGTATTGGTTTACCTATAAGATGATATAGTTCCATTAAAAAATAGAGTTGAGTATAAATTACGTATATTTTGACGTAGGATTCGAATCATATGATTGATTAGAGGGACTTTGAGTCACAAAAATATTCAAAGGAGGAATATTTTGTTGAGACGACTGATAATCATGGTCTTGCAAAGAAAGGAATGACCCTGACTTAGGAGTTGAATTAGAGGAATCTGAATAATAGTTCAAATCGTGAGCATCCAAATCATACCCCCTATTATGAGGTGAAAGGGATAATAAAATGGGTTATACAATGTGAATAATCAAAGGTGGTTTGTTTGTGATGGGAATGCCAAAACCTAGGTTCCCTATTTTTGTTAAGGTTAGGAACCATGTGATAGTCAATCATTGTTGGAATTGTTTTATACAAATGCCTAGACCTTGATAGTGTGATTGAATTCCTTTAAGTGGAAGGAAGTTCCATTTCAATTCAGGTAGCATAACAACAACCAAATAGATATAATAGGAAAGGTTTTTATAAACATTGATTTAAAATGGGCCCTAGGACAAACCAAGTAGCGTAACGACATTAAATTGTCATAAAGAATGTATATAAAAGATTGACAACAATTCCAAAGGAAATTTGAACCAAGGACACCAGACAATAAATAATGACACACTGATAAGGTACATGGAAACAAGAATCTAGGACACAACTATCAAGTATAATACTATTCAATCCAATCACAAGAATAGTTACTCCCTACTTTGTTCAAAGATATTTTAATGCAAATAGTGATAACAAAATATCACTACTTAGGTCAAGTTTTAAAAACAAGATCTGAATACTAATAATGTGTTGACATGATCTCCCAACAAGGTATACTAAAAAAAATTAGATACATATAAATTCCAAGTTATGAAAAAGGAGGCTACAATTGCGAGCAGTACAACAACACTATTTGGACACATTAATCAAGCTTTATATAGAAAGTAATATTTTATTATCAAAATGATGTTACCACAATGAGAGCATAACAAAGATTATTTTTGAAACTCAAGGCAATGTTGAGATCAAAACCAAGTCTAAGTATATCAATAAGTTGTTATTTACGTGAGCAACATAACAATACAACTTAGAGACTTAGAAGTGTAACAATTCAAAGGAATTTAATGATAAGACAACTTAACTACAATGACAATCTTGACGTGGGTATCAAGATAATGACTGTCAAGATATGCATACGTACCAACACACTTTCAATGCTTACTATCACAGTTGCAATAAGGAAGGATGTAAGTGGGTGTAAAATTGGTGGACAAAATATTTGATATCAATAAGTATATATGTTTCCTTTTATTGTAAATGGGAAATAAGAAAACAACAGTATAGACCAAGTGGTGATGAAAAATACTAAGCGTAACTTTGGTAGAGTTTTACCTTGTCTTAGGACAAGTGAAAAACTAGGACAAAGTAATACTTTGTAAATTTCGTAATGAATAACACTAGGCTCAAAATTCGATGAAATCTCCCCTTATTTGAAATAACAAGGATTTGACTCAAAAAGAATTTCTTGCTTCATGAGATCTCTATAGAATACAATGGTTAAAGTTAAGTTGGATCCTTTGCAAAATGGATTCCTATTATTCCACTCTCTAGGTGTCACAAATTATCTTTGTGAGTGTGATTTTACAAGAAAGTTACACTGACTAATCAAGGAATATCCTGGATTGACTTTACCCACTTCAATACAAAGATCAATAAATTGCTTTCAGTTATATCTCACTAGGTTCGCATGAAGAAAATTTTGACGCTAATCTCACAAAGGCATACTAGTAAAGTGGTAAGTAGATCACTTCATGTTTCATCCACCAGTTCTCTCAAGGTTTTAACCACTTTGGGATTCTTGGGGTAATCCTCATAATGAGTTTTATGGATTATAATAAGATACTTCCCCTAGTTCAAAGAAGACAATTCGTATCTCTTAACCAAGCCTGAAAATACAATGTATTGAATAAAGTGTTTGATTTGTTTTAATCTTGTATCTTAATGAGGTTTAAACAATCATTGGAAACCTGTAACACACGTGTCTTGATATGTGTTTAGATCCCACTTATTTGGCTAGTGATATATGGTCCTACAAGCAAACATTAGTAATTTTCAAAGTAAATCACAATATTTAAAGAGGATTAAGTGTTTCTTTTTTTTCTCAAGATCATCCAAGGATGCAAGAGAAGAACATACACAAACAATGATCCAAATATAAAGAGAATGACAAAATTACAATTATTAAACCATACATATTCTTGATAAATTCTTCATTCCCTTAAGCCAAAAATGAAAGATGAATTTTCCAATTAACTAAGTGTTATAAAATGGAAACTAAAATATGATTTTTATTCTCAAGATCACCCTAAGGTGAAAGGGAAGAGCATACACAAAATTTTAGCCTAACTTGTATAAAGCATGGAAACAAAATAATTAATTAAAAATTAAGGAAAATATTAGAAATCTGATTAGAAATGTTAAAAACCTATAGAAAATAGTTAAGAGAGCATGTAAAAAACATAGACATAAAAAATCAGAAACTAAATCCTTGAAATTAGTGAAAAAATCAACACAGATTGTAGTAGCGCGAGCCTATGTAGCAGTAGCGTGACCTAGAGAGTGGTAGTGTAAGCCTAGGAGTAGTAGCGCGAGACTTAGAGTAGTAGTGCAAAGGGTTATCTCAGCATTGCAGGATTGTGTCGAAAAACATAGTAAGTCTTACAGTAGTGTGAATTGAGAAGCAGTAGTGAATGCCTATCAAGTGGTAGGTTGAGCCAGGTATAGATCAGAAAAAAATAGTATTTCACCTACATGGATAAAACAACGGTATCATGAGGGTCTCTAGCAGTAGCACGAGCATGTGTCAAAAAACACATAAAGTGTAGCACTAACATGGATAGAGAAGCAATTACGCGATTTTTTCAAGTAATAGCATAAGATTTCCTATAGATTATCAAAACATGAGATTTTTGACAAAACAAATGTCAAAAAGCTCAAAACTTTGTCAATTTGAATCAAATTTGACAGCACTTCACCTACTTTTATCTTGTAAAGAGCACAAAAACAAAAAAAAATCTTAAACAAACTAGCTAGAAAACTCCATACTTATCTATAAATGCAAAAGATGGTTAATATTAGGGATTTTTTAGTGGTGAATATCCATAACTTGGTGAATATTCAATTTTAGGAAAATTTGAAAAGGTAAATTTTTCGAAGTAGGTCAGTGTCTTGTTTGCCTAAAATTTATAGTACATTTAATTTTAGGGGCCGGCTTCACCAACCAGCTTTAATATATCCTACTGAAAATATATCCTATTTAACTATTGTTAGTTATATAGTATGTATAGCCTATATCAACCCCTTGTCATGTCTATAGTAGGTATATAAACACACCTTTCGTCTTCCCCTCATGATCTTATATGTTACTAACTATTGTTAGTTATGTGTTAACACCTTCCATATGGGTGCAAGTGCATTGCTTTGTTTGTGCTCCTATTCAATTTTTTCCTCTAATCTAGTTCCAAAGCATCTAACCTACACTCGTTACTATGATCTAAGTGTACTCCCTACATTTAACATCATCCTAACAAGGTCGTGTTCCATTTTTACCTTTCTATCTAATCATTTTCGTTATCCAATCATATTGCCATCGTTCACATTGAACACATATTTCCATTTTGATCTACGTTCTAATCTATCAAATCCAATCCAATACAATTACATCATGTTATCTTATACATCTACATCTACACTAAATCCATCACATTTAATGTAAAATCCATCATATCTTACATCTAAATACATAACATCATTTTTATATCTAGAATAACATATAAATCCATCACATCAATTCCACATCTAATCCAATCAATACATCAAATACACTAATCATTACATCACATCAATATCTAAATCAACACTTGTATCTATCAAATTATTTTAACAACCATAAAATACTCAAAATAATATAATCATAATCCATCACATACATCTAATCTACTCATAAACATATCACAACAAAATTATATATATATATATATATATATATATATATATATATATACACAAATAGATCACAGTTGAGGCATATTACAAATGTACAAATAGTTGGATATATATCATCCAGCTATCTGTACATCCAAATATGCCTCGACTGGGATCTATTTGTGTGTGTGTGTGTGTGTGTATACATACACACACACACACACGATTATCAACCACTGAGTGGGGAACTCAAAATATGAGACTCTCTTTCCTGGGGTAGGAACTTGTGCTCTTGCTTGTATTCCCTCAAGCCACCTATCATGCCCATATCCTCTCCCCAGACGTACATGTGACATAACATTTTATGTCAGGTAGTCTCATCAACACTATGTGCTCAAAATATTGTCTCCTCTATTAAAGCCCAATAATGCTTTGTTGTCACAAAAATAGGAGGTACCATATTTCCAACCCCCTGTCCATCTCCTTAGGTCACTCCCTTTTTCACCTCTGATGGAGTTCCTGGATCTTTGTAGCTATATCATAATACCTATCCCTTCCTCTGATATATATCCCTTTGCTAGATGGTCAGGTCTCTTTCTTGGAGCATTGCATCTCACTCCCGGCACATCATATACCACTCAAGATGAGATGTATCTAGATCTTCCTACAGCCATTCTATCTCTTCTACTCCACCTATCCTTTCCCATATCCTCTTACAGAAGTTACTACCTCTCCTCCTACTGGCACTACCTCATATCTTCCATGTGCTACCTTCTAAGCTCTATGGGCCACCCAATGTTGAGTCATGCACACCACATACCTATATGTAAGCCCCATATCATCCTCATCTATATCCATTGGCTCCACTACTTCCACCAATGGATCGACCATCACTAGACTAGGTAATTCCCTCTTGGGCTCATCACGTCTATATATGATTGGTGCCCAAGGCATCGTCTGCACCACTCAAAACTACCTCATCACGAATGGAAATTGTATCTCCTGCATCATATCTGGTATCCTCCACTAAACCTATCTCACTCTCCTCAAACTTGTGAGATGGATATATGTGTATGGTCATACGGGGAATCCTCTATATGGCCTCCATCTGACATCATTGACTGTGAGGCTCCCAAATATTTCCCCATACCAATCCTCTCCCCTCTCCCTTATCTCTATGAGCATGGTTGGATCTCCATCACATAAATCTAAATGTTAGGGCTATGTGATCACCTGTCACCCATGGAATCCATGGTGGCTTAACCACTACTATATTCTTGTATAAACAATGTAATAGAAATAAAAAACCCAAACCCGATCTCCTCTCTATCACATACATCCACATCTCATGATACAGCTGTGCTAGGAGTAGTGCCCTAAAAGAAAACATTATCCTTGCTACATAATATCATCCACGACTACTGTTAGGGCCCATGAGAATATCTCAACACCTGAATCCGATAGTACATATCAGGATATATCCATCATCACCAAGCATATAAACTGGTTCCCCAGCTCCACCAAATGATAATTGGTTTCAACATGAAAATCCCCAAATATAAAAGTGATGCATGGGGCTGTCGACATTAAAATTTTCCTCCGTAATTTCTATTTTATTAATGTATGTATTAGGAATAGGGTGTTGTTAAGTATAATTAGTAGTGGCATCCAATAGAAGATAACAGTGTCATCAGTATGGTGCCGCCAATAATGTAGAGTACAGTAACAGTCAAAGTACAATAGGAATGTTGTAAAAAGTAAATATTTGTCGTAAGTGGTCCGGTAATGTTAAAATGTCAAAGTTGGGATAAGTAGAGAAGTAGGGTCTACATGATTACGAATTAGAAATATTACATTTGTAATAAGGACAAAGAGTGATGTCATAAATATTTTGTATATTTTATTTGTGGAAAAGTCTAAAAAGGTGGAACCCATGTGAGATGATAAGGTTTATCTTATCTTAGAAGATAAGCCTACATGTAAAGGCAAGAGTTTAGGCATGGAATATGATTGGCCGGAAGATATTTCCTATCATATCTTAGAGATAAGGTGGATAAGCCTGAATTCCTATAAATAAAGAGGCCACCCCCCCCCCCCTCATTTGGCATGGAGAGAAGTAGTGAGAAATATTGTATGAGTAAGTGTGTAAAGGAAGCCATCATTTTGAAGGTGTGTTAAAGAAGCCATTAAGAGTTGTAATTTTGAAGTTTCTCCCATAGTTATTGTTTGAAGGCAAGTGAAGTTAATAACACTTGAAGAACCTTAAATATTAGGATTTTATATCACTCAAATCTCTCAATTGTCAAAAATCGTGTCTTTAAAATGAGCTTTGTTGGTTGTCTCCATCTCTTTTATAGGTGCGCTGACCCATTCACCATTGACTTGCCCAGTCAACTTCAACCCAAGAAAACTCACTATCAACCCTACCCACTCACCATCTATCCATTTTATTTTTCATCCAATATTTTTCCCAAATTATCTTTTCTTCCATTATAGACTTATTTGTCACCCATAACACACCATTCCTTTCCTTACATGGCTTATCTTTCTAGTTTTACCTATATACTTATCTTGTCACACATCATTAATCCTGTCCAGAAGCACACTCTGTTTCCATCTCGTTGTTCCCTCTCAGGGCACCATATCTCATCTCAAACCACCATTGTGGTAATTTTTTCCCTTTCCATCCCAATAGGATTCATAATTGTTTTATTCCTCATATCTGAAGGACATCGCATACTCTTTCACCCCACTTTGTTTCCTGGTATTATGTCACACCATTTTCTTGACCATCCTCACATTTTTTATGCAGAATTTTGATGGTTTCCTTTGACCCACTGGTCCCATGAATTGCACATCCATTCAAGTAGATCCTATTGGATTCCTTCTACACTAAAGTGATATTTTTTGAATCACAGGTCCATAGGACATTAACATCACCTCTGTTGAGATTGTGTTATGTTTGCTACCAATGTGTTTCCATGTTGCTGTCATATTTATTTTTAGTTTATCCTATCCAACTTGTAATGGTAAGATCACTCTCCACTTGGAGCATATTTTCTCTTATTTCCTCCTTTCCTCCATCCATCTCTATCAACCTAGTAATCAATTCCAATTTGTTTCATCAATCCCTAGTTTGAGGGGGAGCACCTCAATCATCATCTTCTATCACTTATGGTTTTTGTCTTACAATTTTTTGAGCAAAAACCACTTCAAGAAAGGGGAAAATGTAGACACCAAAATTTGGTTCACTTCTTCCCCATCATGTGTTTGATTTTTCCTTCATCGTTATCATGCACACTTGCACCCATATCCTATTCAAAATCCCTTTCCTCTCCTAAATCATATTTATTTCCCCTAGTTTCCTATTTTCCTATCTTAATCCTACAATTATTTCATCTCTTATTATTCACCCAGAATCACATTTAATCATTCTTAAACACATCTATTATCTTAATCACAACCATAAACCTCTCATTTATCTTCCCTGGAATTATCACCTATCTATATTTAATTTTTTCATCCATTTAACCACTCCTTAACCCTAATTTAACCCTAATGTGGCCTCATGTCTCGGGTTGTGCATAATCCCCATTAGCTCAATCAATGGTCATCCGCATTCAACAGTAACCCTATTAGAGCGTTGATGACCATATAAATGCATCATCACCACCTCCTCAAAAAAGATGACACTCTGGAGATTCAAATTCTAGTGAGATTTTACAGATTTATTTCTTTTTTGTGAGTTTTCATCAAAATCTTGACTTCATCTTGGATCCTTTACTTATTATTATTTTTATTTGAAGCTAGGAAATTATTTGGATACCTAGTTTGTTTCGTCACTTCTTCATTAATTTTTTTTATGTTTTTTCATCATCTCTGAACTCTACCATCATATCAGCCATCCTTGTTTAATTTTTATCTCATTTTCCATCTATCAACCATCACCAAACCCTAATTCAGCCTTGTTCACTGTCGATTCTTCCCTGGTCTCTATCGATCCAATCTACATCATTTTTTTCCTGCATTATTCCCCCTCTACCATCTATTTCTCATCCTCTATAACATCTATATATATATATATATATATATATATATATATATATATTTGACTTTGTTATTTTCTTATTTGGCACCTTTGGATCTCACTTTTATGTCATGGTCTTCGTTGAATACCTCTACCTTCCTCGGGTCACCATTGACTCTCTCTACCCTAACCACACCTGCCTACTTTCTAGTTTCTTTCTACTTCTTGTGTTTCTATACTAAGTCCAGGAAATAGTAAACATCCAAAAAGTCATTCTAGATTTTTTTTTTCTAGCCTTCAGATCTTCTCTATTCTTAGTAACCGTAGACTATCTTAAGTCACCTTTGACCATGTCTAGTTTTCTTCCCTTTATCTCAATTTATCATTAGTAGATCTCCTTTTGTTAGCACATCACTACATTTATGTTCTACTTATTTCTTGAATTTTATCTATCTTAAATTTTTGATCAATATTTCTAGGTAAAGTGGGTTGACATCCTCCCCAGGAAGTTCATCACTTATTAGAACTAACATTTTCAGGAAACCCACCATATAATCTACTAATATTTTTCTTTTCTAGTTGTCCTTTATGTTGTACACATTAACAAGCTCGCTGCGGAAAGGATTTTTGTCCCATCCTTCATCTTCACCATTATCAAACATTGGAGGTAGCCTTAAACCCTTCCAGATTTAGAGTTTCTTGTTTTCTTGCATACCATTTCATTAGCTTGGAACATGAGCAAAGAAATCATCAAACACTAAATCTTCCTTAAGGGCTCATTTGAAAAGTAATATTTTCAAAATACTATTAGGTATCTCATAAGAGAATCTTAGTAACTCAAAGATCTCCTAACTAGTTTCATTTCCCCTTGTTGTATTTTCTACAACTTAGTAATTGTCATTAAGTATAGGTTAATCATTGGTTTTACCTATCTAATCATTTGAATAGATTATCTTGTCATGATTAGTCCATTTAATACCATTAAATACATCTTCATTTCATTTTTTAAGTTTATTTTTGGTTTATATTTCAACATTCCTTTAACTTTGATTACTCTATATGAATTAATGCAATCAGAAATAATCACATAATTTAAAACAATCAACTTAATTATTAAACCAACCATATAAGTAGAATATCTAAATTTTAAGGTCAATTAATAAGATAATTCATAAACTAGATTTCAAGTAAGGAAAAATATCCCAAAATTCATTAATAATGATTCACAATAATAAACAAGTATAATACATTGGGCCATAGTGCCCTTTTTAAGATGTGATGATATTTCAATTGTCTATAAAAATTGATTACAAATAATTCTTTCATTTTTTTCATATGAACTCAATATGTAAAAATAGTTACATAATATAATTCAATCATTTACTTTTTGTATGCTAACATTTCCTATAAAATTATAAGAGAGAGAGATAGGTATGGATAAGTTCATATGAACTGACATGAGTCCACGTACTCTTATTCTATGTTGTAATTATAATGAAATAAAATAATAAGAGATGGATAAGAACTATCATCTTAAATCCCATAATTTATGTTATGAATTCTACCCAAAAACATATCACAATGAGACTTCATAATTATATAAAAAACATTATTTTTGCTACCACTGTATACAACTAGCTTGATAAAGCTTGGAAATTTAATCAATAATGGATCATAAACTGTATCACAAACAAAAATTACAAATCTAATAACTCATGATATTTTCTAACTAACTTCACAATAGTCATGCTTAACTATGACAAAATATTTCCATTGAACACATCTATTAATAATAGTATCAAAAGCTATCTAAACTAAAATCATATGAATGTTGAATGAAAAGGTCATTTCCTTCAATAAAATAAATTCAATGTTGTCCCAAAAATTCCCTCATTCACATTTGAAAACAACAATCAATTGAATCATAATTCAATTAACATTTACCAAACCTTTATACTTTCAAGTATCTCATTCACCCAACAAAATTACAGATAGATTAGAACTACTACTGGGAATGAAAAATTAAGAGAAAGACTATATCGAACACATATCTGTGATACATATGTAATTTATATATAATTAATGGAAAAAACATGTACATCCATAACCCCTTAATTCCCAAAAAGTTATTTTAAGTTTATAACCCATACAAATCCATTCAATTAACTCGATACATTTAAGAGGGAGAGAAACCTGACATTCCATACATTTACAAAAACAATTTCCCCCTAACTGAATCTAGTTTTTAAACAAGCCCCTAAAATCCACATATTCCATGCACTCAATATGGTATTGTTTATACCAATTATTCATATCAAAGATAAGATAATGAAAAAATAATAATCTAAAAATATCTATTAAACAAATGATAACAATACAACTCAAAGAAGAGCTATAAATAAAAAAAGTTTATTTTTATTTCACTCAACCCTTTAACCATTTTCTAGATCTAATAATAACCCAAATAAAAAGAGTATTCCCTTTCTAGTTTTCATATTTTGATCAAACTAAAAATTGTATTCACAATGTAAACAAAAATTCTCTAAAAAGATCTATAAAAACTAACTCCCTATTTATTTTCCAAATCATAAAACCCATATCCAAAAATGAGTTCAGAGGAGTGATAAAAATAATTCTTGAAAAAGGAGTTATAAAACTATATTTTATTTCTTTTGGCAGATCCTATATCAAAACCAAAAGCGTTTCCAAAGAGACAATACGTTGTCCACTCTAGTTTTCTTTTCCTAGATTTTACCAACATAATCAAAACCCAAAATGTTTTCTTTTCCTAGATTTCCTTACTGCCCCTCTATCTTCCTGCCCTTGTTTTATGAGTCTTGATGGAAACCATTAATTTCTTAACTTTTCCTCCTTCCCTTTAGATGAACCCATGGAACATGTTCTTGGTAGAGGGTTAGGTTTTTATCATAAATCCTAAACATATTCCTTTTGAACTTAATTGTTAGCATTGAAAATACTATTCAGGGGCTTCCTTCTCACACTTCTGAGGAAGTTCAACAAGATTGTTCTATTATATTAATGATAGCTAAACCTTGGGATTGAAACATATTAAAAGAAGAAACAATGTCTATAAGGAAAATTAATGAAAATAAAGACATTTTTGTCCTTAAAGCAGACAAGGGTAATGCAATTATTATTCTTGAAACATTTGATTATAAGTGAAAAATGTTGGATTATTTAAGATGTAGGAGCTAAATATCGGTTAATAAGAATCCTGTAAATAAGATAACGAAGGAGTCTATCGGGGTAATCAACAACTCATATCTAAGTGCAGAACAAAAATGAAATATAAAACCCTTATATCTGATTTTTCTGAGAATATATGGCTTACCTAAAATACACCAATCTAGCATGCCACTTAGATTCATTGTTGACATGATTGACTCGCCGACGTAAGGTTTATATAAGTATCTTATGGGGAAACTAATTTTTTTTTTTTGGAAATACATCCTCATTTATAAAAGATTCCACCAAATTTGTCCACACTATTGAAAATAAGAACGTTGAAAAAAACACATGATGATTATCTTTGATGTTATTTCTCTTTATTCCAAAATACCAATAGATGATGCCATGAGTGTGATTAAAGCCTTAACAAATCAAGAGTCGGAAAAATTAATTGAATTTTGCCTTCACTCCACTTTCTTCACATTCGATGGTAAATTCTATGAAAAAAATGAGGGGGCTGTGATGGGTTCCCCTTTGTCACTTAGTGTGGAAAACTTATTCATGGAAATATTTGAAGAGAAATCCCTTAGATTTTCCTCCCCTTGAAACTCAAGTGGTGGTATAGATTTGTTGATGACACAAATATAAACTAGAAACATGTCATGAATTAACTACAAAAATTGCTTGAAAATTTAAATATGCAATCACCACACATACAATTAACTATGGAGGTTGAAGAAAATGGAATGCTCTTGTTTCTTGATATTCTAATAAAATGGAATGAGGATGGATCTCTAGGAAGACAAGTTTATCGAAAAAATACTCACACTGACATATATATTAGAACCAACTCACAAGAGAAATATCTCACCAAATTTCTCATAAGGAATGGTGATAAGAAATGGAAAATCAAAGCCACTTCCAGAAGAGAAAAAATGGGTGTGTCTAGATCACCTTAGTCATCATATCTATGCATTGGGGGTAACAATAAATCTTTCCTACCCTATATTTCTGATTACTACTGATACAATTTTCAGGATATTAAAAAGAAAATGTGTTAAAAAAAAATTCAAACTTGTTATAACCATTATAAAAAAGTTTAAAACCCTAAAGATTTGGTTTATTCATATTTAAGAAAGGGGGTTTACTCTATACCATGTGTGTGTGGAAATACATACATTAGTGAAACTGGAAGATCATTAAAAATGAGACATCATGAACACTATAAATATTTAGAATATACCCAGGTTGGAATATCAGCTCTGATAGAACACAAATATATAACAAAGCACACCATTTGCATTAGCGACACAAAACTAATAGCTACATAATCATACTATGCAAACAGAAAACTGCATAAAGCTGTTGAGATTGAGAAACACAAAAACAACATAAATCACAATGATGGGTGAAAACTTAGTCAATCTTGGAAACCACTTTTGCATAATATAACTTCCCATAACCCCTCCATTATATGTTAAAATATATATTTTCGATGCTTTCTTTCTTTTTTATCCCTTTTGATTATTTTACTCCTCCATTGTGGTTGATTCCCTCTTCCTCGTGCTTCCATTATTCCTCTCATTAATTTCTCTTTCCCCATCCCCTTTATGTATTTCCTTCTCCTTCTTTGGATTCTATTTTATATGTTTTATGGTTTATTTTATCATTTTTACTTTATTAATATTCACATTTCTTCCGGATAGATATGTCTTTTGGTCGTATTAATTATTTATACTTGTTCACTTCTCATCCCTGCTCTCAAGAAAATTTCTCACCTTGATGATGGTTCTGGTATGAGAACCGAAACATTGGTGCTAATCCTCTCCACACAATATATCTAGAAGTTTATTTCTTCATTTAACCTGCGATATGAAGTTAAAATTTTGTATACAAAATTATCTAGTAGAAATGCTCATGACGGAGTTGTATCTAACTGTTATCTCATTATCAAATTCAAAACAAACCCAACAAGAAGACTTATTAATTTTACAAGCTTAACACAATAACAAAAATCCAAAAAATTTATATTTCCATATTTTACAATCAAAAACCAAAGAAAACATATTTATATTTCAACTCAAGCCAAAAATATATGCAATTATATCATCAGAATAACAATATAGAGTAAAAGTTTAAAAACCCATGTTTGTACTTGGCTTCCAATCCCTTTGCAATATTCCAAGTCGAAATATTCAAAACACCATCAAATATTATAACAACATATTTAAATAACAAAATGCCTTGATAATCGAAGACAACAACAATAAATCACATGCAACTATCACCCAAAACAAATTTCCGCCTAAAAATTCATGCACAACTCTAAATGGAGCTGCAAAAATAAAAAATGAAAATGAAACAATGCATTCAATGAATGCCTTAGCTTCCCTAAGAAGATAACATTTTCCAAGGAAAATTATCATAGTAAATTTGCACATACCTCATAATTTTCATGTCACATCATGAATTAAACTATAAACCTTTCTAAATACTCATTTCATATTTCCATACAACTTAAGTTTATTTAATACTATTCAAACCCACATAACAGTTCCATGAATACCAAATCCAAGATCCATAACATATAACTTAATCTCTAGTAGTCTAACGACCAGTTTAAATTCCACAATACATATTAACCCATGGTGATCCTATGACCAGTAACAAGCAAGACATATATATATATATATATATATATATATATATATATATATATATATATATATGTGTGTGTGTGTGTGTGTGTGTGTGTGTGTGTGTGTGTGTGTGTGTGTGTGTGTGTGTGTATACATACACATATGTGTATATACATACATACATACATACATATATATATATGTGTGTGTGTGTGTGTGTGTGTGTGTGTGTGTGTGTGTGTGTATACATATGTGTATGTATATACATACACACACACACACATATATATATGTGTGTGTGTGTGTGTGTGTGTGTGTGTGGTGTGTGTGTGTGTGTGTGTGTGTGTGTGTGTGTGTACATATATATATATATATATATATATATATATATATATATATATATATATATATATATATATATGTACATACATATATATATATATATGTACATATATATATGTATATATGTATATGTATATATATATATATAAATATATATGTATATATGTATATATGTGTATATATGTGTGTGTATATATATATATATATTCATTAGATTGTCATTAAACATATATATTTATTTATATATATCATATGTTTATATATATTATTAATATGTTTTATTATCAACTAACACTTCATTATTAACAAGTAATAACACAACCAGATCAAACATTCATTGTAAGGAGGGAAATTAACGATTTTAATAAATCAATAGATGAATTAAATTGAGGACGTTACACATCTTGTGGAATGATTGTGGGAGTGGCCAATTTTCTTTCTCTACAACCCTAGTTTTCTTCACTTGCAATTTTGTTTTATTTTTTTTCTTCACTTTCTCTCTTTGATGATTGAAAAGTAGCTAATTTATGTTTTCCTATGTCCACCTTGTATTATTTACATTTGCACATTTATTATTTTATCTAGGGACATGCTCCTTTACTTTTTGTACTCCTTCCTTTGTGGATTATTTTCCTTCTTTCATTTTACGTTTTTCCTTTGCCTTGTGGATTAATCTTATGTACGTGGATTTTTTAATGTGTTGAGGTGTTTTTCTTCCATCCATGGTTTTTCTAGTATTCCATATCTTTTGTCTTTATTAAATTGGTTTTCTTTCCTTTTCTTCATTCTGCAGTTTTCATTTTCATTTATTTTTTGCACTATTTTTCCTTTATTTTTTTAGGTGGTTTATTTGTTCTTATGTTACATGATTTCTTTCCATTGTTTCCTTCATTTTTTTGTTTTTTATTTATTCTTTACTTCATGGTTTTTTCCTTCTTTATTATCCAAGCCTTTTCATTTTCCTTTGGTTCAATAGTTTATACATTTGTTGACCTTCCTCTTCCCTTGTCTCGTAGGTGTGTTGTGGATTTGTGTAGACACTAAATCATGCACTTTGGGTAATTATTTAGTCCCGATTTCATACTATTATTCATATAGTTCTCAAGTGAAAAATAGTACTAATTAACCCATGTCTTTGGCCATTTTACTTTTCCTGTTTTCATTACTTTCGATCTTTCACTCATGTTTTTCGAGTTGTTTTTGTCACATTGTGTTTTATCACTCTGCCTAGGGAGCCCAGCCATGACTGTGGCACCCTAGGCACTATGATCCCATTTGGGGAACCTTGATCCTTTTTACACTTTACTCTTATCTTTTTGCCACTTTCTAGTCGTTTGATCTTTCTATCTTTTTTGTTTTCGGCCTTTTCGAGGTTAATTATAAAATTAGATCAAGAGAACAATATAAATATAAATTTATGAGGAAATAATGTGGGACCCAAGCACTAAACACTACTACAACCACCTAATGTTACGTCCATCAAAGGATTATACTACTCCATTTGCATTCATCTAGCTCCATCATATGGGACAAAGGCTAGTTCTTATGCATCACACTTCATAAGAAGGGAGTTAACTTTATTACATGCACCATTTATTTACATTCTACATCTAGTTATTACTCCCTCTTTACAAAGTGGGACTGGCACAAGACCACCTAATGATTAAACTAAAATAGAAATTTAATATTCTAATCTAATGTTATGGAAAGCAACAAATAACAGAATAAATAAATATTGAAATACACCCAAGTGACTAAGTAAATAAAATGTGAAACCTTAATGTGCAAGAAGGGTTACAAAGGCCTTATATGATTCACTAAGCTTGCAAGACTGTTTCACCATGGAAAATGACTAGATAGGAGGAAGAAACTTTCACACAAGGACTGAGAAAAATGCATATCAAATCTATCTGACTAAATTGATGTGCCTAAAGAAGGATAGCGGTGCTAAGGGCGCTCTAGTGTGAGATCTGGATACCTTGGTATGTGGAAATGACCAGGAAACCTCCTCTGAGGTGTCACTAAATGATCATCTATGTTTGATTCCTATCACATGAATGTTTTTGGGTGTCACTGTAAATCAGATAAAAAAGAAACACCTACTATGAAGTGTATTGTAGAAAACCAGCCTTGTGTCCCTTGTGATGGAGCTAGATTTATGCTAATGGCGTATTAGAAGCCTTTGATGGATACAACCTTAGGTGATGGGATTAGTGGTTAATGCTTGGTCCCTCATTAAGGTCTCATAACTTTATATTTATATAGTTTTCTTGATCTAATTTCATAATTAACCCCGAAAAGGCCGACCATCAAAAATATAGAAAGCTCAAACGATTAGAAAGTGCCTAAAAGGTAAGAGTAAATTGCAAAGAGGATTAGGGAACCTCAGAGGGGATAAGGGCACTTGGGGCACCCCAGTCCTAGTTGGGTACCATAGTCAAAGTGAGAAAAAAATAATGATATAGAACCAACTGGGAAAATACATGTGAAAGATCGAAAATAACTATAACAAGAAAAGTAAAATGGCCAAAGACATGGGTTAATTAGTACTCTTTTTCACTCAAGAACCATCTGAATAGTTGTATGAGACCGAGACTAAATATTTACCCAAAGTGTGTGATTTAGTGACTACATTTTCCCCCACTTTATGTTGGTGAGAAAACATCTCAGTAACATAAAGTAGATAAAGATGCGTACTTGATTTCCATGTAGAGTGAAGTAGAGAATGCGTTGAGGGAATAAATGAAGCATGGAATGAAAAAAATATGGAGCATGGAGACTAAAGATGAAGAAGTGTAAAAAGTGATGAGAGTTACCTAGGGAGAAAGAGAATGTGTAAATGTCAATGTGTGTGATGTACCTGCATGTTAGTATGTTGTGTGTGGTGTTGTTATTGATTGTTTACTTCCCATATGGATGGACCTGCAAAGGAGAAGAAGATCAAGTAGTCAAATACATATGTATATGTGTAAAAATCACATGTATATAGTAAGAAGATTGTAATGAAAGTATGAAAATGAAAAAGGAACATGTGCACTTGATCCATGATGAGAAAAAGGGTATAGAAAGGATATCCTATAACTATCAATGAAGTGCAAGTTTTTTGGACAATCTCATGCCACTATGGCCAAAAAAGTGTAGGGAGGAAAGTAAGATGTTCCTCCAACTTGTAACTGCTTCCCTGAGAATATGAAAATATCTCTATATTGTCTAGTTTTATGGGAGATTTGACGTCATTGGCCAAAGTTGTGTAGGGAGGAAAGTCTGGTATATCCTCTAACCTGTAACTGCTCCCTTAAATGCTAAGGACAACCTGTCATGTAAAATTCGTTTTGTATCAGAGTTCTATAGACTTTTCTGAACCTACTCATTGTATAACCCACTGTGTCATGGATGGAAAACCAAACAAATGAACTGTACCAGCACTGTGTTATGTAGTGTGTAAACCCCAAATAATGGCCTCCCTTTTTGGGGGCTCATACAATGTCATGGATAGGAGAATGTGGCCCTAAAAGAGGACCAAACGTGTAAACTACAACTTTTCCCTGTATGGGAGAGGGAATGTGCTTGGCAGAAACCAAGGCACACGTAAAAAATTGGCTGGAAAACAAGTGTTAGTACGAACAAGCATGCATATAAAAGACAATTGTAAGCTACTAAAACCCTGTGTAAGCTGTGATGAAAGTAAACACACAAGAAACCATACATAGAACATGAAAAATGGGTTACAAACATGGGACACCACTCACAATGTCACAAGAAACTCAAAGCCATAGTACCCGGAGACAATCATGCAAATATGCACACCAAACAAAGGGCAATGCCAATAAACAATATCAAATAGAGACAAGCAAGTACAAATAACAGATAGCCATGGTAATAAGTAATCGAAAAAAATAAATGCTACACATGAAGCACTCTTTAGCATGTTATACAGATAACCCATATGTCAAAATTTTGTACAACAAATAAAGTAAAGTGTTAAGTACAAAATGAAACAATAACACATGTAGTGAATGAAAGTGGATGCCCATAGTAACTGTTGTTGGATTAGTAGTAGCTTAGCATCCATGCTATGTGTAAGAGACATGTATCTGTGATCAAAACTAGAAAATGGTATGAACACGTGTGTGTGTGTATGGTAAAGATAATGACATACAAGAAATCTATCTAGCATGTGTAATAAAGAAAACATGTACAAGTAAATGCAAGTGAGAGTAAAAGCAACCAAGATATGCAGTATGTTGTGAGTGTGAATGGAATGGGATGCAAAATGGATGATAGGATTTGCGTGCCCATGAGTGAATGGAGTTTTATGCATTGAGGTTCATTTTTTAGTCCCCTTCAGAAGTCAAGAATGAACCAAAAATGAGAGTGCATCATCGGGAAATGGTTGAACTATGTGTTGTGTGTAGCGTGATGTGTTGAAAAGTGTACATATGGAACATGACATAGGGATGAAATGTGCTTGACCCTATAGCCTAAGCATATATCACAACAAGATGAATGAAGGAGTGATGATTTATCCTAAAGTGTATATCACCAAATGATGATTATAACAAGTGATGGTGATGCTAGATTAGGTGAAGATGTAGCCTACAACATATATCACTAGAAGTGGTGTTATAGCCTAAGCCATATACCACTAAGTGATGTAAGTGGAAGTGATGATGTAGCCTATGGATTTTATCACTAAACTAGGAATGTCACATGATAAAAGGGTGAAGGATAAAATTGAGAATGTGATATGAGGTCCATTTTTCATGTATACCCTTAACAATCCATTATGGACTATGGGACTAGAGTGCGTCATTAAGTATTGAGTGTAGCATGTAGAATTATATGCATACAATATATGTGAGGATGAAAAACAACCATTTGATTTGTAGAATATGAAAGGTGTAGTTTCTATTGTGCAGTGTATCGAGTTGATGTGTGTAGGAAGCCCTCAACAGTCAAGTGTGAACTAAAGCACAAGAGTGTGTCATTGGGAAATTGCCAAAACTAAAATGTAGATGAAGAATCCAATTTAGAAGGTTGATGTGTGATAACACAAATTCAGGAGATGTATTGATGCTAAGATGGGGGGATATGTGAATGTTATGCCCCCCAAGTGTGTAAGATGTTGGGCCCCTGAAATATTGACTAAGTATGAAGGCGCGTGGCTACGTGGGACCCTAGTTACAGGATGGTACATGCAAGGCTAAAAGTTTGTAAGAGAAAAGGCTCAAGGAAGCATATAGCGCGTGACACATGCAAAAGGAGGTTCAAGACTTAGCCGATTTAAGCAACAAAGGTAGAACACGTGAAAAGCATAATCAGTTACATGTGGATAACATGCTAGCCTAGCAACAGGTGGCCTAGGAAAAAGCATGCCAATAAAGGAATCTTCTAGAAGACCATCATGAGATGGAGTGGAGAGCTCAGGCCTGAGGAAACATGCTCATTAAAGGACCACATTTGACACTTGGCGATGGATCTGAGGGCGTGCAGCAAGGTGAGTTAGCAGTAGTGGGGAAAGGTGATAAATACAAGTGCTTGTGGACCAAGAAAGGTGTGTGGAGATAGAGATAGAGACCTAAGAGGACAAGGTAGGAGAGATACACATAGAGAGAGAGAGAGATAACATGGGTAGAGCTCTACAGGATTACTGCGAGTGGGGCTCTGATGTATTGAGCTCAGCATTGTAATTTCTTTTCTATTTTTTTGCATAGTTATATAGGTCTAGTGATGTGCATGACTGCATAGTCTGCTTGTCTATGGCTCTTTATAATGAACCAATGAATACAATGAGGTTACTTATTATAATTAGATATGAATATCAATGGGTTTCATGTATATTTCATTCATAGAAGTTATCTTTCTTTTCATGCTATGAATGAATGGTTGTAGATTTCTTTCTGTTATATTATGTGTTATGGATTCTTTTAAAACACACAGTCTGAAGAAACTACAAGGATCTGAAGGTTGTCTTGAGCCCCATAATCTTTGTATGTCTAAACTTCTTTCCTGAATACTCCTATACTAATCATTGATGAATGATTCCCATCTAAAAGCTCACATAAAAGAGAAACTTGGCACCCACGCGTGCCTTGAGGTGAGTGCTCAGCTTCTGCTAGGTGATAGGCCGGTGCACGCTTGGGATTCCTTCCTCTTATAATGGGAGTAAAATTGACTACATCTTGGTTTTGTTGCCGGGACCTCTTTTCAAAGTTGTAGTGGGATATAACATGCATCATGATCTGTGTAAAGAGTAATGACAGATCGGTTGACATTGGAAAATGTTGAATCATGGTTCAAGAGCATGGAGGATGAATTTTCCCAGAGATTCAGCACTGGACCTGAGTTTGATACACGTAGATGGGTAGAGGAGAATCTCTACCATGATCTATATGAGACTTTTTTCTGCTTGCTTCCCAGTAGAGTTATTTGGGTGGCTTTTAACCTATGCATCTAGATCAAGTTGGCATTATGGATCACGGATATGGACCAAAGAAGACTACCAAAGGTTGCAGGATGTAGATCTGACATGGACCCATGTTGTAGATCACTGGTGGGGAGGAGTACTAGCTAGCTACACTGCTGGAATACGCCATTTCCATGTATTCTTGTCCAGAGGTTGCTGAGTTTGAGTTTCTACGAGAACCTAGGGGATCGTTTCTACGTGTTATCCCTCTAGCTATGAATATATTGATGGTTACCATGAGTCTAGAAGCACTCCCAATGGCTGGCTAAACCATTTTGAGTGCTGGGTAAGGAAGCTCGAGTGGAGGAAGATGGCAGATGATACGAAAGAAAAGGAGAGGGAAGAAAGATGACTCAAGTATGGTGAAGCACGTGAAAGGGAGATTACTAGATGACGCAAAGCTGCTAGTGTGATGGATCTATGGAAGATAGACGTTGTGGGAAGGAATTGAGGTTCACGTGGAGACGATGTGGAGCCTGAGTAGTCTGTGGTACCCCATCTTGGCAAGTGCGTGAGGGAGACCCCTTCAGCTTCTGGTGAGAGTTTCGTCACATGGAGAAAGGAGAGTCATTGGCACATATCTGAACCCACCAGTGATCGAGCCCTGGCGCTTGAGTTTTCCTGAACTAGGAAGAAGTATTGATCTAGTTGAAACTAGTGGAAGAAATAGATCTGCACCTAGGAGATACAATTTTACATTCCCTTCTTCTATGGCTACACATATTCCAGTATTTGGAGGAGTTTTTGGACAAGGGGAAAGTGTACAAACTTTTGGTCTCACATCAGGGGGTGGCACGGGACAAAGTAGCGGTGGTGGGGCACCATCACAGACCATCGGTGCACAGTTCAGTGGGACCATGGGGGCACTTGGCATAGCTCCTACAGGCCCTATTGGACCCAGTGGTCCTGGTGTATCTAGTGGCTCTGGAGGTACAGGACCTGGTGGACCTAGTGGATCAGGTGGTGGAGGAAACACCGGAGGGAACCAAGGCTCTGGTTCAGGAAAAGGACCCCAACCACCACCTCAAGTTTTCTTTGAAATGTCTCTGCACTTACTAGATTACAGGGGCATTGAGGATGCTGTGGAACATGTTCACAAGTGTGAACTGCTATGGCGCGCGAAAGGTATCACAACCCCAGAATGAAAGGCTAGTCAATTTGTAACCATGTTGCAAGGGCACGTGCATAGCTGGTATAGAAAGTATGATCCTCATCAAAATAGTGGTGGATTACACTGCCTTAAAGAATGCATTCCTGGCAGAGTTCCACATTCCTAAGTTTGAGCAAAAAAGCATTAGCACTTTGAAGGAGATACAACAAGGAATGGCAGAGAGTGTGTGGGAGTATGATGCATGCTTTAAGACTCTCTTGTCTAAATTATCATATGATATACATCCTTCTCAGCATACACAGTGGTTTGTTGGAGGATTGATCACCCCTTTTAGAAGGGCCCTGTCTCATAAGACTTTCACAAACCCACGCGAAGCATTGGAGGCTGCCTTGCACACCGAATCCGTTGGTAGTATTGATACTGGCATTAGCCCATTCTTAGAGGCTTAGATTGCTGCTATGGCTAAATAGTTGGAAAATCTGTCTACGAACTCGGTCCATGAGACTCACAGTGGTTTGTGGTGCATAGATTGTGAGATAGAGGGGCACGTTAAGGATAATTGCCCCCTGAGGGTGGTACGCATTGTAACATTAGATTGTGAAATCTATCATGGGGACCATGATGCCAGTAGATGTCCCTTTCTATAGCAACACGTGTAAAAAAGAATGTATCCTGTTATTGCAAGATTTACACCTCCACGACCCATGATACTAAAGACTGTAGGCTCATTGATCAGATACATGAGGCCATTGATCATGGGGGTGTGCCAAACCAACATTGCCAGTAGTTCTAAGAATGATGATCACCGTTATGAGGAGCACGCAGATGGAGGCACGTGAGGAAAAGGTTTTCGAGGAGGATTCCATGGATGAGGTAACCATGGAGGAAGGAGTGAGTTCCCATGAGGGACATGTTTAAACTGTGGATCTATAGAACATTACAAGCGTGAGTGCCTGGACTTATTGTAGTGCTCTTGGTGTGGAAAGAAGCATAAGTATGAGGAGTGCCCTAAGTTATATGAGCATATGAATCAACAACACCAGAAGGAAAAAGGCACTGCGATGGTTAGCATCAAGAAGGCAGACATACAATGGATGCCTTGGGTAACACGAGATGAAGGTTTGGAGCCTATTTTGGTAACAACAAGGGCAAAATCCACACGCACAAGAGAGATACCAAGATAGAAGAGCCTCATTTTGAGAGAAGAGGTCATTCATGGAAAGTACCCAGACCCCACGCATCAGAAGGAGATATATCAGGACACCATGGATGTTATTCGAAGCTTGCAAGGGGAGATCTAGTGTCTAAAGGAGTAATCCAGGAGGGAGGAACAAGGAAGGAGGATCGAGGCACAGAAAGATGACCTGGATGAGGTCAAGGAGGTGTGCAAAATGCTAAGACAGGAGAACATCATTCCTTTGCTAGGATCCTTGTTGAGAGAGAAGGTACCACACGCCGAGAAGAGCGTGAGAGGTAGGTCTTGCATGCAAACCTTCCCCCTCATAGCCTCGACTATGACAAGGAGATTACATTGAATGCAGTTGTGGATGGATGGCTCCTCAGTAATATACTCATTGACACTGGCACAGAGGTTAATGTTTTGACTTTGGATGCATGACATCAGATGGGGAGACCTGCGTTACAGCCATCTTCAAATGTGTTGTATATGGAAAACAAGACTAAGGAAATGCCCATCGGTGTCTTGAAGGATGCAACTATTACTATCCAGGGAGCCAAGTTTACTGGGGACTTCAAAGTCTTGGTGCTCACCGAGGTGGATAATTTCCCAGCACTACTTGGGTGCCCTTGGTGTTACAAGAACAATGCAGACCTCTAGGTTCAACAAAGGGTACATCAATTTTGAGAACAAAGAGGAGTGGTTCATTATACCCCTAGTTGATGGGAAGTCAGTACCCTACATTGAACCATTGGGAGAAGAGGTTTTGGACAAGATTTATGTGCACTCAATCAGAGACCTTGAGATGGTACACCCTATTAACGGGGTTATCCAGTTTGAGGATGCTCAGTCAGTGAGTGATACCACCAGCCTGGCATGTGATAATTGGGTGCATGGGACTTACAAATTAATGGGATGGCAGTTGAGAGGATCGGTGACCAAGGTAACTAAGGCATGCACATGGTTTAGTGCCTTGGGGGAAAAGAACTTCCCAAGTACTCCAGAGGAGCCTTCCCTGAGGTCTTTCTGTAGGAGATAGAAGCTCAGTGGAAAAATGAAAAGGAATGAAGAGGGATGCTAAGTTACGTCTTGCTCGGCACAACAACTCGTTGGTGGGCCATTACGCATCAGGAGATCCTTTTAGAATGGTACGAGGTAAGAATTGCTCTCTCTGTCAGATTTTCTAGAAGTAATATACCCACCATCATCAAGGAGTACCATGGGAAGGAGCCCACCTCTTTCCATATCTAGGAGTGTGAACGGGTATGGAGAGAAGGTGCGGAAGCCTTACCACCATCCCTCTGGGTGCACAATTTGTATTCTACACTACAGGGTTGTGCGAGCACATGGTACATTCATTCGGAGACACGCCGCCAAACAAGGAATTGGCAAGAGCTTGTGGCTGATATTATTCAAGCCTTTGAGTATCAAAGTACCAAACCATTGGTTGATAAGGCCTTGCAAGGTATCAAGTGCCTTACAATGGGGGATAATGCCAGAATGGAAGATAGGCTGTTGGAACTACTAGGTGAACCAAGATTGGAGGCGCGCCTCGAAGAGATTGAAGAAACAAGAAGTTATCCCAGCTTGAGCATGTGTGTTTGGAAAAGGAAAAGGGAAAGTTAGTATATGTGATTGATGGAGAGGAATCAGAGAGTTTAAATGTTAGCCATTCTATGGGGACGCGCAAAGTGGTGGGTAGTGCAGATGCTCGCGCGCGTGCCTACCATGAGCCTTTAAAGACAAAGAAGGTTAACATCGGTTCAGGAGAAGAACCTAAGGAAGCTATTATTGGGGATTATTGGACAGAGAAGGAAGTATCAAAGATCATTGATCTATTACATGAATTCGAGGATTTATTTCCACGCGGGTACCATGAGTTAAAAGGTGTCCACCATTCCTTAGGGGAGATGAGGATAAAACTGAAGGAAGGTGCACACCCGTTAGAAAAAGGCCCTACCGGATGAATCCCAACTTATGCATGAAGGTTAAGGAGGAGATAGATAAGATGATAGCTTCTGGGATCATTAAGGCAGTAGAAGAATCAGAATGGATAAGTCTGATGGTAATTAGCATCAAGAAGGATGGGCAGATTAGAATTTGTGTGGATTATAGGGAATTGAATGTAGTTTGTGTCATTGATCCATTTCTGACCCCCTTCACTGAAGAGATTCTGGAAGGAGTCGCTGGGCACGAAATCTATTCCTTTACGGATGGATTTTCAGGATACCACCAAGTCTGGATTGCAAAGGAAGACCAGGAGAAGACAACTTTCACCACCAAGTGGGGAAGTTTTGCATATACGGTCATGCCCTTTGGGTTGAAAAAATGCACCTGCTGTCTTTTCACGCATAGTGGTGCAAGCATTCCAGGACTTCATTCATAAGTTTCTTTAGGTTTACTTGGATGATTGGACAGTATATGGTCTGGTTAAGGACCATTGTGACAACTTGAGATTAATGTTTGAAAGGTGTAGGCAGTTGAGGATATCCCTCAACATTAAGAAGTGTGTGTTTGCTACACCCTTTGGGACTTTATTGGGGCATATCATATGTAAGGAGGGCTTACTGGTAGATCCCGCTAAGGTTACAGTTATTGTGGGATTAAGGGAACCTACTAGCCAGAGCGCAGTGTGTAGATTCCTTAGGCATATGGGATATTATAGAAAATTCATTAAGGGGTATGCCAAGATCGCCGTGCCTTTAGAGGAGCTGCTTAGACACAAAAGTACCTTCCATTGGGGAAAGGCACAATAGAGGGCATTTGATACATTAAAAGATAGGCTTATTACCACACTATTTTGTGATTTCCCTCTTGGGACAAGCCTTTCCATGTCCATGTAGATGCCTCAGGAACCGCCATTGGAGTAGTACTTGCACAACCAAGTGAGGGGATTGTTGATCATCCTCTCTGTTTCGCAAGTAGGAAGTTAACACTAGTAGAGAAAAATTATACCACAACCAAGCACGAGGCATTGTCAATGATCTATGTGCTTTTCAAATTTTGACAGTATCTACTGGTAACACCCTTTGTATTCTACACCGACCACATGGCATTAAAGTATTTAGTAAACAAACCCGTTCTTCAAGGGCGCATATGTCGATGGGTGTTGTTGTTTCAAGAGTTTGAGTTCACCGTTGTAGTGAAACCTAGAAAAAGCAATTGTGGACCTGATCATCTATCAAGAATTGATTCAGGAGAGGACACACAAAGTATTGAGGAAACAATGCCAGACGCACAACTGTTTAGATTGCGGCACGCACCCTTGGATTTGGAAGAGATTGTTGTATTTTTAAAAGAAGGTGTGGCACCAGATGGAATGAAGGCATTGGAGAAAAATTAGTTGGCCATATGCATCATGCCCTACATGTTGATTAGTGGAGATTTATACAAATTGGGACGTGATGAAGTTTTGCGCAGGTGTGTGTTAGAACATGAGCACCTTGGCCATAATGGAGGAAGCACACGGAGGAAGTGTGGGTGGGCATTACGCAGGTGATGCCACCACGCACAAGATTTTAATGGCAGGTTTATGGTGGGAAACCTTGTACAAGGATTGTAGAGATTATTGTAAAGCATGTGACCACTGTCAGTGCATTGGCAAACTAGGAAGGAGAGATGAAATGCCTTTGCATCCTATTCCTAGCACGAAGCCTTTTGAAAAGTGGGTGATAGACTTTGTAGGACCTATTGCACCAGCAACGTGTAGGACTGGGTCACGTTATTTCATCACTTGCATAGATTATCTCACAAGGTGGGTGGAAGCAGCCCCAACTAAAGATTGCATGGCAGCAACGACAACAAGGTTCCTATGGGAGAACATTATCACAAGGTATGGATGCCCTTTAAGTTTGACCAGTGATAGGGGTACGCATTTTCTAAATGAGACCATGAGGATCCTACTATCTGAGTTCATGGTGGCTCATCATAAGACTATGCCCTATCACCCTCAAGAAAATGGAACCATGGAAGCATTCAACAAAATACTAAGTCATACCTTGACCAAGATCTGTGATGTTGGAAGACAGGATTGGGATGACAAGGTATCAACAGTTTTATGGGCTTACATGACTACGTATAAAAGACTAAATAAAGCCACACCTTTTCAATTGGTGTTTGGCATGGAAGCTATTTTGCCAGTTGAATTTATGTTACCTTCTCTGTGAATAGCGCGTGCAGGAGGATTAGCCGATGAACAAGTGCTGGAAGAAAGAATTGATGAACTAATGAAACTAGATGAGAGATGATCACTTTCCCGTTGGAGCCAAACAAGAAAAGGTAAAGCAAAAGGCTTGGCATGATCACCATATTAGAAATAAGAAGTTTGAGGTTGGGAAGATGGTGTTACTGTATGATTCTAAATTTCTATGCCATCCTAGGAAGTTGAAATTCCATTGGTTAGGTCCCTACACAATCTCATACATCCTTGATTCGGGCACATGCCAGTTACAAGAGCTGGACAAAACAAAGTTGCCTGGACACTTTCAATGGCAGTAGGCTGAAATCCCTACTATAAATAAGTCTTCTTGGTGTTTGTAAATAAGGTAGTTTTGTCCAGTTAGTCTAGAATTTTCCCTTACGCATTTTCTTTTCCTTGTGTTTCCCTTTCGCGTTGTTGTTTTGTTTTGCGCCTTGGGCGCTGGTAACCTTATTGATATTTTTGGAGAATTTATGAGTGCATAGAGGACCACGCATCGTTTAAGTGTGGGGTGGAGAAAAGTGAAGAAGCGTGCGTGATTAAAAGTACCAAGGAAGTTGTGTTGAAGAGCCTTGTTGAGTAGCCCGGTTAAAAGAGAGATGAAGAGAAAAGATAGAATGGTTGGTGCCAGGGTAAAGCTACTCATAGATCCCGCGTACAAAGGAAAATGAAGCACATTTAAAGCAACATGAGGTAGGTGAAAGCAAGAATCTAGACAGAAGAAGTGCCTTCGGCGCAGGCTGAGTGCACGTGTAAGAGTCTCCTGTCAGGTTGGTTTGGTTGCGCGCCAAAAGGTTGGAGGAGTTTTCACGTAGGAAGGGCACATGAGTAAAGGCGCTGAAGATGGTTTTGTTTTAAAAAGATCCACATTAAATGAACAAATTACGGGGTAGGTAAAGTAGCATTTAATGACCAAAAAAAGGAAAAACTATAAATAGAGGGTCGGGGCACTCTCATTTTACTTTGCGAAAACAAAGAGTTGGAGATATAAGTGAAAGATATAAGCTAGGACGTTTTCATATTCGATCAGAGAGAAGATCTGTGTGATCAAACAAGTAAAGAGCCAGTTTGAGATTGCGAACCAGAAGGAAGGAATTACACGGGCTTGGAATGAAGTGAAAAGACGTTGTTTTGTGAAGAATTTATCGAAGTTAGGGTTCGGCAAACTAGGGCACGTGTTTAGGAGATTTATATCACTGATCTAAGATTGAAGGTTGGGAGAAGGAAAGTAGAGTAACAAGGAGAGGACTGGAGTAATACAATTACCTCGACCATGGCACCAAAGAAAGGGAAGGGCAAAGCAAAGGCTAAACAACTAGAACCCGAGGTGGAAACAAACGAAAGAATGGTATGCAGAAATGTAGTACCCTGACGGAGTGATGATGGGAAAGGAATGGGAATCCCATTTGAGAAACATACCAGTCATGTGACTATAATCACCATACCAACACTATAGAGAAAGAAATGACATTAGAACTTGGTACGCCCAACCAACAAGTGAACACCTGCAAGGGTTGCCTATCTACAATGATGACATGAAGGTCAAGCTGGCGAAGGCAGGGTTGTTGCAACTCTACGAGTTGCCTTATTTTGGGAAGCCAAATCACTTGTACCAGTGGTTGATGTCTCAGGTGCATGAGGACTACTTCCACTTTGTTGGGTGCAAGATGCGCGTAACTCCCCAGTTGATTACATAGTTTACAGGCCTCATATGCGAGGGAGATAGCCTGGAAGATGACCTTAGTGACAAGGAAGCTATTCAAGAGACCATCACAGAGTATGCCTGCAAGAAAGGGTTGTGGTATTATGACATCTCAGACATCAAGGACCTAGTTATGAAGATGGCCACACACCTGGTAAGGAAACTGAATGGCCAAGAAAGGTGGATGCAAGTCAACAAGCCATGGCTGCATGTCTGCAGGAAGATCGCAGAGGGGACTATTTACAACTTGTCTACATACATTGCCGAGGAAATTGTAAAGTGCGCAAAGTAAGGGGACATGATCCTCTTTGGCAATGTCTTGCTCACCATAGTATTTGTAGAAGTTGGAGTGCCAAATGCACCAAATAAGTTTGTGTGGGAGTACCCAGCCGAAGACCCTTCACCGTGAAGAGGTTTGAAAAGTATGCATGTGATACAATGAACGGCTCCCCACAAAGCGCGGCTTGAAAAATGGTATACACGCTTGAGAAATGCATTCAGGGCAGAGTGGAGGATCCCTGAACAACTCCCAGCAGCCACACAAGGAGAATCTGAGTTCGCAATGTACCAACACTTTTGCTTGGGCAGGTTCAAACTTGTTGATGAATCATGGAGCCCTTGGTGCAAGCTCCCTTTCGCATTCACTGCCCAGTACTTCCAAGTGGGAGTGAAAAAATTTAAAGAGTCGAAAAAGCTAAGGCTGGAGCTAGGTAAATTGGACCAGGAACACAGGGATATGAGGAAGAAACTGAACTATCCCAGAGGTAAGCGCACGTACGTGGAGAAGTACATGTCACATGAGATCCACATGACTAGACCAATAACACTTCCTATTGCTGGAGGATCCATGACGCACGTATACGTGTGCATAAGGCTGAAATTCAAAACGACGCGTACTTGGTGGATGAGATCTCCATACCTAAAGACCCCCTAGGAATGAAGAAGCCAGTGTCTAAGAAGAGGGGCAGAGGAGAGGAAGGAGCACCAAGTGTACCAACTACTCAGATAGTGAGCATGCCTTCTACGAGCACCAAGCCAAGCACCTATGTTCGGAGGAAGAAGTCCCTAGTAAAGGAGAAGATGCCAGAAGTAGAGGCACCTGAACAACCCACCACCTTGGAGGAGTCACAAGAGGAAGAAGAAGGCAAAATCTCCTAACCAGAAGCAACCTCTCAGGAAGAAGTAGAAGGTAGATGAAGAAGCTGACTCGGAGGTGACCGACAACATGGAGAGATATCTGGGAGAAGGAGAGGATGAGAGTGAAGAGGGTGGCGATGAGGAGAAAGATCCAGAAAAAGGACAAGGAACCTTTGGAACCTCGCATAGTTAGTGTCTATGACTCGGAGGAGGAGAGTGGAGAAGAAAAGCAAGAGTTCATATTTGCACGGACGGAAAGGCGCAAAAGGAGATGAAGGCACTGAAGATACAAGGGTAGAAGAGAGGGATGCCGAGGGTCAGAGAGCCACAGATTTTACCAAGGAGTAGATAACCGAAGTGGCAGAGTGAGAAGAGAAGAAGATGCTCGAGATCCTTGTAGACTAGGAATTAGAGTGGAGCGCAGACATAGTGCTAAAGGAAGGAAGGGAAGAGAGCGGTGAAAAGGGACATGACAGCCTAGGAGGCCCTCGCTCTGATAGTCAGCTTCCCTAAAGGTGCGTGCTCAGTAGAAGACCTCTGGATGTAGAATAGAGGCAGATGATGGGCTACGTGGATGACTCAAGGAAGGTGCTACGCACACGATTCTAGAGCACGGTACCCACCAAAAGACTTATAGCCATGGGATCGTTCGAGAAGGAGGGTGTGTACCCTAGGACCAAGAAGATGCTTTCTTGGGCATTTGAATCCCAATGTCGACGAGCTGGACTTTAAAGTCTGCTAGAAGGCACTTATCATGCTGCCAAATTCTAAGGGAGACAACCCCTTAGTAAATTCCCAGGAGCTCATAGATGAGCAAGTATGTAATGCTCTAAACAAGGTTGCAGTGGAAACAGAGGCAAGACTGTTCTCGCGCAGAATGACAACATAAGGGCTTTAGATGGAAAGCTGGCCAAGAAGGAGGGGAGAGTTGGCTAAGGTGGCCAGAAACTTAAAACAGGAGGAATTAATTAGCACACAGCTAAGGAGCAAGCTTGCGGAGGATAAGGCAAAGGTGCAGGAGGTCTATAAGAAAGTAGACTTGATAAAAAGTTCCATCATCTTGAAACACCTAGATCTAACGCCTATCCCCCAGAGGTACGCATCGATGTTGGAATGCCTAGAAGACTTAACGTGCATCCTCACCATGGAGAGGTGACCCTTGGCATTGGAATCTGCGGAGGAAGTAGCCTCGCACCTGAAGGAGGAGGATCGGTTAAAGGTGATAGCACTAGTTGCCAAGTATAGCAAGGTGCTCACAGATGTAAAGGTTGCTTCCCAATCTGTTGAGGCCGTATATGACACATGCACAGATAGAGATAAGGTGGCGAGCTCCTTGGTCGCAACACTCGAACAGAGCTGAGGGAGTTCCAAGAGAAGAATAAAGGAAACAGGGGCGGAGCAGGTTAGAGTCCTGGCGGAAGTAGAAAGAAGATCCGAGGAGATTGAGGCACTAAGGGGCTCAACCAAGACACAACTAAAGGAACTGTATCCTCAAATTACCAGAGGAATGGACAAGCTCACAGACCTGGATAAACATATGGAACAAATTGTGGACACTTTGGGTGCCCAAGGAGTTGGCCTAAGTTTTGATGAGGTAAACCTCCTGGTTTGGCGACCTCTATTAGAAGGCGCAAAATGAGGTCAATACATGGAATAAGTTGGAGGCAGTCTTACGGAAGGACTTCCCTAGCCTTTTGGTTTAGTGTTCCTCCCCATTCTTCATTGTTTCCCCTATTCTTTCATTCCTTATTCATCTTTGTAATATTTATCTACATCTTAGTTCCATTTGAACCAACTTGCACCTTGGTCAAGTAGAATGTTTCTGAGGGCGGAGAACAGGCATAGTGTGGGGTGATGTTGGGCCACTGAAATATTGACTAAGTATGAAGGCATGTGGGCGTGCGGGACCCCAATTACAGGATGACGCGCAAGAGAAAAGGTTCAAGGAATCTTATAGCGCGTGGCACGCGAAAGGAGGTTCAGGACTTAGCCGATTCAAGCAACAAAGGCAGAACACGTGAAATGCAGTGATTAGATGTGCGTAGATTAACATGCCAACCTGAAAACAAGTGGCCCAGGAAAGAGCATGTTAGTAAAGGAATCTTCTAGAAGACCATCATGAGATGGAGTGGAGAGCTCAGGCCTGAGAAAACATGCCTTGTCGAAGGACCACAATTCGATACTTGGCGACGGATCTGAGGGCGCGGCAAGGCAAGTTGGCAGTGTGGGAAGGTGATAAATACAAGGTGCCCACGGACCAAGAAAGGTGTGTGGAGATAGAGATAGAGACCTAAGAGGAGAAGATACGAGAGATACACACAGAGAGAGATAACATGGGAAAATCTCTGCAGGATTACTGCGAGGTGGAGCTCTGATGTACTGAGCTCAACTTTGTAATTTCTTTTCTATTTTTGCGTAGTTATATAAGCCTAATGATGTGCATGATTGCAGTCTGCCCGCTATGGCTCTTTGTAATGAAACAATGAATACAATGAGGTTACTTATTACAATTAGATATGAATACAGTGGGTTTCATGTATTATTTCGTTCATAGAAGTTCTCTTTCTTTTCATACTATGAATAAATGGTTGTAGCTTTCTTTCTGTTATATTATGTGTAATGGAGTCTTTTAAAACACACAGTCTGAAGAAACTACAAGGATATGAAGGCTTTCCTGAGCCCTGTAATCTTTGTATGTCTAAACTTCTTTCCTGAATGCTCCTATACTAATCATTGATGAATGCTTCCCACTAAAAGCTCACATAAAAGAGAGACTCGGCCGGTGCGCATGGGATTCCTTCCTCTTATAATGGGAGTAAAATTGACTACATAAAGATGAAGAATGCAATCATGTAATGTCATGTAAAAGGTCGTCATTTTCAGGGTCGAAGTTGAATGGATAAGCATTAGAGATCTGATAAATAGCGGTATCAGGTTGATCATGTAATGAGCCATTTAGATGTAAATTTGTACATACCCATGGCATATTCCTCATTAGTAAAGGGTGGAAAGGGGAAACCATGTGCATACCATCGAGTGATATTTTGTGCAAAGCCAAGAAAAGAAACTATTACAAATGAAGATACGACCGAAAGGTATGGGGAAAGATATGTTTGTATGATCAAGGTCTAGAGTACATCCAATGTAATCAATCCATGATTGTCCTAATATAAGTGGTGAAGATCGAGGATCACATGCAAGGAAGAGCGTGAGATGAAATACACATAGGCCATAAAGTAGTAGTGATGTGAAAAAACCCCTGATAAAAGATGAGGATCATGTGGTGGAGGGTAGAGGTCTTCAAAAGTAAATCCTAGTCGAGTCAAGCCCTCATGTGTACATATAGTCTCATCGCAAGTAGGATCGAATGGAATATGCTCCCAATATGAGTTCATACATGAAAAGCATACATGCAAATGGTGGGTGTGCTGATGGAGGTGGTGCATGTGAAGGTGTAGGAGAAAGACCAATGTTCGAAGACTGTACAGGCCCCCCGATAAAGAATCATAGCAGTAGTAGTATTAGGTGGAGGCTGATGGTGAATGAGGTGGTTCACCAATGGGTTGAGGATCAATCTGTAGTAGCAATACGTGGAGTAGGAAGGGTAGGGTTTGGGTCATGAACAAAATATTTGAAGGGATCACAGTCACGAAAGACAATGTATTTGATATCTTTCATGTAGGAATTTGACACAATGATGTACAGTAGAAGCAACAGATTACATGGCCTACCAAGTAAATAGTTATAAGAGACTGGAAAATAAATGAAAAACAAGATGATGTTAATGGATTTTTGCCCCTATAGTGATAAGTAATGCAATGTAACCAGCGCATGGACAAACCGAACTATCAGATGCACACAATGAAAGACAAGATGGAATAACATGATGAGAAGAAAGACCTAGGCTCTTAATGAATGACATGGGACATAAATTGAGCTCAGATCCATTATCAATTAAAGTACGCTTGATGCCCACATTGTTAATGTGAATCAGGATATACAAGGGTGGGTCATCGTAAAAAAAAAAAAGATCAACAGGACGATTAGATTATAATGTTATCTGGTTACGTAAATGCATCTACAAATGTTTGATATACCGAGTTGGGATGCATATGAATGCGAGAAAGTAGTAAGAAGATGTTGTACTCTACACCTTAAATCAGGGTTTGCCAGCAAATAATCATTGATGGAGATGCTCATGATGACTAGACTCTAGGAGGAAAAGCAAAGTATGAGGATCGGAATAGCGTTGAGATCTAGTGCGAGGTTCACCAAAATGATTAAACTAAAATGGAAATGTAATAGTCTAATCTAATGTTATGGAAAACAGTAAATAATAGAATAAATAAATACTGAAATACACCTAATCAATTAAGTAAAAAAATATATGAAACCCTAATGTGTAAGAAGGGTTAGCCTTAGCTGATTTGGCGAGCTTGAGGGACTGTGTCGCAATGGAGACTGGCTAGATAGGAGAAAAAATGTAGCTCTGAGCTTATCTGAGTAGACCTAGGTCCCTGAAGAACTTCTTGTCACCAAACGTCACTAGATGTTGCTGTAAATGCAGAAAACGGTTGAGCCTATCTCTCATGCAGGTTTGCAGGGAGATAGGCAGATTCGAACTCACGGCCTCCAAATTACCAAGCAGGTGGTCCACCACAATGCCACAAGTACGACATTCATTTGTTCAAAATGTGACTGTTTATTAATTAACCATCCCCCGGCGAACGTGTGTGAGGGATTGGTAGAACTGGATTTTTTATATATTGTGTAAATCAACGAGAGTCTTGTTTACCACTTTCCCTTCGTTCTTTGTGTGACGCGCGTTATTCTTGAGTTCATATTTTTAATCACGATTACGAAAATTTGTAAATCAAATATTACCAACCAAAAGAAAAATAAAAAACTCTACATAAGAATATCACGAATCGCTAGATTACAATGGCTTAACATAATTTAAATGGAGTGTGTCTAGACATTCCCAATCATGTGTATATGTCTTTAAAAGCTTGAGCAGTTTAGAAGCAAGTTGTGAAAGGCGCCTGCCTTCCCATCCTCCGCCGAATTATAGCAAATATTCCATAAAACTCAGGATTGCAGAGGATGTATAACACCAACAACGCCTTCTCAGAAATGACTCTCTCTCCCTCTACCACCAAAACAGGAACAGTCCCCGCCTCTAACACTTTAACTCGATTTCTCTTCAACGCTGTGCAAGAGAAATGAACCGTTCAAATTTCAAGGGATGGTAACAAGATAAAAGCCACCGGTTTACACACAAAAGTTGAATTTTGACTAACCTCGTCGTTGAAACTTTTAAAACTAACATGACATAGCTATTTCACGCGTTCCCCTCAATGCCATGTGAAAACGACTCGGCCTCTTTGACTGTTATTATTACAAATTAAGCTTTACGCTTGCCGCGTCGTGTGCGCTCAGGACAGAAATGTCAGTTTATTGAATAAACAGATCGAAGCTTCGTGATTTGTGTGAAGCTTAAAACCAGCGAGTTTTCAAGTTATTCCACGGTTAAAACTGGCAATCCCAACCAAGGGACACCATGGAGATAATGAAAGGGAGGCGTAGAAGACGTTAAAGTAGGGAAGGGGAAACAATACATGGAGCAAAGGGGAGATGAAGAAGGAATAGAGAGAGGAGAAGTGTAGATACAAGCATTTTATACGTTATTGTGGGATGTCATAATGTCGGGCCTTGCCTTTTTCATAGTAGCCAAAGGGGTTTGTAGTGCTTCTGGAGAAGATACAATTATTTATATGTGGATGGATAGGATGGCCCTTTCCAAGGATTATAAAGGGTTACTTAAATATAAACATTGAAAGGGAGGCGTGGACTAAGTTAAACACTAACAAACGCACTCAAGTGGCGCAATGGAAATGATAAAAGGGAGGCGTAGAAGAAGTTAATATAGGGAAAGGGGAAATAGTTAAGGGAGGCAAGGGGAGATGAAGAAGGGGATAGAGGAAGGACAATTGTAGACACAGATGTTTCGTCTAAGGCATATGCTATTCTGCGATAGCATAATGTTCCGGTATTGGAATTTTTCCACAATAGCCAAAAGGATTCATGCTTCTTCTTCAAAAGACGAAATTATTTATAGGTGGATTGATAGGATGGGCTTCCCCTAGTTTATATACGGTTAGTTATTTTAAACGTAAATATATTCGAGACACGTTTAAGTAGTCTAACCTTGATGGGCTGGTTTAGTATTATTAATTTTGTATTTTGCATCACTTCTTCCCGAGTTCAATTTTCTTGAGAATTTTACGGGCTTTCTCAGAGCTCCGATATGAATTTTCATAGATTATTATTGGCAATTTTGTTACTTCCCCCAAGGAATCTAGTGGTCTCTTGCTAATATATATTTTTTTCCAAGTGTAATGCCCCTCCCCATTACCACCTCTCGATTGTAGTTGTGTGGGCTTGAGTCGGTCGTCTGTAGGAGTGAATTTCATTGTGTTAGCGTCGTGTTCACGAAATGAATAATTTGGAGTTTGAAACATTTAAAGATGGTATAGGAAAAATAATATCACCTTTTTAAAAGTAAAATATTAAATGTTGTTAATTGATAAAAGTAATTGTATGGATCATTTATCTCTGGTGGCCCGTCTTTCCCTAAGGTCAAGAGCATGATTATCTATAATTATAAAAGCTCTAAAAAAATCAAGCTTTTGAGATGCTTTATCTCTATGGGAGTCAAGTTTTCGGGATTAGAGTTTATTACCATCCTCCGATGATGGTTAAGAGGACTCTTATGACCATTGATGCGAGGTGCATTGTAGATAATGATGGTGGCGTTAATTATATCATATATACCTTTGTTATATTTAATGACTTAATTATGAGATGATGGTAACTATCTTTCAAGGCGTTGTTGAGGTTCAGGGAATAACAATTGTGTTACGATATCAATAAAATGATTTTGTATAATTCTCAATGAAGATATTTACGTGATAATTAAGTTGCGTGTCGGGAGTGGATGGAGGTTTCGGCTAAACCAATTCTTAAACAATTATATAATCCACTCAACTAATGATAGAAGGAAATTCAAGTAAATCATAAATAATTCAAATATTCCTAATTTCCCCTAATTTGCTCGAGGCTTGTGCCAAAACTCTTACCAAGAAGGAATTACTAAAATTTTGGGTATTGTGTGGTATGTACTTGAGAAGAATTTTGGGGAATTTTTGGTCTATGTGCGGATGAATCTGCATCAGAGGGTTACGTTGGTTGCAGGTGCTATAAAAAAATGGATTTTTCTTGTTGAGTTTTGTTTGTTTTTTGCCTTTTGTATGTGTGGGTGTGATGGGCAACATCCTATTTTCTCCTTTCTTCTTCTATTGTGTTGGTTTGACCCAGACATTGACAGTTGATGGCATTGTAATTGTAATATTATGGTTGCATTTTGGAATTGTGCGATCCTTGGCATGGCACACCGGGTTGTTCCACCATAGTAAACTAAATTCCTTCTTTCAGACATTTGTCACTTCACCAACATACTGTCGCCTTGTGCCAAGGTTAGAGTTTCCAAGCAGGCATGGACAGTGTCAGGCATAGTGGGGGAAGAATTGTTTTGTTTTCAAATGTTTATGCTTGGCCGCTACTCATGGAATGTTTAGATGAAATTAATGGCCTCTGTGCAAGGCTTGATGACTGTTTGACAAATTGGAGATTTAAGGCTTGGTGTGGACACATTGCAAAATTGGATCAGAGGGCTTTTTTTGTTATAAGTAGTGGCTACAAGTGCCCTAATTATGTCTATGTAGACATGAGAGAAAATTCTTGGGTTTGGTTGCATAAGGATTGCAACCCCAATTGTTAAAATGCCAAAAAAATGTGGTCACATGGTTGGTGAATACTGCAGGATGTGCACCAACAAAGATTTGTTAAAAATGGATTTGGAAGATTCAAATAAAATGCAAATTGGAAAGTGCAAAGTCAGATATCTCCACCTTTGACAACGTACCCCTTCATGTGCCAATGGGAGTTGTGGAGCAGAGAAGATTGTCCTAAGCCCAACACAAGGCATTTGAAATGTTTAATAAAATGTCTGCTATATATATATGTGTGTGTGTGTGTGTGTGTGTGTTTGGATTCATGCACATCAATAATTATGGGATTTCTCAATATGGGTTCGTTGAGAAGGCCTTACAGGAATTTAAGCAAATGTTGTTGGCAGATGTAAAGTCTGATTGTTTTTTGAATCTCTAGAGAGATAGCTCAAACTAGAAAAAAAAATTAGTAAGCTTGTGTTCATCTAAAAGGAGAATACAATTGCTACGCAAAAATCAATGGTAAATGCTCGGTTCTAGGAAATGGTCAAAAAGGAATGATATGTAGATAAGATCGATTTTGGCATAAAGTCACTAGATTGATAGTGTTTATGCAAAGGAAATGTTGGTGTTGATTGTGAGAGTTGTGGGTGTTCCAGTAGATTTGGTTTCCTTGAAACGAGATCTTGATGAATTAAAGAAAGAGAAAGAATATGCACACTTTGTAAAATCCAGGCAGAGGCCATGGAAATTCATAAGATAATTTATTTTTTTAGCCAGGATGATGCGCGGCACATAGTGTAAACGAAAGGAAGCAATTATCTAAGAAAGAAGCATATTGGGAAAAAAAACAAACACTACCTCCTCTGCAACCTTTCTTTTGTCCAATTACACAAGAAATATTGGAATATCCTGTGGGACTAGTTTCTGGTCAAACATTTGAATGTAGTGCAATTAATCCTTGTACCATCGTTGATTTGATTATCACGCATGGCCATCTTAGCCTCTCTTGCATGATTTTTAATGTCTTTTGTTCTCTTAACTTAAATGGAGTTTTAGTTCATTATAAAGAAAACCAATTGGTTAGGCAATTTAAACGGGACATGTTATCTATTAGTAAATTTTGTCTATGTTTTGTACAAAGCTGGATAAATAACCATGAACAATACACTATTTTACCTCATAAGATGGTTGTAAAAAGTTTGATATCAGTACCAATTACAGAAGCCACTTAGTTGGTGGATTTTAACTTGAATGTTAGTCAAAAGTACTCCTTAGCGACCCTTGTAAAATCTAAATAAAACCTACTTTTAATGAGGTGCAAAACATTAGTGTAAACCCCGAACTGAGAAAATGAAGCATTGGCCGCGTACCTTTTCATGTGGAGTGCCCAACATAACCTTGAGTTTTCACTTAGAATTTTGTTTGACCTTTCTTCATGTTGACCTAAAACCCTGACATTAGTGTGGGATTTAGGATGTTTGACCTTAAGTTAAGGATGTACGTGGGAAAAGTAAATGGATCTAAGCTATTAACAAAAATAGAAAACACATAACAAAATTCATCCCAAACTTCAATTTTTATTCATTTCTTAGGAATTATTACAGTAGTCTCAATTATATTCATATCCTTCTCATTCTATCTCATATAATTCATTCCTTATACAATTATCTTAATATGGCACTCACATATTGATTTCTTGTGACGCGCCCTTATATAATGGATTAATTACAATAAATATAGAAAATAAATAACACCCAATAGTCACTTCTTTTGATTCGTGCCTCTGTTGGCTTTTGTCTCATACTAGCTCGATTGTCTTCATTCCGTGGTTTTATGTTGGCTTCTACAGCTTCCTATAATGTAATGCAGTTTTTCCCCATATATCATGGTTTTATGGTCTTCTACGGATTTCTCTAGTTATGTTCGGCTTCTTCCTTCTATATGCAGATTCCTCTAGTTATGTGCGACTTCTTCCTTCTATATGCGACTTCCTCCTTTATCCAAGGCTTTAACCCTTTTATGTGCGGCTTTTTTCCTTAGCTCACGGCTACTTCAGGATTTTGGCAGCTTTACATTTAGCTTTGTGTCTATCTACAAATGTGATGAATAACCTGTTATCTCTCAAAATTGCACCCTATAGAGAGATGACTGCAGGTTCTGTAAGATTTCTTTGGATCTCTCTCTTTCATAGATAATATGGAAACACCTTAGGTTTGTGGGTATACCTATTGTTGAGGTGAGTCTCCAGTATCAAGGTCAGTTCCTTTTTTATGTATCCTAAACTAATTTATAGGAGTTTTGAGGGTAAAGAAATGACTGTAAATGAATTGAAAACTGGGGTGATACTCCAAACTTGTTGAGGGATTTGACTGAGTACATGCACAATCAAATTTAGAATGGATTTTGGATGCACAAACCAATAGTTTCCAGTAAAATGTCAAGGCAAAACACTTGATGTGTTGAGGGAATCAATCACAACAATACAACAAGAAAACATGCACACTAATATTATGCAGAAATTATTAAATTTGCAACAAGGTAAGATGATTAATAAGGGATTTTGACATTCCCAAGAATTAATAAGATATACACAACACTAAAAATAATTGGAAAGGCAGAAATCAATTCTCATTCAAAGGGAAAAACTAGAAAAATCTACTTTAGCAATCATGTGTCCAAAAAGTCTTCCTTTGTGCCTTGCAATTGCACACCATATATAGCAAGATTTTTCACCCAACCCATCCTAAAAATAAAATAAATTTGTACTCGCCCATGCATCCTATTTTTATCCTTTTATCATAAATAATAAAAGAGATAAAAATAAGTATGATGATAACAATGAGGATATTAAAAGCCTGAGTAACAAAATTACATTTCAGTCAAACTACAGTTGACTGATCTATTTTAATAAAGTAGGATGGAAAAACTGGCTAATAATAGCCCTTTCATGTTGTGTAAGCCTCCTCCAATGTCAATACAATTATCTATTTTAGATGTCCTTATTCTAGCTTGACAGAAAGCATGCAAAGATATAACTCTGTGTAAAATATGCCACTTCACCTTGGGGAGCACCTGTAACTTGATCTCCCATTCAATCACTTTGGCATGTATATGGTTTGAACAATATTTATCACCTTTATTCTTCAAAAGAATGTTTATGTGACACTTGATTTAAATTTTAATATTTGTTTAGTTATCATTAATAATAATCACCTTTGATTATTATTATTAATAATTGATAATCCCATTTGACTTGTTGGCTTTGTATTTGATCATGGTTTAAGACCTTTTAGGTCAACACAATCATATAAGCTAAGTTGGCCTGATCCCCTCCCATGATGATTCTACCCTCTATTTGATTATTTGTGGCATGTGTGTATAAGGTTGCCAACCCTTTTGATTTAAACATTATAAAGAATATGGTATATTAGGATCCTATTGGTATAATCCGCACAGACAATAGTTTTATATGCGTAATCATTTGAGTTGGAAGAGGGGTCCCCTCCACACAATGACTCAAACCTTTCACTTTATTTACACGAATTAGGGTTTCACCATCTAAAGACAAGTTGCATTGTTTTCTCTTATTTTATTTGCATTGGGTAGCGGAAATTTTATTCCATTCATTGATTTGGTGCTGTGATAATTTCCATCATTGATATGTCTATCCACTATATTGATGAGATTAGAATTGAAAAATTCTTCGATCCTGAGACGTTGATTTATGATACTGGTAAATTTACACCATTGATCTTATAATGGATAGTTATTAATGATGATCGATCCTTGCGCTTTGTTCTTCTGACTGTTAATATTTTGGAGAGTCGATTCATTTCCAACTTAGAATGGGTAGTTGGAAGTTGGGGAAAAACACACCATTCAATTTTTTATGTGTGATCCACACCGTCGATCTATGTACAAAGGCCATCGTGTCCATTTATGCTAACTTCATTGAGTTAGTTCTGATCAAAATCTCATCGAGCTTATCTTTTCTTCATTTTTGCATGCTCATTTCGAGCGGCGAAGCTCTGGCCATTTTCTTTCATTGTCATTGTTAATCATCTAGAAGCTCAATTTTCTATGTGAAGTTGTCATATGAGACTCTGAAAATCATCATTTTCATTTTGTTTCGAGCTTTTGAACTAAATTTAACAGAGGCGGTCATGGTTCATTGTAAGTTTGGGCTCTTCTAGATCTACGTAACGTTACTCTTCCGGTTCATTTCACTAGCCTGTGCAAGATATGACTTATGGCTTCTATTATTTTCTGGCTGTTGTCACCGATACGATATTTTGGGTTCGACGTTTTCATAGCTATCTATTTCCACTTGTTCTAGCTTTTTGTGGCTCATTATTTCTGGGGTAAGACTCTGTGTATCAATTACTTGTACTTGCATAGCTCCATTTTTTTCTTTTCATCGATATGGCATTGGAAAACTCTAAAAATCTCATGCTTCTGAAATGTGTTTATGTCTATACTAAGCTCAAATGGGTTCCACTTGGTGTCATGTTTTCTCTGCACTCTACTCAATTTGAGGATTTTGAAAAAAATGTTATGAATCCGGTGAGTTTCTTGCTCTGTTTCTTGAATCTTTTGAAGTCGTGGCCACAGAAGTATAATTTTTCTAAGTATGTGAAACTTATCCTTTCAAACTTGTGGATTTAAAATTCTTGCTTCGAATAACCCAAAATGGGTATCACTCCTTTGTTTTTTTGGAAATTTTTCTTTCCCTTTCCTTTACTCGGGATTTGAAAACTTCATTCTTTTCTACATTATTTATGTGCTTACTTGAGTTCTAGTGTTCGAGACTCATTTTGGGTGCTCTATATTGTTATTGTATTTGAAGTTCCATGATCAACCATTGAAGGGTTTCTTGCAAAATGCAAATGGTAACTTCTCCTTCTATCTCCAAATTTTTACCACATTTTGGACCACCATCTATGAATCTTAAAACTATGTTGCTTCTTTATCGCAAATCTGGAATATATGTGCTTTTTGTACACAATGAGGGTTTTTTTATTCGAGATATGTGTGCTTGAATGGCTCACATTTGATAATTGATGCTCTAGGTACTGCTATTTGAAGACTTCAATGCTATCATTTTTCTGTTGAGGTTCATGTTTTTCTATATTCAGAGCTCGCACAACTTGGATGTACCTAACTTGCATAAATTTTTTGTATTAATTTCTTAACTATGATTCCCTTTCTTAGCTTGCTTTTTTGCTCACAATCTGTTACACTTAGATGAGCATCGAGTTGAAAATTAAAATATATGGGCATATATGGACTTTCCTTACCTTTGATATAATTTATGTTCCATGTGCCAATGTCAAAGCCAGTTACATTCACTTTTAATTGTTTCATACTCAGCACAACAAGCATTAAAAGTACTTAAACAATGTACAATGTGAAATCTGAAGAAGATCATTTTCATAACTATATAAAAACATTTCTCATTAAGCTTTGGAATTATTGCATTATTTCACTTTCGTACTCTATTTGGGATTTCTGAGATGCACGATATACTCCTTTTGCATAGTTGAGATTAGCTCCATTTCTTGCTGATTATGAATTTTAATGAGAAATCCATATAAATGTTGAAAAACTCTCTGAGAATATGTTATTCTTTGATCCTTTGAATCTTGATGAAGCTTTCTGAGATGTCTTATCAGCTTATATGATCATTAAAAAAACTTGAAACTCTCCATTGCATTTTTTTTCTCAATATATTTATAGTAGAAGTCTTTAAGTCTTCAGTTGTCTTTAAACCTAGATGCTGTAGATTTGATGCTAACTCTTTTTGTAGCTTAAATTTTCAAAATTATTATTCTTTGTATGGCTTTAATTTGGTCAACTATGCAAGGAGGTACACATATCTCATCTTCCGAACATGACTTTACACAGGCTTCTTGTTCTTTGAAATTTGTACTTTTTTTGTTTGGCTTTCTCCTATTGATCTCCAAATATCTTTGTTTCTTCTCCATTCTGAAAATGAATCCATTGAAGCTTGAGTATAATAGATGTAGTTTAAATGTTGGAAATATGGTTGTATCTTTATTGTTCCTGTAATTCTTAGTTACTTGATATTCTTCATGCTTAGCCATTGTTGGTCTCCTGGATTGGTCTTACTTTGTTGGATGATGGCTCTTGATATAGTTGTAATGTGCATAAATGCTTTAGAAATGTGAGATTTTCTTTCTTAAATTAGTGCTATATGAAATACTTTATAAATCTGAACCATTATTATTGTTCTAAAGAAATCAGGTCGGTTGATATATTGATGTCAAATCTTCCTAGAGAAATCTCCTCCTGGATGCCTCTGTTTTGAAAAGTAATGTTGTTCTTTTGAAAATCTCTATAGAAACTTAGATATTTTTTTCTAATGATTACAACATTTGTTTCTTTGTAATTTTGAGTTAAGCTTTGAGGTATTTTTAGTCCTTCCTTCTATTTTCCCTCATGTTGATGCATACCTTATATCATCTTATGTAACTTAGTATATTTCCTTGACATGATTATAACTTTATTGTAACCTATCTCTTCTCGTAATTCATTGGTAACAACATGCAGTCCCTTTTCTTGAACTCTAGTATCTTTATGAAACTCACTAAGCCGACTCACCGATTTGCATTAAATTTCACTTCTTAATTCTGAAATGATGGTTTTATGATAATGAGTGATGACTTTACTAGCTTGATTCTTGTACCTACACACTTCAGAAAACTAGTTAGAAAATAATTATGATTTTTTACCTCTCTTATGTTCCATAGTATTTATTTGTTGAAATGATTTTGGGAATCATATGTACTGATGTAGTATATTGTTCTTATCAATTTTGCATCTTTCTTTTATGTAACTCATACCTCCTCATGTGAAGAGATCCATTTGCACGAAATTAGATAGTATAGGAATATGGATCAAAACCTTGAGCTCGTGACTAATAATCTTCTTTTTCTATTTCCCAGGTACAATGCCACTTTCGGATAGTGAGGATGAAGATGGAGTAAATATGGAACTAGAAATGGAGCAACGGAGACAAAAGAAACCCAAGGCAATGATGAATTTTTTCACACTTTACTTTCTTTTCATGCACATGTACCTTCTACTTAATTAGTTATGAATTACTTTTGAGTTACATGCCATGACTTGTGTGGGAAACATTAAATTTTTTAACTGAGTTGTGTACTTCTTTCTAGATTTCAGTTTTATGTATGGATTGTATAACGAACTAAACAACTCAATAACGTAATTGGATGTATTTAATCATGAAGGAAATAACTTTAAAAATACCTGCAATTTTAGTAATGAAATCTCAATTACTTCAATCTACAACTATGTTTGTTGTTCCAAAAAATAGTACTCCACTTGTTTTGTAATTTAGGCCTTCATCAAGCTAATACATCTGTCCTTTGTTGGCATAATTAATACATTGTTATATGTATAACCGACCTATCAGTTACAGGTGGTTACCTGCTAACTGAATTCTCTCCTGTATTAATACACTCTTCATTGTGAATAAAATGATTCAGACATTTACATTTCTCCTGATCCAACATTGGTATTAGAGCGGTGTGGAAGCAGGAGTGTGGGAGCGTGGAGACTGGAGCAAAGTCTGGTGTGCTGTGCGTGAAGGAAGTTGCCTGTCCCGCTCACTGTCCTACGTGCTTGACTGCCTGTCCCGCGTTTCTTTGCTGCGTGCGTGAAGGAAGATTGAAGTGACAGTTTTTGGCATGTTCTTTGTGTGTTGTGTGTGGACAGCGACCAAGAGTGACCTGTCTTTCCTTGGCGTGGGAATCTGGAGACCTGCTATGACTACTTGTGCCTGAAAAGTTGGATTTGGCGTGTGAAGGAAGAGAGGAGAAGAAGACTGAGCATTCAGTTTTGAAACCATTTTTAAACTTCCTGCATTGAAGATAAGGAACCCTTGGAGGCCCGTGCAGTTATCTGTAATCTTCCTGATACGATCCAAGAAGACTGTCCGCCGTGAGAGAGGACTATCCCGTGTTTTTTACTGTATCTTCCGCCATTTCCTGGTGCGCTGTGCGTGAAGGAAGTGCATGTCCCGCCGTGGAGACTCATTGCTGGAGGTGGGATGTTCAATACGCGGCTGTGTGTGGCACTGAAGGAGATCAGAGTTCCTGTCCCGTTTTTATTTTGCTGTGCGTGGTGTGCGTGTAGTGTTCCTTGCGTGAACTCTGCCTGTCTCTGTTTGCTGTTGGCTGTGCGAGGAGATCATCTTCATTTCCTGTGCATTGTGTTCGTGAGGGCTGCATAGAACCGCGGGCCAAGATACCTAAGAATTGAAGAAGACAGTTATGAAATATAACCGCTTCAAACAAAATGAGAAGACCATACCTGTGCGCAGCAACAACATGGAGAATTCTGTTGTTGTATTTCATGTCTGGCAATGTGGCATCGATCATTAAACTGATCCAAGTCCGCCTGCAAGTTATCCCATCAACGACCATTTCTCGGCGTGTGAGGAAAAAACAGTGACCAGAAGAGTAAATAGTCAGGCGTGTGAGCGTACTCAGAGGAGGATACCTGTGGTACAAGCCCGCAGTTCAAGAATTCAAAAAAAAAAAAAAAAAGAAGAATCCATCACCAAAGAGGGAGAAGAGAGCATGTGGCAATGACCACTGACCAACTTATCAGCACTGTGTGGAGTTTGACATGAGTGGCATCGACCACCGAAAACCCAGGTGTGCATTGGTAGAGTCCTTCCCCCAACATCTTCTCAACTGTTGTTCACAGACCATGTAATACATTAGCAAGCGCATCGTACAAAAGATCAGGAGACATGTGGAATTTGTTTGAATCAAATCGGAACAAAACGAGATTAAGCCCCTTCATTCATTCATCAAATTTGCTATTAAAGATGGACACGAACAACCAGCCTATGATCCCATGCAACAGTCTGAGAGCATGAAAGTCATGCCTAGAGATGTTAGCAACATTGCAAGCAAGCATAGAGACATGCCGCATTTGAGAGAACCGAAGAGCATCGGTATCTACTCTTAGCCAGTCTCCAAAACTTGCAATCCAAGGACATAATGGACTGAGTCTTGTTCGACATATAGACGGAGAAGAGTTGTGTCGATCCAGATGAAAAATGCGAGATTAAATGCCCTCAAACATCTGTGGCGCATCACACGAGCTTTCGAGCTCACTTCATCTGTTTTTCTACTAACGAGAGCACATTTGTCGCAGAGATTCAAGAAAATCCAGACAAATTCCTTGTTGCAAGAAGCAAATAGGACATGTCACGACGTTACAAGATGATGAATCTGGGGTAGATTTGTAAAAACAATATATCAAGGGGGGGAATGTTGGCATATTATTTAATACATTGTTTATTGGTTACAGGAGGTTACTCCTCCTAACCGCTTTCTCTTTGTATTTATTCCCCCTCGTACATTCAATATATTATTCAGACATTTACATTTCTCCTGATCCAACATTGAGTCTTGTTCGACATATAGACGAAGAAGAGTTGTGTCGATCCAGATGACAAATGCGAGATTAAATGCCCTTAGGCACATCTGTGGCGCACCACATGAGCTTTCGAGCTCACTTCTTCATCTATTTTTCTACAAACGAGAGCACATCTGTCATAGAGATTCAAGAAAATCCAGGCACAGTCCTTGTTGCAAGAAGCAAATAGGACATGTCGTGACGTAACAAGATGATGAATCTGGGGTAGATTTGTAAAAACAATGTATTAAGGGGGGAATGTTGGCTTAATTAATACATTGTTATATGTATAACCGACTTATCAGTTACAGGTGGTTACCTGCTAACTGAATTCTCTCCTGTATTAATACACTCTTCATTGTGAATAAAATGATTCAGACATTTACATTTCTCCTGATCCAACATCCTTGGGGGCTTTTGTGTTCTCTTGTTGAAGACAAACATGGAATTACAGACTATGTGATTTGTTATATTTTGTAACAGCACACATAACTACAAATTATATGCAATCATGATTACTGCAATTGGGAACATGATAAAACTATAATGTATTCCCCTAGTTAGGTCCACCTCATCAATACCATCCATTGTAACAAAGTTTCAAGTTTCCCATTTTTACACAAGTAAAAAAATTGTCAACATTTTTCACGATCCTAGTCGGAAAGCTTCATGTTATCTTGTAGATCAGCTCCTTACTCTTGTCCATTGGGCTTGGAGTCAAAGCATATAGCTAAAACTACCTTTCTTAAAAAAAAAACTAAAGCTAGGAAGAGATCTGGAAACCAGATCATGTGCATAATTGCACTTTGAATTGAAAAACATTGCAATGTGCATGAGTTACACTTATTGAAAGGGAAATCTTACTCTAACCAAACACTGTAGGATTTTCAATAATAATGTTTAAGAAACATACCATTCACAGGAATGGGAAGTTCCTCTCCATTCATCCTTGAAAGATGAAATGCATTGTGTTCTTTGCAAGATGAAATCATATAAGGACCACTCCAGATTGTATTGAATTTCATGTGGTTTCCTAGATTTGCACGAATCAACATCGCATTTTAACACAATGTCTCCTTCATTGAAGAATCTAAACATATCCTTCTTATCAAACATTTTCTTCATCTATTTTTGATTCTTTTCCATGTTCAAATGAGCTTGATCTCTTAGCTCCTACAACTCCATTAACTTTGCATAATGAACCTACAATGCTTCATTATCAAGTAATTCCATTTGATGTAGATAATATAATGCAGGCAACTCAACTGAGATGGGAATTATTTCCTCTCTTCCATAAAAAGGCTTGTACGGTGAATTGCCAACTGATTTTTTAGGAGTCATTGTGTCAGCCCAAAGTGGTGAATTCAACAGGAGATGACAAGCTTTTTGGTTGTCTTTGAGTGTTCTTCTGATGATCCTTAAATGATTCTTATTAGTACTTTTAGCTAATCCATTACCTTGTCAGTAATAATTAGATGATGTTCTTAAATAAATTTCGTGCTTGATATCCTAATTTGTTACCTTTGCAGCAAGAAATGCTAAGGCATTATCCAAAATGATATTCGATGGAACACCAAATCTATAAACTATACCTTCATAAAAGGATAGTATTAAAGTATTTTTGGCCTCTTTTAAGGCTATTACTTCTATCCAGCATGTAAAGTAATCTGTAGCAGTCAAAATCCACTTGTTTCCTTGTCACGAGGGTGGATTTATCATGCCAATAAAGTCAAGACCCCACTACATGAATGAATGATCCAGTGAAATAGGTTGTAGGGGAAACAAATATAAACATTATTTTTTAGCAAAGAAAGCACATTTCTTACAATTTTTGATCCATTCGAAATAGTCCTTGAATATATTGGGCCAATACCAACCAACTTTCATAACTTTTAAGGTTGTAATGCGTGCTAAAAAATGACCTCCTGCAGAAACCGTGCCCTATAGAGAGATGATTACAGATGTTATAAGATTTATTTGGATATCTCTCCTTTGTAGATTCAATGGAAACACCTCAGGTCTGTGGGTATACCTATTGTTGAGGTGAGTCTCGGCTGGTATCAAGTTCGGTTCCTTTTTGATGTATCCTAAACTAACTTTTCAGGGTTTTGAGGGTAAAGAGATGACTGTAAATGAATTGAAAAATAGGGTGATACACCAAACTTGTTGAGGGCTTTGACTGAGTACATGCACAATCAATTTCAGAATAGATTTTGGATGCACAAACCAATAGTTTTTAATAGAATATTAAGGAAAAACACTTTATGTGTCGAGGGAATGAATCACAACAATACAAAAAGAAAATATGCACACTAATATTATGCAGAAATTACTAAATTTGCAGCAAGGTAAGATGATTAATCAAGGAATTTGACATTCACAAGAATTAATAATATGTACACAATACTACAAAGAATTGGAAAGACTTAAATCAATTCTCATTCAAAGGGAAAAATTGGCAAAATCTGCTTCAGCACTAATGTGTCCAAAAAGTCCTCCTTTGTGCCTTGCAATTGCACACAATATATAGGAATATTTTTCACTTAACCCATCCTAAAAATAGAATAAATTTGTACTCACCCATGCATCCTATTTTTATCCTTTTATCATAAATAATAAAAGAGATAAAAACAAGCTTGCTGATTACAATGAGGCAATTAAAAGCCTGAGCTACAAAAATACATTTCATTCAAATTGTAGTTGACTGATTTAGTTTAATAAAGTAGGATGGAAAAACTAGATAATTATATCCCTTTCTTGTTGTGTAAGCCTCCTCCAATGTGCATGTAATTATTTGGCTAAGATGTCCCTGTTCTATCTTGATGGAAAGCATGCAAAGATATAACTCTATGTAAAATATGCCACTTCACCTTGGGGACCACTTGTAACTTGATTTTCCATTCAATCAGCTTGGCATGTATATGGTTTGAAAAACATTTATCACCTTTATTCTTCAAAAGAATGTTTATGTGACACTTGATTTAAATTTTAATCTTTCTTTTGTTATCTTTAATAATAATCACCTTTGATTATTATTAATAATAGCTTATAATCCCATTTGACTAGTTGTCTTTGTATTTGATCATGATTTATGACCTGTTAGGTCAACGCAATCATATAAGCTAATATGGGTTGATCCCCTCCCATGATGATTGAACCCTCCATTTGATTATTTGTGGCATGTGTGTATAAGGTTGTTAACCCTTTTGATTTAAACAGTATAAAGCATATGGTATATTAGGATCTTGTTGGTATAATCCACACAAACTATAGTTTTATATGCATAATAATTTGAGTTGGAAGAGGGGTCCCCTCCATATGATGACTCAACCCTTCCACTTTATCTTCTTTCACCATATGATGACACATTGCATTGTTTTCTCTTATTTGATTTTCATTGGGTAATGGAAATTTGATCCCCTTCATTGATTTGGTACTGTGCGAATTTCCATCATTGATCTGCCTGCCCAATGTATTGATGTGATTAATATTGAGAAAGTATTTAAACCTGAGACATTGATTTTCATTACTGATAAATTGCCACAGTTGATCTTACTATGAACAATTATTAATGATGATCGATCCTTGCCCTTTGATCTTTTGGCTGTTAATATTTTGGACCATTGATTCAGTGCCAACCTGGAATGGGTAGTTAGAAGCTACGGAAACACGCACCATTCAATTTTTTATGTGTGATCCACACTGTCAATCTATGTACAAAGGCCATCGTGGGTTTTTATGCGAACTTTGTTGAGTTAGGTTTGGTTAAAAGCTCATCCAGTTTATCTTTTCTTCATTATTACATACTCATTTTGAGTGGTGAAGCCCTAGACATTTTCTTTCACCACCATTTTTAATCATCTAGAAGCTCAATTTTCTATGTGAAGTTATCATATGAGACTCTGAAAATCATCATTTTTGTTTTATTTTGATCTTCTACATTATATTTAATAGAGGTGGTCATGGTTCATTGTAATTTTGGGTTCTTTTAGATCTACGTAGAGTTGCTCTTCTGGTTCTTGTGGTTCCTTTCACTAGCACCTTCAAGATATGAGATATGGCTTATGTTCTTTTCTCACTATTGTCATTGATACGAAATTTTGGGTTCAGTGTTTTCACTGCTATCTATTTCCAATTCTTCTAGCGTGTTGTGGATCAATGGTTCTGGGGTAAGACTATGTGTATTGATTAATTGTACTTGCACACCTCTGTTTTGTTCTTTTCGTCAATCTAGCACTGAAAAACTCTAAAAATATCATGTTTTTAAAATGTGTGTGTATATTTTTAGCTTGAATGGGTTCTGGTTGGTGTTGTTTTTTCTATGCATTCTACTCAATTTAAGGATTTTGACAATATCATTATGAATACAATGATTTTATTGCTTTGTTTCTTGAATATTTTGCAGTTGTGGCCATAGAAGTATAATTTTTCTGAGTCTCTGAAAATTATCCTTTTGAACTTGTGGATTTAAAATGCTTATTTTGAATAACCCAAAATGGGTATCACTCCTTTGTTGTTTTGGAAATTTTGATTGCCCTTTCTTTTACTTGGGATTTGAAAAATTCATTCTTTTCTACATTATTTATGTGCTTACTTGAGTTCTCGTGTTCGAGACTTGTTTAAGGTGCTCTGTATTGTTATTGTATTTGAAGGTCCATGATCAACCATTGAAGGGCTTCATAAAAAATGCAAATGGTAACCGATCCTACTATCTCAAAAATTTTACCACATTTTGGACCACCATCTGTGAATCTTAAAACTAAGTTGCTTCTTTATCGTAAAGATGGAATATATGTGCTTTTCGTACATGATGATGGTTGTTTTATTCGAGATATGTGTGCTTGAATGGATTGCATTTTCTAATTGATGCTCTAGGTAATACCATTTCCACACTTCAGTGCTATCATTTGGATGTTGAGCTTCATGTTTTGCTCTATTCTAAGCTGTCACAACTTGGATGAACCTGGCCTACATAACTTTTCTGTATTAATTTCATAACTATGATTCCCTTTCTTAGCTTGATTCTGAGGTCACAATCTATTGCACTTAGATGTGCATCGAGTTGAAAATTCATATATATGGGCAGATATGGACTTTCCTTACCTTCGATATAATTTATGTTTTATGTTATAATGTCAAAGCCAATTACATTCATTTTTAATTGTTCCATGCTTCACACAGCAAGCATTAAAATTAATTAAACAATGTACTATGTGAACTTTGAAGAAGATCATTTTCATAACTGTATAGAAATATTTCTCATTAAGCTTTGGAATTCTTGCATAATTTCACTTTCGTGCTCTGTTTGGGATTTATGAGATGCACGATATACTCCATTTGCATAGTTGAGATTAGATCCATTTCTTGTTGATTCTGAATTTCAATGAGAAATCCATATAAATGTTGAAAAACTATCTCAGAATCTGTTAGTCTTTGATCCTTTGAAGCGGGATGAATCTTTCTGAGATGTCTTATGAACTTGTATGATCATTCCGAAAAATTGAAACTCTTTGTTACATAGTTTTTCTCAATTTATTTCCAGTAGCAGTCTTTAGTTCTTTAGTTGTCTTTGAACATAGATGCTACAGATTAAATGCTTATTCTTTGTATGGATTTAATTTGGTCAACTATGCAAAGAGGTACAAATATCTCATCTTCAAACTATGATTGTGCATAGGCTTCTTGTTCTTTGAAATTTGTACTTTTTTTGTTTGGCTTTCTCCTATTGATCTCCAAATATATTTGTTTCTTCTCCATTCTGAAAATGAATCCATTGAAGCTTGAGTATAATAGATGTAGTTTAAATGTTGGAAATATGGTTGTATCTTTATTGTTCCTGTAATGCTTAGTTGTTTGTTATTCTTCATGCTTAGCCATTGTTGGTCTCCTGGATTGATCTTACTTTGTTGGATGATGGCTCTTGATATAGTTTTACTGTGCATAAATGCTTTAGAAATGTGAGCTCTGCTTTCTTAAATTAGTGCTATATGAAATGCTTTATAAATCTAAACCATTATTATTGTTCTAAAGAAATTAGGTAGGTTGATATATTGATGTCAAATATTCCTGAGAAATCTCCTCCTGGATACCTTTGTTTTGAAAAGTAATGTTTTTCTTTTGCAAATATCTATAGAAAATTAGATATTTTGTTCTAAACATTACAACATTTGTTTCATTGTAATTTTGAGTTAAGCTTTGAGGTAGTTTTATTCCTTCCTTATGTTTTCCCTCATGTTGAAGCATACTTTGTATTATCTTCTGTAACTTAGTATCTTTCCTTGACATGATTATAACTTTATTGTAACCTATCTCTTCTCGTAATTCATTGGTAACAGCATGTGGTCCCTTTTCTTGAACTCCAGTATCTTTATGAAACTCATTAAGCTAACTCACAAATTTGTATTAAATTTCACTTCTTAATTCATAAATGATGGTTTTATGATAATGAGTGATGACTTTACTAGCTTGATTCCTGTACCTACACACTTCAGAAAACTAGTAAGAAAATAATTAGGATTTTTTACCTCTCTTATGTTCCATAGTATTTATTTTCTTTATTTTCTGAAATGATTATGGGAATCATATGTACTGATGTAGAATATTGTTATTATCAATTTTGCATATGTGTTTTCTGTAACACATACCTCCTCATGTTAGGAGATCCATTTGCACGAAATTATATAGTACAAGAATATGGATCAAAACCTTTAGCTCGTGACTAATAGTCATATTTTTCTGTTTCCCAGGCACAATGCCATGGTCAGAGAGTGAGTATGAAGATGGAGTAAAGTTGGAACTGGAAGTGGAGAAACAGAGAGAAAAGAAACCGAAGGCAATGATGGGTTTTTTCATACTTTACTTTTATTTTCATGCACATGTACCTTCTACTTCAGTAGTTATGAATTACTTTTAAGTTACATCCCATGAATTGTGTGGGAAACATTAAAATTCCTTATGAATAAAACATTAAATTCCAGAACTGAGTTTTGTACTTATTTCTGCATTTTAGTTTTATGTATGGATTGTATGAAAAACTAAACAACTCAATAACATAATTGGATGTATTTAATCATGAAGGAAAGAACTTTAAAAATACCTGCAACTTTAGTAATGAACTCTCAATTATTGTAATATGCAACTCTGTTTGTTGTTCAAAAAATTAACACTCCACTTATTCAGTAATTCAGGCCTTCATTAAACTAATACATCTTTCCTTAGGGGATTATCTTTTCTCTAGCTAAAGAAAAACATGGAATTATAGACTATATGATTTGTTACATTTTGTAACAGTACACATAGCTGCAAATTACATGTAATCATGATTGTTGCAATTGGGAACATGATAAAATTGTAATTTATTCCCCTAGTTAGGTCCACCTCATCAACACCATCCATCGTAATGAAGTTTTGAGTTGCCCATTTTTGTACAAGTGTAAAAATTGTCAACATTTTTGGCAATCCTGTGGGGAAAGTTGTCTGCTAGCTTGTAGATCAGTACTTTGGTCATGTCCATTGGGCATGGATTTAAAGCATATAACAAAAATTACCTTTCTTAAAAACAAACTAAAGCGAGGAAGGGATCTCGAAACTAGATCATGTGCATAAATGAACTTATTGAATTAAAAAACATTGCAATGTGCATGAGCTGAACTTATTGAAAGGGAAATCCTACTCTAACAAAAAATTGTAGGATTTTCAATAAAAATGTTTAAGAAACATACCATTTATAGGAATGGGAAATTCCTCTCCATTCAAACTTTAAAGATAAAATGTATTGTGTTCTTTGCAAGCTGAAATCATATTAGGACCACTCCATATTATATTGAACTTCATGTGGTTTCCTAGATTTACACGATCATCATCCCATTTTAACACAATGTCTCCTTCATTGAAGACCATGATATTAGCCTTAATATGAAATGTTTTCTTCATCTGTTTTTTATTCTTTTCCATGTTCATATGATCTTGATCTCTTATCTCCTACAACTCTATTAATTCTACATAACGAATGTGCAATGGTTCGTTCTCAAGTAATTCCATTTGATGTAGTAAATCTAATGCATGAAACTAAACTAAGATGGGAATTCTTTCCTTTCTTTGATAAACAAGCTTGTATGGTGAATTGCCAACTGATTTGTTAGTAGTCACTCTATCATCCCAAAGTGCTAAATTCAACATGAGATGCCAAACTTTTTGGTTGTCTTTGAGTGTTCTTCGCTACACCCTTAACCTATTGCTTGTATTAGGATATGAGTAGCCGACTTATGGCTTACCATATCATTTTATTATATCATTTATACTTTCTCATGCTTAATAGGTCAGCCTGGGTGATGTCCATAACATATGAATAGTATATATAGGGGATTGTAAGTAGTAGTTCATCATCATTTGAGCATTTGAGTCTTATTATATGGTTTGGAGGTTGCCCCCTCAAAGTGGCGAAGCTATTATAATTACATATTGAGATCATTATTATAAAATATTGTGTTATTTGGTGTTCTATTTTTGCTCATAATCTGAATTATACTAGTAATTTCATTACAAGTGGTATCAGAGTTGCGATCTGGGCCAAAATTAGGGCAAAAACCCTAATTTTTTATTTCCCCGATATATTTCAAACCAAAGATAATTGGTTGGAGATATTTTTACCATAGTTGCAATATATTTCAAGTAAGGTTCCCTAAAAATTTCAAACTTTTGTGATTTATTTTACACAAGTTATTATTTCATAAAATCACTCTCTAGGGTATAAATTGTGGAATTGTTTTAAGTTCATTACATTTTCAGAAATCTCTAAAAAAAATACTATTAGTATCTTCTCTGTGTTTTTTCTTGCTTGGATAAATTTGTATCAAAACTCTAAACCCTAAGGTTTGATATCTGTGGTGGGGCCTTCCACAAGAGAAAAAAAGAATCCGCTTACTCCGGGTAAAACCCTAGATAAAGATGGGATAGTGATTGAAGAAATGGATTTAGAAGGGGTAAATACAGATTCCTCAACACGAGGGTTTACTTCAGTTGATCATAAGGTGAGCCAACTTGAGTATGAGCTGTGAAATGTACAATCTGAGATGGCCTCTAAAGGAGACATAGCCCAAATCAATCATCGGTTGGATGATATCATGCAACATGTATAAGGTAAATAGTATGGCCCAAATCCATCTCATATTAACCAAGGAGGATATTCAGTTCAAAATCATGGACAAAATAACCATGTTGGATAGCTTTTCTAGCCTAATCAGAATCCAACTTATTTGCAACCATGGAACATGGTGTCGAAAGTGGATATGTGCAAATTCGATGGCAAAGATCACCTGAATTGGATAAATCAAATGGAAAATTCTTTGAGCTACATCAAACACCATCAGGACAAAAGGTGACATTAGCATCCTTGTATCTTGAACCAAACCAATTCGTTTGGTATCAATGGTTATGTGCTCAGAGGCAGAAGAATGGTCTCAGTGTCACTTGGACAGTTTTTACCAAGGAGTTGCAATTGCACTATAGTTCCAGTGTTTCAGAGAACTAATTTAGTCAATTAGAAAAGTTATGAAAAATAGGATCAGTCAAAGATTATGTGCATCATTTCCAAAACCTATCCTTAAGGGTGGAGAATATACGAGAAGAGAATCTGAATTACCTATTTCTTGGGGGTCTTAAGGACCACATCGAGCATGAGGTACGTATGTTTAATCCACTTAAGCTTTATGATTCTATTATCATGGCACGTTAAGCAGAGGAAAAAGTTATTTGTAGTAGGAGGCCACCTTTCATTAACACCAAAGACCATAATATCTCTTCCCCTTCATTTTCTAGGCCAATTAGACTGATTCCTCAACAAATGGAAGAAACGAGAGCAAAAGGATTATGTTTTAACTGTGATAGCAAATATGGACCGGGCCACAAATGTGCTGAGAAGAAGTTGTTCTATATTGACGGAGGTAATGAGGATGATGAGGACGTTGAAATTATAGGAGAGGCTACGGAACCAGTAGAAGAGGAATTAGAGGATCACTAACCTACAATTTCTTACCATGCATTGTCAGGTATTAGTACTCCTCAAACACTTACGGTTATTGGCTATCTCAAAAAATAGAAGGTGACAGTGTTGATTGACTCAGGGAGTACTCATAACTTCATAAATAGTAAGTTACTTGCCTGCCTCAATTGTTTTATTTACATGGCTCTAGAAATGCAATTCATGATTGCGGATGGCAGGACAATCAAGTGCACATGAAAGTGCCATAGTATCAAGCTTTCCATGGGAGACTACATGTTAGACTCACCTATGTTTTCTCTTTCTATAGGAGGGGCAGATATCATTTTGGGTGTCCAATGGCACATAACCTTAGGTACTATAGAGATGAATTTCCAAGAATTGTTCATGTGATTTCATTCAGATGGAAGGACAATACAATTGAATGGGATGGTAGCTAAGTCTTCACTGATTATTAGCTCTCATCAAATGTAGAAGGTTATCAGAAAAGGAGTAGATGGATTTATAGCAAAGTTATTTTCCATATAAGTATAAAATACAGAGTCTTCAATGCCACCCGATCTTCAGAAGATTGTTGATGCTTACTCATCTATTTTTGATGCAATCCCAAAGGGACTACCACAAGTTAGGGATCATGATCATGCAATTTAGTTGATACCAGGGATCTAAACACCTAACATCAAACCATACAGATACACATATTCCCAGAAATGTGAGATTGAGAAAATGGTTCAGGAAATGTTGAAGGTAGGCATCATCAGGCCTAAAAAAAGTGCCTATTCTTCACCAGTGGTCATGGTACGTAAGAAGGATGAAACATGGAAGATGTGTCCAAATTACTGAAGAACTAAACAAGTACACCATCAAAGATAAGTTTCCTATTCTAGTAATTGATGATTTACTTGATGAATTGTGTGGTGCTATTTATTTCACAAAATTAGATCTTCATTCGAGGTACCATCAAATCAGAATAAAAGAGGAAGATGTTCATAAAATGAATTTCAGGACTCATGAGGGCCATTATGAGTTTTTGGTAATGCCTTTTGGTCTTACAAATGCACCTTCAACCTTTCAAAGCTTGATGAACACTGTTTTCAGGCCATTTTTAAGGAAATTTGTATTATTTTTCTTTGATGACATATTGATTTACAATAAGACATGGGAAGAACACTTACATCATGTAAATAAAGTGTTGGAAGTTTTGGAGAAACATACTCTCTATGTAAATCCATTTAAATGTTCTTTTGGTGTACAAGAGGTAAAGTACTTGGGTCACACTGTATCCCATGAAGGCGTCAAATTTGATCCTCAGAAGATCAAAGCTATGGTGGAATGCCCAAGGCCAAAAACTCTCAAAAATCTTCATGGGTTCCTAGGACTAATAGGGTACTATAGAAAATTTGTGCGGGGATATGGTAAAATAGAAACCCCACTCACTGCATTGCTAAAGAAGGATGCCTTCCATTGGACAAACTTAGCCACTAAATCCTGTTAAGCAGCTGAAGGAAGCCTTGTGCAACACCCCAGTTTTGGCTACTCCCAACTTCTCAAAAACCTTCATTGTTGAATGCGACGCTTCAGGATCAAGATTGGGAGTAGTTATAATGCAAGAAGGAAGACCAATTGCATTTGAGAGTAGCCAATTCAAAGGAAAATATTTGCTCAAACCTATCTTATGAGAAAGAAATGATGGTTATTCTTCATGTGGTCAAGCAATGGAGGCCCTATCTCATGGGTAGACACTTCAAGGTAAAAAACTAATCATGATAGTCTCAAATAATTTCTGGAGCAAAGGTTATCATCTGGGGAACAACAAAAGTGGATAAAAAAAAATTTGGGTTATGATTTTGAAATCATATACAAAAAGGGTAAAGAAAATGTAGCAGTTGATGCATTGTCTAGAAGGGATACATCTGCAGATGCCTTACTATGTGGAATGTCCATGTTGACGTCCAATTGGGTAGATGAAGCAAGATTGGAATGGGATCGAGACAAGGATACACAATCTCTAATACAGAATATCAAGAAAGGATCTATGACATCTAACAAATTTGAGTGGAAAGGTAATGCCCTATGGTATAAGGACAAGTTATACTTGAGTAAAGATTTTGAGTTGAAGCATAAGATTCTTACAGAGCTACATGCCTCACCTATTGGAGGACACGTTGGGTTTTTGAAGACATATCATACAATAAAAAGAGAATTATTTTGGGAAGGACTCAAGGGGGGATGTACAAAAATTTATATCAGAGTGATTAGTATGCCAACAGAATAAAGGGGAAATAATTAAGACACCAAGTCTATTGCAATCCTTACCAATTCATAGCCAATGATGGGAGGAGGTCTCCATGGATTTCATCACCAGTTTTCCTTGTTTAGAGGGTAAGAATGTTATTTTCATGATTGTGGATAGGCTCACAAAATATGCCCATTTTTGTGCCCTATCACATCCATTTGTAGCTAGTACAGTCGCAACTATTTTTTTTGAGACAATTCAAAGGCTACATGGAACCCCAAAGATAATTGTAAGTGATCGTGATCCTATTTTTATAAGTAATTTTTGGATAGAATTATTTTCATGTTTGGGTACTCAACTAGCTCACAGTTCATCTTATCCTCCTCAAATTGATGGGTAAATGGAAGTGGTCAACAAATTCTTAGAGGGGTATCTACGTTGTTTTGTATCAGATAAGCAGGAAAGATGGATTAAATGGATACCACTTGCAGAATGGTGGTATAACACATCTTTTCATACCTCTTCTCAAAAGACCCCATTTTTAACATTATATGGTTAGCATCCACCTTCTATCACTTCCTCCTTGAGGGTGCAAACTAAGGTCAGAGATGTTGAGGAACACATTCAATATCAACAACAGGTTTTGCCTAGTTTGAAGGAGAATTTAGCATTAGCACAAAATAGGATGAAACAACAAGCAAATCAACATCGTAGTGAAAGACATTTTGAAATTGGTGAATGGGTTTTTGTACATCTCCAGCCTTACAAATAGATGTCTCTAAAGTTACAGAAAAAGGACAACAAACTTGCGCCTAAATACTATGGCCCTTATCAGGTTCTACAGAAAATTGGTAGTGTTGTTTATAAATTAGAGTTGCCTCCATCTTCACACATACACCCAGCATTCCATGTTTCATGCTTGAAGAAGGTTATTGGAAAAAAATTTGAATCCCAGATAGAGTTACTAGAACTTGATGAGGAAGGAAGAATCATTTTGAAGCCAAAGAAGATTTTGCAAACACGTACTAGGAGGCTAAGAACTAGAGACATTGAGGAATATCTGATCAAGTGGAAGAATCTAAGAATAAAAGATGCGACCTGGGAGGATGAAGGTTTTTTACAGCAACATCTAGGATTATTCAACATTGAGGACAACATTGGTTTAAAGAGGAAGGGAATGCTACGCCCTTAACCTATTTCTTGTATTAGGATATGAGTATCTGACTTGTGGCTTACCATATCATTTTATTATATAATTTATACTTTCTCATGCTTAATAGGTCAGCCTGGGTAATGGCCATAACATATGAATAGTATATATAGGGGGTTGTAGGTAGTAGTTCATCATCATTTAAGCATTTGAGCCTTATTATATGGTTTGGAGGTTTCCCCTCGAAGTGGCGAAGCTATTATAATTGCATATTGAGATCATTATTTTGAAATTTTGTGTTATTTGGTGTTCTATTGCTGCTCATAATTTGAATTATACTAGTAATTTCATTAGATTCTTCTGATGATCCTAAAAATATTCTTGTTAGTACTTTTAGCTAATCCATTACCTTTTTGGAATAATTAGATGATGTTCTTAAATAAATTCCATGATTGATAACCCAATTTGTTACCTTTGCACCAAGAAATGCTAAGGAATTATCTGAAATGATAGTTGATGGAACACCAAATCTGTAAATTATACCTTCATAAAAGAATAGTATCAAAGTCTCATTGCCCTCTTTTAAGGATATTGCTTTTTTCCATTGTGTAAAGTAATTTGTAGCAGTAAACATTCACTCGTGTCCTTGTCACGAGGGTGGATTTATCATGTCAATAAATTTAAGACCCCACTTCATGAATGAATGATCCACTTAAATAGGTTGGAGGGTAAGCAAAGCTAAAAATTCTTTTCCAACAAAGAAAGCACATTTCTTACACTCTTTGATCCATTCGAAACAGTCCTTGAATATGTTGGGCCAATAGTAACCAACTTTCATAATTTTTAAGGTTATAGTACATACTGAAAAATGACCTCCTGCAAGTCCTTCATGGAATTCGGATAATAATTGCTGAATTCTATCATTATCAAAACATCACAGAAAAATTCTATTTATATCTCTCTTAAATAACACACCATCAATGAAAACATAAGGTACATCTTGTAACCTAAAATACCTTCTTTTATTCTTTTCCATACCTTCCGGATAAGTACCATTCTATAAGTAGTTAACCAAATGATTCATCCATCTTGATTCCTAAACTTATTGACTAAGCTCGGGTTGCTAATTTTTTGGTTGTACCATGACATCTGACTACTGATATGTAACTTCAGCATGTTGTTCTAGATCTTCTGATTCTCCAGTGTGTTGTTTTTCCATATCAGCAATTAGATACTCACACAAACATTTTCCTCGAACTATTTTTGCAACTTGGATATCAACATCGTATTCCATATATTTAGTAATCCAACCTACTCGCATAGAATTTTTGGGATTCAAATATATTCTGAACAATCTGCAAAGTTGAAAAGTCTTCCTTAAATGCATTAGATGTTCATCAAAATTATTTGAAAATATGGTGACATAATCTAAGTAAACCAATATGCATTTATTTAATAAACTGTAAAAATCCATGTCCATTGCACGTTGAAACATTGCACCGACATTTGAAATACCAAAAGACATTCTTTTATAAGCATAAGTGCCCAACTTAGTGGTAAAGTCTATTTTTGATTTGTCTTCCTCACACATAAGGATCTGATTGTATCCATTGTACCCATCTAAAAGATACAATCTGTCTGAACTAGAAACTGTTCTCAAAATTTGATTCATATTTGGCAGCAGACAATGGTCTTTTAATGAAGCTTTATTAAGGTCTCTAAAATCCACACATAGCCTAATTTTTCCATTCTTTTTTGAATAGGAAAAATATTATCTACCCAAATTGAATGCTTAACTAGAAAAATAATACCTGATTCAGTCAACTTGGATAACTCTTTTCTCATTAATGGCTCAATTTTTGGATTTACTGACCTTTGTGTTTTTCCTAACTGGCTTGGAATTTGGCTATAACTCTATGGTATGTTGAGCTAAAATTGGATCAAAACCTTTTAGATCTTGGTACTTCCAAGAAAGAAAAAATCTAAATTCTTTACATAATTTGATAAATGATTGTTTTTCAACTAAAGAACACACTTTTCCAATTAATAGTTTCTTTTCATCATCCACCAGGATTTCTTCGTAGCTATTTACGTGAGTTGAAATCTTTCCTTTTTCCTTTCTTTACTGATCATCAAAACTGAAAATGTCTTCTAGAGTGACCAATCCTTGAGGAAAATTATTTGTATTCAACTGAATAATCTGGTCACCATAGAAATGTTGCATATTTTCCTGTAGAAAATTTAGCTTCTTGCTGTAAAAATATGTAAATCTGTTTATCATCTTTGAAAACCTTCCAATTCTCTTTGTTGTCAGCAAGTGAAGGTCTGATAATTAACTTTAGATTTGGCTGCACTTTTTTGTTTTCGATCTGTTCAAGTACATTAAAGCTAGCACCAATTACGGCAAGTTTGTCTACATGTTTATTTTTTAGCTCTTAGGATAGATTGAATGTTCATAGCATCAAAATCATCCATTAATTCTTAAACTCTATGTTTGTAAGACTTCAGAAATGAATTCTTACACATATTAAAGTTTTTCACTTGATTAATAACTAATTTTGAATCACCAAAAAACTTGTAAAGTACTGATACCTCTCTTTATGGCCCATTGCAAGCCATGAATTAACACTTCGTATCAAGCTACATTACAAGTAAAATAAAACTATAGACTTAAAGCTGAAAAGTAACTTTCATTTGAAGGGGAAGTAAGCATTAAACATGCACCTTGTCCTTTCTTATTTTTAGCTCCATCGAAATGAAGCTTCCATAGTCCTGTTGTTTTTTCTATTATGGATAACAAGGGAATTGGTGCATTTTCTTCATGCAAGTAATAAACACTGAACAAATCTTCTTATGCTTCATTAAAAGGGTCATAAGCTTGTTCTTCTTGATTTTTTCATCCATAAATAGATTAGAGACACCATATAGTACAAAAACATGTGTTGTAACATCAAAATCAGACTAATTTAAAGTTGCAGCGTTTGAAGCATGTGGCTCAATATGAAATCTAGCCAAAGGCTCTGAATTTATGGCAACCTTGGTTCCATATCTTGTAGTAAAGAACAAAAATGACCAATCTGAAGAGAGATAACCTCCTATTTTTGTTGTAAAATCTAGTGATAAACATAAGGCAAAATAGGGAGGTAAAACTACAACATTTACATCTTGTAAAATAGTACCATTGGGACAAGCATGTAGGAATACCTATAGATTTTTTATAATACTAAGTATGTTGGTTGATGTTTCGTCTATGTGCAACATGATTTTCTCTGTAAGTTCATACTGCAGGCCCAATTTTTCTGTAATTACTTTTGACATAACTGTGTTACTTGCACCACTGTCAACCATGCATTTATGAACTAAATGGTCTTCAATAATTAGAGATAAATACAATTGTGGTGGTGTCTTGATGTCTTGATCATTTAAGACCTTCTGAACTATCTATTTACCATCTTTAATGTGGTCCTGCTCCACTATTCCAAGGACCATGTCTACTTTCTGGGCTTCCTTTTCTGCTGGTTTCAAAGAAATCGACAGCTTAGCAAGCTTGTGAGAAAGAAAATATCATTGTCCTAGAATACTTAGAGCATCCCAAAGTGAAATATTAATACTATGCTTCTTCATTACATCAACAATGTTAAAAGAACTAACATTTTTTGAAACCACTTCTACCATTTTAGCATAAGCTTAAGCAAAAATTGACTTTGCTTTAGCAGCTTTTGAAATATGAGGTATGAAGAGTCTTTTAAGATCAAGTTGTAATTGTATCTTTTGGTCCTTTTGAGTAGAAACCTTAGCTATTTTCTAAGGAATAATAGAACTGTTAGTTGTTTTCTACCCCAAATTTGTTTTATCAGTGACTGTGGGCAGAACATATCTATTTTGTTGGTTTTCTCTCTCCTAATCCTTTTTCCTAGGATCTAGTTGCGACTGCAATAAAGTATTTCTCTCCAAAGTTGGCCAAAATTTTTCCTAGTTGTTTCTGATTATGAGCATCTTGCTTCCCACCCTCCATTTGAGGCATGTGCAATGCTTCAAGTTGAGGTTGTACAAAAACACTTATATTCAAGAATGCATTTGGGTAGTTGGTAGCTGAATGAGGTTGATTATAAGGTTTACACCATTCCTCTGAAACCATATTAGCTAGAACAAGAGTGCTAGATGAAATAGGATCTTTTGGGTCAAATTTCCTTGGTTGATATGCCTTTCTATAATTTTGATTCTACTGATAAGGTTACATATTCTGTTGATTTTGTTGGTTTTGCTGATAAGGATCATGATATGGCCTGCTAGGATGAGCTAATTTTTTTTTCAATTAATGTAAATTTATTACCCATAGTCTGCAAATATTTGAATACATCATCTGAAGGAGCTAAAACAATAGGCTCTATAATGGTAATAGGCTACAAAATAAGTAACAAATCTACTATGAGAGGCATTGAAGGCCTTATTGCCAATTTAACAGCTTGAATAAGGTTGTTTTCAAATTGAATAACAATATCATAAGCTGTGTGGAGAGTATCTCCTCCCATAGACTAAATCATAATTGAAATATCACTATTTAGGGCTCTAAGATAATAAAGAAAAGCATGATCATCTTGAGGCTTGACACTTGCTGGAATTCTTTCCCATGTTCTAGCAAAACGGATATTAAAATTGACCGTAAATTCACGAGGGCTATTTTAATTTTGAACAACTTCTCTATGAGGGATAAATGATCAAAATGATCTTGAAATTACTTAAGTAATTTTTCTCCCAAGTCCTTATGCTACAAATTTCTAATGTTCTATACCATTGCAAGGCTTGCCCTTTAAAGGATATAACTAGAAGTCTTAAGGCTACATCTTCATGAGTTATTTTATGGACAACACAAAGGGAAGAAAAATCTTTGATGTTCTCTGTGGGAGGAATTTGATTTTCACCAGTGAATGTAGGTAAACGTTTTATGGTAGTATTAGGAATAGTATGATAGAGTGGAATTACTAAAGGGCTGCCATTAGTAAAGGTTACAAAATTCCTAGGTGGTTGAATAACAATTGGAATAACTAGAATTTGAACAAAGAGATTAATACATGGTGAAGGAAGATTAGGAGGAGGGTTATCAAAAACTGACCTATTATAAGGTAAGGTATTACCAACTCTTCTTCTTCTTGCAGAATTCAAAGGTAAAGAAATAAACCCAAAAGGAACTCCTCTTAATAATGATCTCGTAGTCACTTTAGGCATGAAACATGCTACAAAATGGGTCTAAAATTGCTTTACAGAGTCGCCAAATAAATCATTTGATCTTTAGAATAACTTTCTATAGCCTGTTACTTGAAAAGTGACTTCTCTTTTATTGTAATTTTTTTGTAAATTGTTGTAATTTTCCTACAGATATGATTCGTGGTCCCACTGGGTGTGCCAAAAATTGTTATCTCTCGAAAGTGCACCCTGTAGAGAGATGATTACAAGTGTTATAAGCTTTCTCTGGATCTCTCTTTTGTAAATATAATGGAAACACCTTAGGCCTTTGGGTATACCCATTGTTGAGGTGAGTCTCTAGTATCAAGGCCCGTTCCTTTTTGATGTATCCTAAACTATTTTTTTTGGGGTTTTGAGGATAAAGAGATGACTGTAAATGAATTGAAAATTGGGGTGATACACCAAAATTGTTGAGGGCTTTGACTGAGTACATGCTCAATAAATTTTAGAATGTATTTTGTATATGCAAACCAATATTTTTCAGCAGATTATTAAGGCAAAACACTTGATGTGTTGAGGGAATTAATCACAACAATACAGAAAGAAAACATGCACACTAATATTGTGCAGCAATTACTAAATTTGAAGCAGGGTAATTTGAGATTCACAAGAATTAATAAGATATACAAAACACTGAAATAATTGGAAGGTTATAAATCAATTCTCATTCAAAGGGAAAAACTGGCAAAATCTGCTTTAGCACTTATGTGTCAAAAAGTTCGTTCTTTGTGCCTTGTAATTGCACACAATATATAACAATATTTTTCACCCAACCCATCCTAAAAATAGATTAAATTTATACTCACCCATGCATCCTATTTTTATCCTTTTATCATAAATAATAAAAGAGATAAAAATAAGGATGTTGATTACAATGAGGCAATTAAAAGTCTGAGTTACTAAAATACATTTTAGTCAAACTACAATTGAATGATAAATTTTAATAAAGTAGGATGGAAAAAATGGCTAATAATAGCCCGTTCTTGTTGTGTAAGCCTCCTCCAATGTGCATGCAATTCTATGTTTAAGATGTCCTTATTCTATCTTGACGGAAAGCATGCAAAGATATAACTCTATGTAAAATATGCCACTTCACCTTGGGGACCACATGTGAATGTTTATGTGACACTTGATTTTTCTTTTAATCTTTATTTAGTTATCATTAATCATAATCACATTTGATTATTATTAATAATAATTGATAATCCCATTTGACTAGTTGGCTTTGTATTTGATTATGGTCTAAGACCTTTTAGGTCAATGCAATCATATAAGCTCAGTTAAGATGATTCCCTCCTATGATGATTCAACCCTCCATTTTATTAGTTGTGGCATATGTGTATAAGGTTGTCAGACCCTTTTGATTTAACCATTATAAAGCATATAGTATATTAGGATCATGTTGGTATAATCCAAATAGACTATAGTTTTATATTCGTAATCATTTGAGTTGGAAGAGGGGTCCCCTCCACACGATGACTCAACCCTTCCACTTTATCTGCACGGATTAGGGTTTCACCATCTGGCGACATGTTGCATTTTTTTATTTTATTTTATTTGCATTGGGTAGTAGAAATTTGATTCCCTTCATTGATTTGGTACTAGTGAAAATTTCCATCATTGATCTATCTGTCCACCATATTGATGAGATTAGAATTGACAAAGTATTCCATCCTAAGATGTTGATTTTCGGTATTGGTAAATTACCACCGTTGATCTTACTATGGACAGTTATTAATGATGATCGATCCCTTTCCTTTGATCTTCTGATAGTTAATATTGTGAACTGTCGATTCAGTGCCAACCTAGAATGGGTAGTTGGAAGCTAGGGAGATACACGCACCATTCAATTTTTAATATGTGATCCACACCGTCGATCTATGTATAAAAGCCATTGTGGCCATTTTTTCTAGCTTCATTGAGTTAGGTCTGATTAAAATCTCATCGAGCTTATCTTTTCTTCATTCTTACATGTTCATTTCGAGTGGCAAAGCTCTGGAAATTTTCTTTCACCGCCATTGTTAATCATTTGGAAGCTTGATTTTCTATGTGAAGTTGTCATATGAGACTTTGAAAATCATCATTTTCATTCTATTTTGAGATTTTGAACTAAATTTAACAAAGGTGGCCATGGTTCATTGTAAATTCAGGTTCTTCTAGATCTGCGTAACATTTCTCTTCTGGTTCTTGTGGTTCCTTTCACTAGCCTCTTCAATATATAAGATATGGATTCTATTCTTTTCTTTCTATTGTCATCGATATGAGATTTTGGGTTTGGCATTTTCACTGCTATCTATTTCAACTTGTTCTAGCTTTTTGTGGCTCACTATTTCTTGGGTTAGACTCTATGTATCGATTAATTGTACTTGCACACCTCCATTTTGTTCTTTTTGTCGATCTGGCACTAGAAAAATATGAAAATATCATGCTTCTAAAATGTGTTTGTGTATATTCAGATCTTGAATGGGTTCTAGTTGGTGTCGTGTTTGCTATGTATTCTACTCAATTTGAGGATTTTGACAACATCGTTATGAATCCGGTGAGTTTCTTGCTCATTTTCTTGAATCTTTTGTAGTCGTGGACATAGACGTATAATTTTTCTGAGTCTTTGAAACTTATCCTTTCAAACTTTTGGATTTAAACTGCTTATTTTGAATAACCCAAAATTAGTATCACTCCTTTGTTGTTTTGGAAGTTTTGTTTGCCATTTCCTTTACTCGGGATTTGAAAAATTCATTCTTTTATGCATTATTTATGTGCTTACTTGAGTTCTCGTGTTTGAGACTCATTCTGGGTGCTCTACATTGTTATTGTATTTGAAGTTCCGTGATCAACCCTCGAAGGGTTTCTTACAAAATTTGAATGGTAACCACTCCTACTATCTCCAAAATTTTACCACATTTTAGACCACCATCTGTGAATCTTAAAACTATGTTTCTTCTTTATCAAAAATTTGGAATATATGTGCTTTTCATACATGGCGAGGGTTGTTTTATTCAAGATAGGTGTGCTTGAATGGATTGCATTTGATAATTGATGCTCTAGGCACTGCCATTTCCACACTTCAGTGTTATCATTTGGCTTTTAAGGTTCATGTTTTGCTCTATTCTAAGCTGTCACAACTTGGATGTACCTAGCTTGAATACATTTTCTATATTAATTTCTTAAATATGATTCCCTTTCTTAGTTTTCTTTTGAGCTCACAATTTGTTGCACTTATATGAGCATCGAGTTGAAAATTCATATATATGGGCAGATATGGACTTTCCTTGCCTTTGATATAATTTGTGTTCCATGTGTCAAAGTCAAAGCCAATTACATTCAATTTTAATTGTCCCATGCTCCACATAGAAAGCATTAAAATTACATAAACAATGTATAGTGTGAACTTTGAAGAAGATCATTTTCATAACTGTATAAAAAAAAAATCTCATTAAGCTTTGGAATTCTTGCATAATTTCACTTTTGTGCTCTATTTTGGATTTCTGAGATGTGCGATATACACCTTTTGCATAGTTGAGAGTAGCTCCATTTCTTGCTGATTATGAAATTTAATGAGAAATCCATATAAATGTTGAAAAACTCTCTGATAATTTGTTATTATTTGATCCTTTGAACCTTGATGAAGCTTTCTGAGATGTCTTATCAGCTTGTATGATCATTCTGAAAACTTGAAACTCTTTATTGCATCGTTTTTCTCAATTTATTTTCAGTAGTAGTCTTTAAGTCTTCAGTTGTATTTAAAATTGGATGCTACAAATTTGATGTTAACTCTTTCTGTAGCTTGAATTTTCAAAATTCTTATTTTTTTTATTGATTTAATTTGGTCAACTATGTAAGGAGGTACAAATATCTCATCTTCAGAGCATGACTGTGCAAAGGCTTCTTGTTTATTGAAATTTATACTTTTATTTGTTTTGCTTTCTGCTATTGATATCCAAATATCTTTGTTTCTTCTCCATTATGAAAATGAATCCGTTGAAGTTTGAGTATCATGTATGTAGTTTAAATGCTGGAAATATGGTTGTAGCTTCACTATTCCAGTAATGCTTAATTGCTTGATATTCTTCATGCTTAGCCATTGTTGGTCTCCTAGATTGATATTTCTTTTCTGGATGATGGCTCTTGATATAGTTTTAATGTGCATCAATTCTTTCAAAATGTGAACTCTTCTTTTTTAAATCAGTGCTATATGAAATGATTTATAAATCTGAACCATTATTATTGTTCTAAAGACATCAGGTAGGTTGATATATTGATGTTAAATATGTGTGGGAAATATCCTCCTAGCTTCCTATGTTTTGAACAGTAATGTTGTTGTTTTACAAATCTCATGAGAAACTTACATATTTTATTCTGAAGATTACAACCTTTGTTTCTTTGTACTTTTGAGTTAAGCTTTGTGATAGTTGTATTCCTTCCTTCTGTTTTCCCTCATGCTAATGCATACCTTGTATTATCTTATGTAAATTAGTATCTTTCCTTGACATGATAATAGCTTTATTGTAACCTATATGTTCTTGTAATTCATTGGTAACAACATGCGGTCCCTTTTCTTGAACTCTAGTATCTTTATGAAACTCATTAAGATGACTCACAAACTTGCATTAACTTTCAATTCTTAATTCAAAAATGATGTTTTTATGATAATGAGTGATGAATTTACTAGCTTGATTCTTGTACCTACACACTTCAGAAAACTAATTAGAAAATAATCAGGCTTTTTGGCCTCTCTTATGTTCCATAGTATTTCTTTTCTTTCTTTTCTAAAATGTTTCTAGGAATCATATGTACTAATGTAGAATACTGTTCTTATCAATTTTTCATCTGTCTTTTCTGTAACTCATACCTCCTGATGTGAGGAGATCCATTTGCCAAAAAAATAGATAGTATAGGAATATGGATCAAAACCTTGACCTCATGACTGATAGTCTTCTTTTTTTGTTTCCTAGGTACAATTCCACTATCGGATAATGAGGATGAAGATGGAGTAAAGTTGGAACTGGAAGTGGAGAAACAAAGACAAAAGAAACCCAAGGCAATGATGGGTTTTTTCATACTCCTTTAATTTTCTTTTCATACACATGTACCTTCTACTTTAGTAGTTCTGAATTACTTTTGAGTTACATCCCACGACTTGTGTGGGAAACATTGAAATTCCTTATGAATAAAACATTAAATTCTGGAACTGATTTGTGTACTTATTTCTGCATTTTAGTTTTATGTATGGATTGTATAATTAACTAAACAACTCAATAACATAATTAGATGTATTTAGTCATGAAGGAAAGAACTTTAAAATAACTATAAATTTAGTAATGAACTCTCAATTATTGTAATCTACAACTTTTTTTGTTGTTCTAAAAATCAACACTCCACTTATTCTGTAATTCAGGACTTTATCAAGCTAATACATCTTTCCTTAGGGAATTTTGTGTTCTCTTACTGAAGACAAACATGGAATTACAAACTATATGTTTTTTTACATTTTGTAACAGCACACAAAGCTACAAATTACATGTAATCATGATTGTTGCAAATGGGAACATGATAAAACTATAATGTATTCCCCTAGTTAGATCCACCTCATCAATACCATCCATCGTAACGAAGTTTCAAGTTGCCCATTTTTGCACAAGTGAAAAAATTGTCAATAGAACCCTGTTAACACTTCATAATGATTTTAGGAGCCTAGCGGGCTAGTTCACATCTTTAAACAACTGCTAAAAAAATGTGTTTGGTTTTGACCCATTATTTTGGCCCTAGGTGTCGAAATGAATTCTGGATTTTGCATACCTCTAATATTTCTAACTCTGTGTTTAGATAAAAATTATGCAATCTAGTTTTCCTAATAGATTTTGTAGGCCTCTGGTCGTTGGGTGATAAGGCTGCTTTAGTGCATTTACGATCAGTAGTTCTGGAAATGTCAGCTTCATTTTAATCATGTTTTCAAAGTTTGAGTTCCATGAGTGTTTCCCTATTTGTAGGGGAATAGGTAGGAATTTATATATATGGTTGTTTGAGTCTTGAAGATGGTTTTTTAACACTTATTTTTGAACAACTTGTCTAAATTTGACATTTTTTGGAAAGTTGTGACTAAGGAGAAAATTTTCATATGAACTTATCCAAGAAAAATAATGATAGAGAAACCTTGTAAAAATGCATACATGAGTGTAGGAAACTATCTTTTGGTATTTTCTAATTAAAAATATGATTGTGGAAAAATGAGGTTTTTCTCTCTCCTCTCTTTATCTCTCTCTTCGGCTTAAAAAACGAAATGAAATGGAAATAGTATTTTCTTACTCTCATTTGAAGTGTGATAAATATAGTTTAATTGTTGTTAGAAAATTATGAAAATGTAAATCATTATTGATTGTATTTTGATGCCATCCCAACAGTTGTGTTGATTATGCGGTGGTTGTATGTATGCAAGACTAAAAGAAAATGGTAGCATTTCTTGTGATTTTGTAATATGAGATATAATTGAAATGTACTTGTAATATTAAATATATGTATCAACACTCTTGTAAAAAACATAAAGGTTATCTATTGATTATTTTGTGATGATTAATATTTTGTATTATATTGGTATCTAAAAAAAAGGGGGACATTGTATTCTAGAATTAATTTTGATTGTATGAATACATCTTGCTAACAATATAGATGTACATTTTTAATTGAAAATTAAATGACCATTTATAATGTTCTTCTAATTGAAATTGATGATCATGTATCCTTGTGTGTTTCTTTTTAAAATGCTCAGAAAAATTAAGAAGAAAAGAAACTGGCGTATATAGGAATGGTTAGTTTTTGACCTCTATTAGGAGGTTATTTTAAAATTTATCTATTTGACCCTAATCTAACATCCCTTGAGAAGGTTAAACTTGAGCATTGAATTGTTCATGTGTTGTTTACCAAAAAAGAGTTTCTTTTGTGCATGTGGAAGTGTGAATGTTGTGGTAATTTATGGTATTGTGTCACCTTGCAACATGAATGATATCATATTTAACAACATTTTTTTTACTGGTCATCTTATCTTGAGACTCTTTGGAAGGGATAATTAAGGTATGTGTATGGGATCATAAGGGAAAGTAAAGAAGGTAATTACCATTTCTTGTATTATGATCAATAAAACTTGGGTAAACCACATAGTCAAGTGACTCCCTCATGCTACTAATTATCTCAAAAGAAATCTTGCTCAAACTTATTATAAGTTAATTAATTCTTGTACGTGAGTTTTTTGGAGATTCTAGGGTGATTCAAATAGGATATGGTTGGTTAAAGATATCTTAGAAGGTTTAGTAATGGATGTAATTTTATTTAGGTACCTTTATCTAATTTGTGTTCTTGACCGTGATAATTAGAGTCTAAGGTGAAGAAATTTTTAATAACCTTTAGAACTTAAATTGCATTCATGAGGTGTATTTGTTAAAAGAAAATAAAACTTGGATGTTTGTGAGATAAAGTTGTTTGAACCACTCTAAAATTGACGTTTAGTTAGATGTAGAGTCCTTGAGTACAAGTGGAAGTTAATTAAAACCTGGTACTTTTCTTTATGACATTGGCATTTAAACCTTTAGCTGACTATGTCCATCTAATAGTTGTTCCCTCAGATGTTGTCCTTTTGAGTAAACTAGAATATGGAAACCTTTTACTTTAAACCAATGTTAACTCTTTCATGTGATTAAGTGTATTTGTTATAAGTTAAAATGGAAAAAAAAAAATATAATGTGTATCATTGTGAATAAAATTGCATACTCTCATGATTAATGGACTCGATACCTATAAGGTTAAATAAGGTAATGTGAATGGTAGTGAAGATTTAATGAACTTAAATTAAGTGTTAAAAAAAGTAGGGGAAATGCAATCTTGAGAAAAATGAAAACTTATGTTTTTTATGTTATATGTTCTTCAAACCTTTAAGACTTAAGTTAGAATATAAACACGAAAAAGATTGAACCATGAAAATTTGATAGAGTGGAAGATGCAAATTCTTTATGTTTATGTCGTGATTGTGATGTAGTCTTATAATATCCCATTTATCTAAGTGTGACATTGGTTTCACATTGTGTCATGTTGATATTTGTGTGTTCTACATGTTGGTGTAACGTTACATGTGGTGTTGTGAAAAATCTTGTGAGAATTTTGGTGTTGCATAGTTCTATCAAGTAATATGAAAGTAAAAAAAAATTATCGTGGTATGTTTAGTATTATGTTTGGGTCCCACATGGGTGGGAACTACACCAAGTCACTTCCTTATGTGCCAAATGGATTATTTTTTCCATATAAGGTCAGGATACATGGAAAAATACTTTTTGCAATTGTAGTTCAAAGGGTGCCTCACATGGCCACAAGACCTACAATGTGTTTTAATTCCTAAAGTTTCTTTTTATTAAAGCTCCGGTGAAAGTGGTGGGATCCTTCATTATCAAAAGTAGGTGGAAATCTTGGGAGAAAATAAGCTCATGCCTTATATGGTCCATAGATGAATTCATAATTGCGATCTCCATCAATTCTCACTTTGTGTTGCTATCAATGGTGATTATCTTCCACAATGTGCCTCTTATAAAGGATCCATGAGTACAAACCTTCAAAAAAAATTAATAAGGGATTCATACAATATAAGGCATCTATCAGTGGTAGTTCAAAATGCTTCTATTTTTCCCAAAAGCTAATCTCAACTTCTCCTTAGCCAATGTAAATGAAGAATCATATCATGCCATTATCAAAGATATTTCTTAATGAAATGTCACACAAGATTGGGGTTATTTTCTCTTGACCATAGTGGAATGACTAGAAATGGTTTCTAGATACACATTTTCATAGTTACTCACCTAGAAAAAGCTATGAATAGATATTTTTAAATATTTCCATGTTGGATAAACTCAATTCACATTATTCATTATGCTCTTCTAATTAGTGTTGGAAACAAAAGTTCTCTAGTATCTAGTTAACCATTCTTGAGACCAATATGGCTCATTTTTATCGGTGTATTATTTACCATGATTTAACCATGAACTGTACGTTTGTTCAAAAAAAATTCAGACCCTCATTACCCATTATGTGGCCAAATTGAATCCTCAACATAGTGGGTTGGGTTCTTCACCACCTCACCATCACATCTCTCTTCTGCCTACCACCAAAAGAAAAATCTCTTAGATGGCATCAACCATTTCACCACCTCTAGGGTATGAAAAAAGATATTTAGAAAAAATGAATGAACAAAAACCATTGTAAATAGAGTTGGGAGACCACTCTAGATGGGTAAGACCTTCCACATGGTAGGTGGGGAAATAATGATGGTAAATATTATCTTTCTTCTACCCTCTTTACGGATACTACGTAATTATTTTATTTCTTATTTTTAATGTGATCTTATAGTTGGTTTGTTTCCCACGAGATCATTATTTGTGGTGTCACATTCCTTTGAGTAGGTTTAAACTCTAGCCTTGCTTCCATACCACTTTCCTTTTTTTAATAGTCTATTATTTTATTACTGGTAATATATTAATCTATTTAATCGAAAAAAAAAAGTTTCCTTAAATAATTGAAGGAATGCCTATGATGAAGAAGGAAATGATGTAAATTTCCTCCAAGGATTAACTTGTAACTAAGGCTTCATAGGTTGAGATAAAAAATTGAGATTAACATCAAAATCTATCTTATTATCATAAGAGTTTCCTTTGAGATCATATTTTTGTTGAAATATAGCATTAGATGCAATAAGAACATTAAAAACATACTTAATGTTGTTTAGTGTAAGGGAATTATCCTATTGTTCTTCTAATGTGTGACATAATTGATCAAATGATCAAAATTTATCAAAGATAACTAAATATTTTTAAAGGAGCAAGGAAGATTTTAGTGAAAAAAACTTGAATCTTATCATTAACTAGGACAATGTTTCATTTTAGTAAGAATAGACTTGTAGTGTATAACACATTAAATGAATAGCTCATTGGAGCCTTGTCGCATCTTCTAGATTGGATCATAAGATACCTTTTCCCAATATTTTATAGAAAATTGATCATCTAAAGTAACAACAACCCATACAAAATGAATCGGAAGGTATTAAAACCATTGTAACCTATATTCCATAAGGATTTTATGAAATATATTTACAAGTATAACATTGTTATAAGAATGATATAAACAAGTGGTATGAAATGAAAAAAAAGGGTTGTGTTTTCACTCTAATAATATTATATGTTCTGGAAATGCACAAAAATAAGAAGGGATTATTAATTAACTTCCACCATTAGTTATGCAACATCAAAACAAAAAATTAATAATTACAAGTATTGGAAATGATATGATATAAGCTAAAAATAAAACAATGGATGGAATTAGTTTTAAAGAGAAAAAAAAGAGAGAGATATAGGTGCAAAGAATGGATAAACTAGGAATATTGAGAATGTAGTTGAAAAAATCCATGGTACAAAACCATAGAATTATATTAGGAATTTTTGTATAGTCTTATACCTTTTATATATTTTTAGACCTATTAAAAGTGTGGCTTTATAACTTTAAGTGACATCTTCTTTCATTGAAATGCATGTCACTAAAAAATCCTAAGTTTCTCTGCATAGTTGTGAAACCCTCTAAGTAAATTGAATCAAACTCAAACCCTAACCATGGGTTGAAGACCCTAAAAAAGGGTTAGTGTTTAGATTGAAGTGCAATCCATTCACCACCTACATAAGAAGTACTCTAAAGTGTCCTTGAAATCCACATGTAGTTCTCAACCTAGCATGTGATATCTATATGAATGCATCTATATTGGAAACTTGAACTCTAGTGCCCACTCCTCTTCAACACTTATTATATTTTGATTTCAATTACTGTTGACTATAGACAGGCATATTATTGTATCATTTTCATTAGCATGATGTTAGATGATAGAGATATTTTGACTATTGATGGATTTTGATTCATAGTATGATTTATGTAGTTTTTTAGAGACGTAGGGAGATATTTTATATTGACAATGAATGATGTGTTGTTAGTATATATATATTTACTAACATTTGGGAATATTATCATGTTGACTATGACCTAACATTTGAACTAATCTCGTAATCTTGTTAATATTGATAAAAATATATATAATTAAGGTGTTGCTAAAATTTTAGACAAATGATAGCAGTCTAGTGGAGATGATTCAGCTATATGTGGATGGTTATTGATTTATGTGCATATATTTTATCTTTGATGTTTTGATGCAGCCACAATGTCAAAGGAGGTATTGTGTGATTTTGCAAGTGATTATATCACAACAATCAAAAGGGGGATTAGAGACCAACCACACTGGAATAATAGATTGATATAACGAAGGTCACCATGGCAACTTGTGTAATGTTTGTTTTTTTTTTAGTTTGTTAGCGGGTCCCCATGCGGGATGACCTCTAATTGCGACCTTGGGCTATGTGTGCAATTATTTCCCTTTTATTCTATTTAATGTTGTGTATGTGATATATTTTTGATGTAATTTATTTAATCATTGTTTATTAATGTGCCTTCATTAAGTAATTTAATCATGTTTATTAAGTTATATGGGGATGTGACAAAAGGGGCCATTTATTAGAGTAGTTGTTCTTTTGGATTTTATGATTTTGATTGAGTGTAAGTGATTTTGAGTGTTGTACACTCTACCTTACCATGGAATTTCGTATTTTGGCTTAAGGGCCATTTGTAGAGGCTTGTGGGACAAGCTAAGCTTGTCCCACACCTCTTAATTTCTTATACCAACCCTACCTATGGATTGGGGAGTCAAAAATAGACCCCATTATGTGTTTTGTAAGACAAAAAGTTACATTAATTACACTTTTCTTACATGGGTTTTAATTTTTTCCTTAGTGGGTGTGGGTTTGGATTGTGTGTGTAAGAGGCTTGTCATTCCTCTCAACCACCAATTTATTGTATATTATGGTTGAGGTTTGACTTGTGATTTGGAGTTGAGGATGAGTGATGTGGCATCCTATATGTAGCCACTTCACCCTCCCCTTCCCTTTTTCTATATATGCTAGTTTATTTTTTTGTTTAGGGGTTACTTCATTTCATTTGTGCTTTTGTATTTTTGGATTTCGGAGGATTTTAGAGTGTTTGTTGAAGTTTTGGAACTTGTTGGAGTTGGATTGAGATTGAAGGAGATTGGAGGGTGATTCTTTGATCAAGTTATACCATGGAAAGGTAGGAACTACACCCTTGTTTTAATTTTTGTCTTTTATATGTGTATATTTGTATGCAAGTGAACGTTGTGTATGATTGTTGGGTTATTGGGTATAATGCCTATGTATGGTGTAGGAGAAGGATATGGGGATCTTATTTGTAGGGAGTCAATAAATTTTATTTCATGTTTTGGGAGGGATTTGGGTTGGGTTTCCCCACCTTGGATAAGAAAATGCTTGCATTTCTTACTTGGTCCTTTTGAGGGAGACATAAGAGATTATAGGGAGGCATAAGAGAATGTGGGAGGCATAAAATGATCTTGAGGGAGGCATAAGATTTGTGTAGGGGTTTGAGATGTATTTTTGGAGGGTTTTAAGGTGGTCACCTAATCCCATTGGAAGTATAAGTGATCTCCTCGTAGATCCTTGCTCCATGGGCTTTACATTTTCAAGCCTTGTGTATTTTGTTATGTTTCCTTCTTGTGATTGCATCTTGTGTTGAATGTGTCTTGAAATGGTTGTGAAATTTTGTATTGTGATGTGGAAGTTTTGTGATAGTTTCCATGAGTTGGATCCATCCTTTATTGCATTTTGGTCTGGGCTCCGGGGCCATTGAGGAGGATAGCTTCTTCTCTTCAGTGGATTATTAGCTGGGTGGAGAGTGTTGCCTCTCCCCCATTTTTATTGTTGTGATTGAACTAAAGAATTGGTGGAGCTCTTATTGAATATTTGGGACTTGAATAATTATGGAAGTCAAAAGTAATCCTTCATTGTAGAATCCTTCCTTGTAATTCCCACTTAAGGTGGAAGACTAATAGTATTGTATTTAAAAGAAAATTTGTATTGTATATTTGGTTTATAAGTTGAAATGTATTGTGGAAAAGAAATCTTCTTGCATTGAAATAAATGAGCTATGCTCAAAGAAAAATAAAGTTCATTATTATTTGTTGAAGTTGCATTATTGTAAGGATGAAGGAAGAACATAGAAGTTGTAAATCATTAACAATGTATTTTTTGCAAATTTGAATGTGAAATAGAGTTGTTTGTATAAGTTGAAAAAATAGTTGTAGTAGTAATGGAAAGATACAATAAATTATAAGGAGTTATTTTGTTGAAAAAAAATTGCATTTGGTTATGGAAAGGAAAAACAATAATACTACGAATAGATTAAGCTTTATTCCTAATTTTTAACTTGAAAGAAATTTTGTCGAAAGAAAATAAAAATGTTATTATAGTTGTTTTCTTGTTACTATTGAATTAGAAAATATTTAAATTTAGTAATTTAAGCATGGAATGAAAAAAAAAGGTGCAACCTTTCAACTAGAGACTTTAGACACATAAAATTAAGCTAATGACAAACTTTATATCCCTCTAGTAAAATTAGTTTTTGGGAAAATTGTGGGATTGATGGTTCTATTTTCGAAGAACAGGTGTGTCGCCTTGTGTAGAGCGGTGGTATCTAAATCGCCAGTCAAATTAGAATGGCAGTTCATGAATCGTCACTTAGGTAGGGCGGAAGTCCTAGGACCGTCAGTCTGCTTTGGGTGATGGTTCTGTTACTCTCGATAGAAAACTAAAATCTACGACAGGGAAATGTTAAACTTAGTTTTACTAAAAATTTAAGCCTGTAAATTTGTAGAGGAAATCACCAACAAGCCATAAGGGCATAAATTCATTGTTCTAAACTTGTAAATATTTAAATGGGTATTTAAAGGCATTAAATTTCCTAGATTAAAAATGAAGTGAGGTTTTTTCCCAATTAGAAGACAAAAATGGAATTATCCATATAACAACTCTATATTTGGAGTGGAAACATCTACAATCTTCAAATGAAAGACATTACAATAATAAATCCATAACCTAAACTAAACTAAGCTTTATTTTTGTGAATCCCTTCATATTTCCTTCCCTCCTAGCTTCCATGGCTTTCTCTCATCCAACCTACAAAAATGAAAGAAAGAAAAGAGACCAAATGAGGAGGTTGGGGCAAAAAAAAAAATATTTAATAAAATTTCATAAGGATGGTTAGGGTTAGGTTGGAATTATTGATCTAGTGACCATAATGGATTTGATCCAAGGGTTAAGAATCAACCCTACAATTATTAGGTGAGACTATTGTTATTATGGTTGTAATTGTTAAATAAATCAAATGTCTGTGTAAATGGGTGAATGGGGCCACTTAGTGCCCTAGTATGTTAAGTTAATTATTTACCTCTCCCAGTATGTTTTAGAAATTATTTAAATGGACATAAGACTATTAATTTAAGGGAACTAAGGGTAAGGGTTTATGAATCATGGGTTAAAATTATTTAATTATTAATCTAGATCTGATCGATCCTTTGAAATGGAGTAATTGCTAGTGGAAGTAAATTAAACGTTTTATTGGGTTTGACACCTTGCAACCTGTTTAAAACAAAAAAACAATTCAACAACTTTCCCCACAATTATTTAATATTTAATGTGGTCTTAGAACGTTGAAATTGTGGGCATTACATGAACCACTTTGAGAATTCTTTGGATAATGTTTTTTTCTTTCTAATATATAGAATTGGGATCTCTAGATGCGTGGAAATGAGTGGAATCGAACTCCTTGACCTAGTTGAGTTCTTCATAACTATAGTAGTGACTTCCCTAATGTATTTGCATCATCTTTAGGAATATTTTCGGAGCATCGAGTGGCTTTTGTGATAGTATTTTTAAGAAGAGCTAATTACAGTGCTAAGTGATTAAATGAAGTTATATTACTTTTCTTATATAGGTTCCCAAAAGTAATATGATATGAAGACGATAACCTAGGATGATGAAATGACCTAAAAAATATAATTACATTGAAATAATAGTTGCAAGATGTGTTATCTGAAGGCCATATAGGTTGGCCAGGACCGGATATTACATCCTGACCATAGTACACAATTTTGGAAATGGTAACCATGCATGTAATATGAAATAAGTATCATGATAAAAATAAGTTTTAAATTATGACTTTATGCATTTATATTGATAATGTGATGATACATCAGTGGATAGAGATAAGAAACTTGGGAAAGTGAAAGCAAGATGTAATGATCTGAGATAGAATGTGGAAATTTGTAATTATGAAATTGAATTTGTTAATTTATTCTTCGGTTCCTATGATTTATAAATCTCACACACCTACTATGACTTTGATTCAAGTCATATGAAAAATTTATTCCTTCCAAATCCTTATTTAACCTATGGGTTTGGCATAGAAAAATATATGTGACTAACTAGATAAAACACAAACCTTATAATATTTATCATGCTGGTAAACTATGAAGAATGTTGCAATTGCATACAAGTAAAACACATTCACTAAGTATATTTATGTAATGTAAGTGCCACAACAATTATTTTTTCTATGGATGCAAACAACTACCAAGTACTAAATGATTAAAAAATTATTTTTGTATGAAGATGATTAAAATATATATTCATACTAAATATATATTAGATCTATTTGTGTTCATATTGCATAAATATAGTAGTTAACCAATGTATTTTTAGAGTTTAATTACAGTTTGGAACTTATCAGCATATATGTCAACACATAGTAGGTGAGCAAGGAAGATCAAATAAGGGCTAAAATATTGATGCATCAAGATCAGGGGTTGATATCATAAAGACCTGAAACTATATAAGGATGAAACTCATAATCATCAAAGAAGTATGGAATTAGAGAAATGTCTAGAATATAGAAAAAATGGTGGATGAAAGAGAACATAGGGAAATGAAAGAAACTATAGGAAATTGATTTAAATAAGGACAAATCATGGAAAATAAAGAGTCATATGATGAAGATGAGATCATAAATGTTTCATACAAAGTTGATATTTTTTCAAAGAATAAAAGAAGCAAGTCAAAGGTCAAACAAAACACAAAACATGTAGCCATATGAGTCCAATTTTTCCATATGCTTAATAGCGTCATAAATACACATGCACCATAGACTGAACTTAAATTTGATAGTCATTGACAATATGTACTTGCATTTAAAAATTATATGACTATCACTTTCAAATTTCTTGTATAAAATATGGTTTTCATCATTCACATAAATCTAGATATAATTTATATGGATAATCTTTTTTTTTTCTATTTTTAACAACATGTTTATGGGTAGATCAAACTTCTCTATGGATAATAAAGTTACTATGATCTCCAATGTGTTACTTCAAATCTAAGCCCAAGCATACAAAGTCTACTTGGAAAGGAAGCATCTACAATCTCTACTCTCATGTTGGAGTAATGCTCCATGTGTTGTCAGTTGAGTGCCTCTAGATTCTTCATGTCATTACTCTCTACCTCAAGGTTGTGGTTAAGGGTTTCAAAAATGCCACTTTAGCAACAGGCATATCTCCTCTCTCTGTTGCCATCACTCTCCACCCATATCTCCATATTATTCACGTGTACATAGTTGTGACATTTTCTATCACCTTGGCAATAGTGGTAGTTGGAAAGCTCCCGTGCAGGGGAAATTCTTGTACTTAGCTTTAGCCATTTCTCCCCAACACAAGATTGAAAAAGAAGAAGACGATGAATGCTAACATGATAAATGGGATCCCATCCCAGTCATGGCTTAGCCCTCTGGCCCAAGTGGCTAGGGGGACAAGTTTGATATCCCTCCGCCACTACCTCTATTAGTTGGCATGTTAGTTGTTGTAAAATAATTGATTTTCTTATACTTTAATATTTTTGTTTTTAGCATATTTTTTAATTAAAAAATACATTTTTATTGCATTAATCCAACATTAATGCTGTTTCCTTGAGGTTAGTTGACCTCTTTCTCAAAGCCAACTTAATTTAATTTATTCAACGATATATTATATTTTTTTATTCATAAAAGTTTGCTTGTATGACAATCTTTGTATTATATATTTTTATTAATGAAAATGTGTTTTTCACTTTTAAAGGAAAAACTGTTAAAAGAAATGTAGGACTGATATCTATTCGTATTTTAACGTGCTCAATTTGAACTGTACTATGTGATTGTCTATCACTAAAAGATTATTAAACAGGCGTAGGTGGCCGCTAAATTTTGATTCAAACCATAGCAATTAAGTTTCTTATCGTACGATGTTTGAAGTAAAACTTTAATGAAGTTGTGGGTGGACCGAATCGAAAACCTGGTTTTTATATGTTGTGTTTTCACTTTACCTTCGTTCCATGTGTGATGCGCGTTCTTGGCGCGTTGTTATTTTTCAGAATCTTGAACTCGCGTTTTTACGAATCGGAACATTCATGAAAATTGTGGTAAATCAAATATGATATCCTTGAAAAGAGTCTCCATAATAAATATATTCAACAATTCCTACTGTACAGAAGAATTTCATGTCTTGCTAGATTACTTAGGCTTCAGGTAATTTAAATGGAGTGTATCTGTACAATCCCATTCATCTGTGTATGTGTTGAAAAGTTTGAGTAATTTAGAAGCTTTATCCCTCGTTCTTTCACTGCATCCGACCTGCACTAACAACAGCAACTTGTGAAAGGCGCCTGCGCTCAACGCCTCCATAACAGCTTCCCCATCCTCCGCAGAATTGAAGCAAATACTCCATAAAACAGCCACTGCCAACTCGGTGGCGGCGTCGGAGACTCTCAATATCTTCTTAACGATGATCGGCACCGTTAATGCGTTGGATGAGGCGGCCGATCGACCTTCCGTGCAATTGCAGAGGATGTCCAACACAAACAACGCTCTCTCAGAAATGGCCCTCTCTCTCTCAACCAGAATCTCCACCACAAGAGGAACAGCCCCCGCCTCTACCACTTTAACTCGATATCTTTTGCTTAGGGCTATGTTGTAAATGGTGGCCAGACTTGCTTTTGTAGCTGCTGGGCATATGGGCTCTCTCAATACCTGCACCAATCCCTCTATCAATCCATCTGTTGCTGCCGTTATCTCCCTGTACTTGTTGTTCGAAACCATTTCCCTAAGAATTGCGACAGCGTTAATCTTTGCCTCCGGATTGCCTTCATGAAGAATGTATACAAGGCAACCCCTGGCGTCTGACAAAGCAAGCGATTGTAGGGCTCGGGAAGATAAGGGCAAAATCATAGCCAGCGCCGCTACACCATCTTCGCAAATCTCTACCGAGTGTTGCGATCTATTCAACGCCTGAGAGCTGTGCTTTGCAAAGAGGGATGCCACAACGGAAGATGCTTTTGTCGAGGAGATACATATTTTGTTCTTTTCGCTTTCCTTGGCCAGTCTGGTTAGCTTACGAATGGGTTCCACCTCGCCCGCCGACACTTCTGCGAGAAAGGCATCGACCTGGGCGGAAGTGAGAGGCACTTTCGGCGTAGGAATTCGTTCAACTCCTCTGCTGCTGTTGGCCACACACCAATCCTGAATAAATCGACGGAGAGTGTGATTCGGTATTGTGTCGTGAGTTTGAAGAATCTGGTTTGTGACGGGGCAGACATTGTTGCCACCATCTAACCAGGTTTCGATGCTGTGTCGATCGTAAGTAATACCTGTGGAGAGAATGACAGGATCGTTCATAAGCTCCAACGAGATGGGGCATCTTAAACAGCTCGGCACTCTCACCTCGATCTCCATTCCTTTCATTCCCATATTCGAATGCGTATGAAAAGTAAAATAAAAGGCTCGGTATATATAGTCGGACTAAGGCGTGTTAGAACGGTGTAAGAGTCGGTGCGACGCTGTGCACGAGAAATGACGCGTTCAAACTTGGAAGGAGGGCAAGAAGATAAAGCAACCGTTTACACACGAAAGTTGAATGTTGACTAGGTAACTCGTTGTTGAAACTTTGACAACTAAGTATTTGACGCGTTCCCCACTGGTTTATATTAAGGTGAAAACGAGTCGGTTTCTTTGACTGTCATTATTACAAATTGAGCTTCACGCTTGCCGCGTCGTGACAGAAAAGTCAGTTTATTGAATGTAAAGATTCGTGATTTGTGTGAACCGGAAAACCGACCAGTTTTGACGTTACCGTAGGGTTAAAACTATGTCTATAGCACTTGCTCACTCGTACGCCGTTGAATTGAATGGCCTAAAAGAGGAGTTTGGTATTATTTATGTGTTTTTTATTTAATGACAGGTATTATTTTGTTTTTCATAAATTTGTAGTGCATTAGTGGGTTGCAATTAGGATGTCGTTGTCAATAATGTAATTTGATGTAGTTCTAATTTAATAAGTTGGGCCTTCTAAATGTATTTCAGAAATGAACTTAAGAATAGTATGTTATTGCATAGTAAAAACAAAGTGTGCAAAGGTAATCTTCTCCAATATCGATTTTGTTGTGGCAATGTCCATCCACAACATCAAATACTAGTAACCGCAAGAAACTTGCATCGTTTGTCATACGGGTGGCTATTTCATAGAAATTGTCACTTTGCTTGTCAAACATAAGATCTTTTGCTATATTGAATTACATGTGCATGAACAAAGCCAAATTGTGTATGTATGATATGATAAATAAGAAAATGTGTTGAATAAGAGGAAACATATCTATGTTTGTTATTTTAATTTCATATTATAAAGTAAGTGTACAAAATTGAGACTAATACAAGAATCAAAATAAAATGAAGAAGCAGTAGAAAACTAAGTGTTGACAGGGTTCTTCATCAAATTTCTACACTTAGGCATAAGATAGAGTAGAAGGTGCAAGGAACTACATAATGCAGAAAATTCAAAAAGCCATGAAAGACTAAAATGTTTGCCGACGACTGTGTGAAGCCATGATAAAAGACGAATCCACGAGATACGGAAAAAAGCCACAGATCATTAGAAATTTGCCAAAAGTCGAGAAAAGCCTCTTAAGACTAAAGGAAACCATGAAACAAAGAAAAAGCCACACAATGAAGACAAAGACCAGAATCGGAGATGCAGAGACACTGTGAAAAGGGGTGACTATTGGGTATTGTATGGATTACATACTTACTGTAAATCATTGTAATAGATAAAGGGACATGCATAGAGAAAGAGAGAGATAGTAATAGAGATATACATAGAGATACAGAGACATAGAAAATGCATGTATGAGGAAAAATATGAGGAGCAAAAACTGAAAAGGGAATAAACATTAGCTAATAGAATGTAAGAGAAGTGTGCAAGAATGAGAACTAAAACTATGAATTGTAAATTTTTATAAAGAATCAATATAAAGAAGTTGATTTGTTCAATTAGTATATGTTCTTGTGATTCTATGCTTATGTTTGATGTTTTGATCTATTTTGAATCCCTATTGTTCAACATATACCTTATGGAAGAACAAACTACTCAACCCTAACAATAACATTGAGGTTTAAGGTCAATATTTGGTGTTTGAGCCCAGGTCCTTTTGTCATACGGATTTCCAGAGAGGTAACACCACCAAGGTATTGGAAACCTGCACTAACTAATATTGAAGACTAGGGGGAAGCTAGGATCGAGAAATTTATAAAAAAATAATCACAATGAATTGAGGAACCTTATAAGAGGGTTGAAAACTATTTTTTTGGAGAATCTAGAGAAGAGTTCTGGTCACTTTTTCCACACTTATTGTGGCCTTGGATTATAGGGATATCTAAGAGAACTGAGTGGACATAGATCTAGCTAAGAACATTAGCTAAGTGGAAAAAAGAGAAATTAGAAAAACTTGAAGAATTATACGAACCATAGAGTTGCACGCTTAAATATTGGTTCAAAACAAAAGTATATTATTTTAATATTACTTGGGAAAAACCAAGGTTGGACCAATTTTGATCATAAAAGGTAGAGTTCTACAAAGGAGCCAAAGGAATATTTCTTAGAAAGATTTCATTCTTGATTCTTTTCCTTCCTATAGAGAAGGGACTAATTAAAATTGCACAACTATGCCTTTAGGAGAAGACATTGTAGGATGACGAGAGGGAAGAGGGGAGATCTAAGAGATGTAACTGTAAACATTTTCTAGCCCGTAACGGTTGGGGTAGAAGAAATAAGAGGATGTGAAGAATAGGAAAAATGAAGAAATAAGGATATGATATTTGGTAAAAGAAATTAGGAAAATTAATGATTAAAGAAAAATTAGATTAAAAAGATGAGGAGAGTGGAAGAAAGAGCTAGGTTAACCGTGGAAAATAAGGAATTAGAGAAAATGATGGAAAAAAATGATTAGCAAGAGAAGGAAGAATTAAAAGATTAAATGAAAGAAAATAAAAATTATCTAAGACTCAATAAATAAAACAAGATAATGAACCCACTTCAAGAGGAGATTAATTAATTGCTACCCTAGAAAAGGATGTAGACATAGAATGTCATGCTATATAACTTAGGGTGATTGGAGGCCAACGATCAAAGGTTACTCGGTGGATAGAAATTACCACGAGGAAATTTTTGATAGTAAGTAAAATATAATGTTTATTATCTCAACATAATAGGTTCATGAAGGAATTACAATAAATAGTGGATGGAATTGAGTCAAATACTATAAGGATATTGGGAGTGAAAGATAAGGAAAAGTATCAGTTTGGAACTACAGTTATGATAGAACGTAGAAAATAACATAACTAGGGAGCTAGAAGAAAATTATAACATACGGAAAGAATCCATAGCTAGGCTCTTATAAGAAGAATAAAATAACAAAAAAGAGATAGAAAGATAGAAAAAGGAAATTATAAAAGGAAAAATGCAGAAGGATACATAGAAGTAGGTTTAGAAGAAGGATATATAGGTTATGTAGACACTCAAATTTTGTAATTCTACTTTTGTGACACTGCTAGTCTTAACATTGCTCGCTTTCTCAAATAAGTTTCATTCACCCACTCTCATTTGATAGTTTCGTAGGTCTCTCGTCTAGCTTTCTTGGTCATACACACTCATATACTGATAGTTTCTAAGAATTGAATGCATAAAATCCACTTGTTAGCTCCAAAAAATTTCACCTTAGATTGCCCCTCTAGGGTCAAAAATGTACAACAAGGGTATGAATGTCCATACGGTCCTTACCCTAGTGTATGATTTTTACCTTATTAACTTTTAGCTTGAAATTTCAGTTGCACATTATTATTTTTTCCATTTACTCCTTCTTAGTTGGCCTTTGTAACTTAAATCACCTTCGAAAGCATATATAAGCAAGTGAAACACACCTCATTTATAACCTAGCGCTCTTTATGCAATCCTATTGCAAAAGCTAAATCTTCTCACTAGGTCTAGGGGAATGCTTCCCACATTTACAAGCACTCAAATTCACTCACTCAACAAGTTTTTCAAGAGATAAAATCAAGTCAAGATTTTTCAAAAGAAGGATGTCAAATTTTATTGCACTATAACTAGATTTTACACGCTAAGTGGATAATGACATGTAGTTTGAGGCCTCTTCATAGTAGCATCAACGTTGGTGGTGTACAAGGGTGTGCACAACCCAGCTAATGTTTTTGGTAGGACTTCTCATCTAATATTACGGTTTGAGATATTGAGAAGAGCATTTAGAGGCCCTTGTAGTGTTATTAAAATAGACCAATAAAGATATTCGGACAAGTGACAAACCCAAAAAGGTGTAAATCCCAATTCACAGTAGGGTCAATACAATACAAAGAGGTCAAGACTATATGGATGTTCATGCCCCTATTATATGGTTCTTCCCAGCCGTATCTTCATGTCATAGTTCTAGTTGTGAAGTACTTTCGAGTCCAGATATCCTTATTCCATCATTCATATCACCTAGATAAGCCGAAGATAATCTGTAAGTAGCTAAGTGCACTCAATCCCTTGTGTTTGTGAACTTATATTGTATTGCACGTACATATTTTGTAAGTATTAATGTGTTATTATGATCTTGAATGGTTAATGTTTGAAGATAATTAATTAGAATAAATCCCTATAATGTATTTTTTATTCTTGTTTTGTTATAGGTTGACATCTTCATAAAACCTAAAAAATGGTGAAAATAGGTTAAAAGACATTATAGGTAGGAAATTATTTTTGGAAAAATATAGGTACGAAGAGACACTACAAGAAGACATGTATCCCAACCATCCCAAAAACACAATAGTTTCTCATTTTGGCTCGGATTGCTTGTATTTACTTTTTTCGCGTGCTTATTTGCTTCTAAAGTTAGATAAATAGGAAAAGTGAATACCAAGTATTCCTCATATTTATTTTCTTCTCACTTTCTTTCATTGCACTACATATCTTGTCTACCATTTTCATCGAATAATCACACTTCATTTTCAGGTATTAAAAATAACCTCTTCATTGTTTTCTTGTTCATCTAGTATAACTAGGAGGTAATCTTTTTGCATTCACTCATTTCCACACACATCCAAACTGCGTGTATCAATCCAAACATATAATAATTTCCTTTCAAGTGTAAATATTGGGATTTCATCACCTAATAGGAAATATACCGCGATGTTATGGCCACGTTATAAATCCTGTACAAAATTAGGCCTCATGTACCTTTGGGTATATCGAGAAGTCCCCAGCCAAAACAATCTGAAACCAGCCTTAGACACCTATCTCTTAGGTACCTTCGTTATCCACCCTTTCTTTTTCTCACACCTTATAATTAATCATGTTAATAAAAACCTTGTTGTTTGGTTTGTTTGTTAACAAATTTCATAAATATGTATTCTCCCATTTCATGCCTATCATTACCCCTTCTTAAGATAACACAATGCCACAATATGACATATCTATTGATATTCCTTCCTTGAATGATCTTGAGACCTCACCTTGGGTCTCCCAACCTTGTGTTTCCATGGTCTCTCAACCTTGTAAAAACCTTGTCATCTAAATTGATCCCCCTTTTGAAACCAATTCTCTTATCTTTCATTAGTATACTCCCCCTTGACCAACTACACCTCCATATCCTGCTCCTTTATAGAATCGTGGGCCTCCTGCTAGATCCATTTATGACTTACTATTTCATATATGTCCCATGATCTCTCAATCATATTAATCCATTTGATTGGTTGATCCTATTGTACCCACATCATCTAATATCAACCCCATCCCCACTTCATCTGATATTGTTGCTAGAATGCCTATCCAACCATCCCATTCTACTAACATCCATGGTTCTACCTCTCATGTGTTTCAGCCATATAACATTCCCATCCAATCCTAGCCATCCTATCGTGTTCCTACTTCCCAACCTTGCATGTTCCTCCAACCAATTAATTATCCACCCTTTAATTATAACCCATTTTATCAAACATCCTTATCCATCCACTTCCAATGTCATACAACCACAAGCATATACCTCTTACGTAGTGCCTTCACACAAACCTTTTAGACCATCCTCTAATTATACCCCTTGGGGGAATCTTACATTTCAATCTTTGAAAAGTTTATGACAGGTCACCTCATCCAACTCCCTCCCATCCGAATTATTGATAACTCACACCCCAAACCCTCTTGGTATCATGAGGATCACTATTGTAAATATCATCGAGTCATAGGTCACAACATCAAAAAAATTCTTTCTTTTCAATATCACATTCGATAACTTATAAATAAGGTGGAACTACAAATAGACAACCCTGCCTCATCTCTCAACTGATCCCTTGACATCTTAAAACAACCCTTTCCTAATACACGACCGGAAAATCAATATCCGCCTTCTAAAGCTTACAAATTTAATCCTTATGAACTTAATATTATACATCAAACATCTCCATCCTTACCTATCTCATCTACCTCGGCATATGCTCCTACTTTGGACATTGTTCATACAAATTCTTTAATATCTACCCCCACATCTACATCAACCATACCCATGACTATCACACCTACCACATTAAATTCTATCACTTGTTCTACTTATACACCTATTCCTAACTTTACCACATCCACATCAAATTTTCCTATACCCATTATTTCATCCACATCTATAATGCCCCAATTTATCCCATCTAACCCCTCATCCACATCTACATCAAACAAACCTATAACTACATCTACATCACATATATCCCTAAACATCCCAATTTTTCCCACCTCTCTATCAATCCCAACTACCCCCATATCTACCACACCAACAAACCAACTTACATCTACTTTGACATCTTCATCACATATACCTACATCTTTACCCATGGCCACCCAGTCCTCTACACTTAATCCTCTAACATATACAATTTCCACATCCATACCCTCTACCCCACCAGTCACCTCTTTTCGATTTGTAAACATATTAATGGTACCCCTTGAAACATTTATGAAACAAGTACCCCCACCTAATAAAAACACAAAATGTATTCATGCCTCCCTTACAAAACCAACTAATCCTACATTAACCCATCCAAAACCTACACAACCCACATCTCACATTGACCTCATCAATTGCATCATTCAAAAACCTCTTACTCCATCAATATCTACCCCTACACTATGATATTTATATCCTCTATTTGAGATTATTGTCATCCCTGCCAATGGTAAAACTTCTCGATCAAAATTTAAGACTCTTAGTAAACATCCCCAAAGGTCTCTCATGCATCCTAGTAAGAAGTTAGATCTTATCTCTCCTCAACAATCCAATGTCACAACATCCATCCTAGGAGAACTTCCATCTATGTTAGGGCTAGGCCCCCTTCATCTAAGACATCTCCCAACAATCAATAAAAATCCAAACAATCTAATCCTCCTCTTGAATTTGGTTCATATTCTAAGACTTCTAACTTACCCCTCTAATCTATATTCACTCCTTCACCTAAATCAAAGTCAAAATATCCTATGAAATCCCACAAGAGATACCTTCCTCCCAACACTCTAATCGAATCCTATGCAAATACCCTTCAAAATTTAATTCAAATGTCTGCCATCACATGTACTGTTATTAAATATTTTGATCCTCATAGCAAGAAACCATCATGGTTTGACCCCAATCTCATTTGTTCCAATCATCGTATCTTGGGTCGTGACACTAAAAATTGTAATGCCCTTTCAAACCATCATCCGTAATCTTATTAAACACTACGAATCTATTATCTAGGGGGGTCTTCCTTCTCCATCCACCACAACCAGTCCAATTCCCATTTCTATACCTCCATCCATAGAGTTTTCTAAGACTCCTCCTTCACCCACATTCTCCATTATGATCTGTCCTTTCTATATTATTCCTAGTAAGAAATATCCTCCATTGTTCATCGATATTTTTTGTCATTCCAATCACTGATATGATCCCCAATCATTTATCTAATTAGAATCAAAATTCATCACCGATACTCTCCTTGGCGATCCCATCTAATCCCCTTCAACATCTGCTATCCCATGTATATCTAAGTTACCTAACATAATACAAACCCTTTCACTGGGGGAGCATCCTCCCATTATTATTGATCCTCTCACATATTTCTCCTCATCCACACATCCTATACACATCAGTTAATCCCATATCTATCTAACAACTCCCTTTATGCTAGGGGACTTCACTTTAGGATCGGTGTTCCATCAGACTAGGTTTTTTCCTCTTCATTCTTGACATTGTCTTATTTACCTTACGCAATCTTATTATACACATCTCATCCGATCTTATCTAGTTTATTTTCTCATCTTAAGTGGGAAAATCTATCTATCATCCCATCTCATCCTAAGTCCACCTTTGTGGCCATATCTAGGCCTCTCTTGGGGCATTGTTGTTAGGATTTAATATCATAGTGCTCTCATTATTATTGTAATATTATTAATATGAGTTATATTATAACTCATTATTAATAATAAAGGTTTGTTATATTGTTTCCACAATATAATTTTGTTGTACCCGTAATGATATTGACGGGTGTTTTGTTGTGTGACTTCCTGGTTTGTAGGAAGTCAGTTTTCTATTTCCATGGCTATTTATTAGCCTCTGTATTATTTATAATCAGTATGTTGAATAGAATATCTTTCTTTGTGTATTGAATATCATTTGTAAAATGCTTGCAGTCTGATCCAAATCAATATTTGGTATCAGAGCGCTTGAGATCCAGAAATGCCTCTTCCATACGTCCGGTCTCCATTCTTTGAGCAAGGTTCATTTCGATGAGAGTCTGCAGTTGTTTTTTCTTGGTGCGCACATTCACATACCTGTGCAGTCATGTGGAAACTTGCAGAAACAAGATCTATGTTCTTGGTGCTTTTGATGGTAAATACTTAGTATGTATTCATATTTCTTAGCCTGATTATGTTCTCTTGTACATCTCTATTCGTTGCAACCTGATCTTTCTAGAAAATTGTGATCCGTCCTTTGTGCATTCTTCTACCTATAGCCTGTGCTTATTTTTTTACAATCTTCATCCACATCATGCCACATTGTAGTTTGCCCACTGCCTGTAACAATGTTTTGTAGTTGGATTTATATTCAGCAGAGGATTTGAGGAATCATTATTTACACCTGCTGTTAGATGAATACGGCTTGGTAGAGGCTGTGGTGTGTAAACTATTTGTCAAATGTTCTATCAGATCGTCTGCAACACGTGACTTCCCAATACCTCATCTCCATTTTGTTGATTTGCTTTAATATTCACAAAGTCAGACCCACATCATCTTTACATTTGACGAGCTATTTGGAGAGACATCACGTGGAACAGTGACAAGAAGGGATAGTGGCACTGTACATGCAAAGTTGAAGCTTATACACAAAACGTGTATATTAGATTTCAACAAGAGTTGCTCCTCTGCTCCGTATTTATCTGCAAATCAGATCAAAAATTGGTCTCGCCAACGGATAAATTGCCAGTTCAACCGGTGGATCAGACATTATTTGATAAAAATACATGTTATCAAAGTGTTCATGGTTTAGAAAACCACATCTCATTCTCCTGCAAATTCCACGATTCTGCTCGCATCTGACATGCATTTAAGTGGCGTCTGTTGGAGACTCCACGAAAATTTAGGTGAGTAGTTATGTCTTTCTGTCATTGTGAAGAGTCTTTGGTCTGTACATCAGTTCGTTTGTGAGGTTAAATACATCTCACTCCTTTCCTTCCATTATTATTCCACCGAATTTTTTCCTTATAGTTTTAGTTTTAAAAGTCAACATTTTTATAGTTTTAATTTTGATTATACGCTTTGTCCATTATGTGTGTCCACTAGTTGTTTTTTTGGTTTTGTTAGTAAACTCCTTTACCAATTCAATGTTGTCTCTAAAGTGGCCTAGTCGTTTTCTGTGTATGTTTTAGTTAATTGTTGTTTTTATTAAAATCAAGTCAAAAATCACGAGTCGAGTGGTAACTAAGAGTCGTATTTCATAGTTGATTCATCATATGTCCTTGTTGTTTTGTCAAAGTCATGTAATTGTAAAAGTCAAATAGGTGATTTTAGGTGGTGTCAAGAGTCTTGTCAAAAATACATTGTGAGTTAGAGTCAAAAGTCAAAAAAAAAAATTGAGTCATTATAAAAATCTGAAAAATAAATAATTTTGTATTGAAAAAGAAAAAAGAAAAAGGGGGGGTGCATTTTCGGTTGTATCCGACACCTATCTCACAATGGTCAAGAAAAGAAGAAAACAATGTATTCTCATGGAGAGAGACATAAAAAATGTACAAGATCAAGAAAATTCAGCTATGCTAAATTTAGAAGAAGGATATAAAGGTGATAGTGAATTTGAACCACCTAGATCTCTAAAAATAAAAAGGTTGACAGCTAAAGAATACAAAGAACATCTTTTACGAAAAATGAGAAGTTCGGAAAAGAAGTCTGAGCACATTTCTATGACCTAAGCGGTATGTCAATCGGAGGAAGGAGGCAATAGAGGCAGGAGGACAATCAGCGTCCTCGAGTTCGTCACTACCTCAGAGGCCGCAAAATGCTTTAGTGACATCTTTGTGTCTTGTGTGATGAATAAGAACAGATGAACATCCATGTTCCTGTGTGCAGTGCAGTGCTTGTGTGTCCCCCGTGATGATAATGATTTGTACCATTGATACTATTGCAGGAAGTGTTCTTGATCAGACTGATTTGATGGTTGATGTGAATTAGTTGAACGGTCCCAATTCATGTATTCATCTAATAGGTTGAACGGTCCCTGGATGATGTAGTTCCCACAGTTAGTGTTGAGGATCGAGACCATGTGCAAGCTACGGAGCGGCATGCTGCTTGGTTGAAGATGGTGTTTTCCCCATGTTCGCACTAAGGGGGGGAATGTTAGGATTTAATATCATAGTTCTCTCATTATTATTGTAATATTATTAATATGAGTTATATTATAACTCATTATTAATAATACAGGTTTGTTATATTGTTTCCACAATATAATTTTGTTGTACCCGTAATGATATTAACTGGTGTTTTGTTGTGTGACTTCCTGGTTTGTAGGAAGTCAGTTTTCTATTTCCATGGCTATTTATTAGCCTCTGTATTATTTGTAATCAATATGTTGAATAGAATATCTTTCTTTGTGTATTGAATATCATTTGTAAAATGCTTGCAGTCTGATCCAAATCAATAATTGTCTCCTCATCAAATTCCACTTTTGTGGCCAGATTTGTGCCTCTCTTAGGGAACCATCTTCTCATAAAATTCCACCTTTTTGGACATGTTTTTACCTCTCTTGGGATACCATTTTATCATCCTAAGTCCAATTTTGTGGCCATTTTTTGTCTCGCTAGGATGCATACTTTTTCCTTGCCCCCTCACTTCTGGAGATTGACACATATATTTTACCTCCTAATATTGGATCTATTTCATCCAAGATTATTGCATCTTTTATCTCATCCTAATTCCACTTTTGTGGCCATCTTCGTCTCGTTAGGGACGTATATTTTCTTCACTTCCTCAAGGGTAGCACATAGCTTTTATCTTCCCTCGTCTACCTCATCGTATCCCATATTTTGCAAACTATCATCCTATCTCATCGTGACTTCAAATTTGGTGACCTCATCCTTAAAGAAAACAAGAATGTCATTACTCTAGAGAGGAGCCAATGTTGAAAGTTTTCCCCCACCTAGATTAGATCGTACATCATAAATATGGGTCAAGAGCTTATCGTCTGACCTCCCATGATGGTAAACTAGAAATGGATCCTCTTAACGTGTTACACTTGGGAACATTCAACTCCTAGCATACCTATCAGTGAAAACTTAGTCATATCCTTAGACCATCATTCCATCTTTAGCTCTCTTCCATCTATCATTTTAATGATTTGGAATAATGTGGTCTACCGTCACTTTCCTAATCATGACCTTAAATATTGGCACCATGGCTCTGCTCATAGAATTTTCCTTATGGATAGGTTCTCCCTTCTTGGTTAAAACTCCATGATCATTACATCAATCACCCTCTTATTTACCTCTTGGAACCACACTAAGGGTCCTAAACGTGTCACTTGTACATCCATTATGCCCTCCTAGTTGATCTACCTAGCTATTCCCATCTCTTCTCCATATGAAAGTAAAATTCATGGGTGCTCCTATAAAATATCAATGTTATAAAAAACAGACTGCTCCCTTGAAGGACAATTATTCATTTAAAAAAAATCAAAAATCAAATCAAATAAATAGACCAATCCATTGAAGGATGACTATCATGTATATCATTCTTTCATATAAATCATAAATGTATAAATTAGATCATACCCTCGAAGGATAAATACTCTCTTGTATCATGGTGTCAAAGGCTTCCCACGTCGATCAATCTTCTAGTAGCATCTATAGCAAACTTCCTGCATTGATGAGTTTGATCTCTTTTCTCTCCTACCCAGAGCTGGGACATAGAATTAGGGAAATCCAGTTATGGAGAACCCTCTTCCCATGTACAAGTTACATCCTAAACCCATTTTGTCATTTTGACATTAGGTTTATGAGATTTTTTCATCCATATCTTCCTCATGATATTCCTATATAACTAACTATCGTTGGCTATATGTGCTATCATTTGTTATGGTCGCATGTATATTGTGTTACTTGGGTCCATTTCGCATTTACCTCCAATACAATTAGAGGCTTTATTTCCTCGACATATTCCTTTCCATGACATAGTATCTGATCGTACCCTTTGGTCACCCTCTATCAAGTCGCATTCCATTTTTCTTCTATCTAATCTAAGCCTCTATATCTTCCATTCCCTATCTATTATCCTAACATCAATTATACATCATATGAATCCATCATTTCATCTATGTGGGATTCATCTTATCTCATCCAAATCTCATCCAATCTGACATCTTATCTAATATTATCAATATATCTTATCTTATCCATATAGTTTGATCAATATCTATTATCTCATCTTATCCAATATATTATCTCATCCATCATCCTATCATGCCTTATCTACCTCATCTAATCTTATCCAATCTATCTCCATCTTAAGTCCACTTTTGTGGCCATATTTTTGTTCCCTCTCAGGGAATCATATCTCACATTTTCTTATCTCACCTTTTGGGCCATATTTGTGTCCTTTGCTGGGGCACCATTATTTTCATCATCATCCTCATCCTATTTGGACACATATTCTTTACAATGATTCCTCATGTATGAAGTATTTTTGCATTTAGAATGTGCATAGTTTTTATGTGTGCCTATCACCCATTGGTGCCCATGGATCACATCCATTTGATTGGTTTCCTAATGGATTCCTCTCCATTCCATAATGACTTTCACTTAATCATATGCCGTATATGAAATTGTTGTTATTTCCTTAAAGACTATGCCCTTTGTTTCCTGCCGAAGTGACTTCAAGAATCATCATCATACTTTAATTATTTTTTCTTAAATACTTCTTTCTTAGGGAATCTTTCCTAGCCTCATCATTTCCCCATCATTCTTCCCTACCCAGCCTTTTCATTCATCTCTTTCAAACTTGTGACCAATTCCACTCTTTCGGTTGTCATCGATCCCTAGTTTGAGGGGGAGCACCTCACCAATTATTATTCAACATAAATCCCATCAATCACTTCTTATTCTTGTCTCATAGTTTTCTCTCGTAAAACCCCTCAATAAAAGGGGAAGAATGTAGACACCTATTTTCAACACTTGCTTGCTAACTTCATCCCGCGTTCACTTTCTACCCTAGCTTCCCTCTTATTTTCAAATCATATCCTTTCCCCATCCTATTTTATCATTATCCCCCTTTATATAACATAATTACCATATTCCCCCTTTTTAATTCATATTAACCCCATTAATCCTAAAATAAATAAATTAAACCCTAAATAATCCTAAGACATTTTAATTATCCTAAATCTATCCTAATTTCCCTTATTTAATCATCCCCCATGGGATTCCCACCACTCTCCATTACTACCCTTAATTTATTTCTCCCTAGGATTCCCCCCACTAATATTATCCCTTTCTTTAGATTACTTTCACCTCCCTTACACCCATTTAAATCATCTTACATGCAGAGACCTAAAAAATAGCCCTCCAACCATTCGAAAATCTATTCTCATTCTCATTTGTCATTCTAACATTCAAGTGGCAGTCTACTCACTCCATTCACTAGAGATTAACTCAGGTCACTGTCAACCATGCCCTGATCTATTTAACAATGCCTATCCCCATTTCCAAAGGGCTAGAAAATCCTTAAGACTTATGTGTGATTTGTGAATCATTGTTCCTTTTGATTAATTTGTGAATCCATTCTGACCAGTTGAGATATCTTTGATTTCTCCATTTTGCATTGAGATCTTAGAGTATAAGAATATTTTGAGATTTGGTTCAAGCATGCACTTATTTTGTTTTGCATGTAATTGTAGGTTTTCTTCAAGTGTCTACCTCAGGCCTCCATTCAGTTTCAATCATACCCTAGATCAAATAGTTTATCCCATTTCCTTATTAGCACCCCATCTCTAGTCTAGTTGTCATTGTTTAGACATGGTTCGCCATCAACCCATAGCCTGACATTTTACCCAACCTCATCCTTAATCCATCCTATCAACTTTGCATGCAATCCCATCTGGTTTATTTTACATCCGACTCATCCTTGTGGCATATTTTTCATCCCGCTTGCATCCGGTTATTTTTTACATCTTATCAATCCACATTTTTACCGCTACCTTATATTTCCTTTACACAATTCTACTCAAATTGTCATCAACTTCCTGTTCTGCTCTCAGGTCACCATCGAATATTTGGTCTACTTTGGGTTCTTCACTAACCCTCTGTGGTTTGTTCTCATTTTCTATCACTTTCATCCTTAATCATTGTATCAGTTAGCTTATCTTATCAGCTATTTAGTTTAGTTTCTGTTATCCACATTTCCTTTTTGTTATCACATTATCACTCTGTATTATCACTAGGTAGGTTGACATCCTCTTAAGGTAGCTTATGCTTCTCAGAGCCAATTTTTTTGGGGAAACCCATCAGACTTCTTACTAATCTTCTTCCATGTTTTCCCTTCGTTGTTTTACAGGTTGAAGACTCCCTGCAAGGAGGGTCATTCATTTTGCGCCCATACCATATCATCCTATCTATATCAGGAGGTTCATTAAACCCTCCCCTAATTCGAGGTTTATTTATTTCTCATTGGGTTTTCGCTAATCTGAAAAATGTAGTGCAAAAATATTGTCAAACAAATAAATTCCTTAGTTTCATGTTTACATAGTTTTAATTGATGAATAACCTGCAAAATTTTAAAAGAAATTTCGGGATTCCAGTTGAATCGTAAAAAAGAAATAATTCCCATATGTATTTTTTTCCTTTGATATGGTGAAGTAACCTAAAGGGAAAATCCAGGTGACATGTTTATTATAATTGGATAAATTTCTCTTTTGATGGTTTCAGAAGCTTCATTTTAACAACATCATGTATAGTGTTTCGTATGGGCATGGTCAATTGATTGGATGTCTATTTTTGGAAATTATTTAGAGTATGTTGTTGTTGTAAAAATTGGTTCATGTAGGCATTTTTTGTGTGTGTAACAATTATACAAAGGATTCGTAGCTATGCATGATGCTTGCACATATTATAAGTCTTAATTGTAGGATTTGATATTTATAACTGTCAAACATAGTTACAAATAATATGTAAAATTATTGCACTAACAAGCTATAAATGTAGGTTACATTTGCATATCTAAAAGTGGTATAAGATCATAGTACAATAAAGGAGTATGTCAGTTTCAGTTGTCATAACAGTTGTAGTAATGGCCATGGGTGATGCTACTTTTAATGGCTTTTTGATATATTGCAATTTTCAAAAATTACCATCTTATAAATTGGGTTCTATTGTTTGTAATATGTAGAGGACTTGTAAAACAGTTCAGTTGAGTGAATTTCACTTTTGAGGAAAAAATGGTCTTATTGGGCAGGAGTGATCCAGAGGATATTATGAAGTTCAGATGTCCACTAAAATTCCCTAAACCATGACCTAATTATAGATATTTCCAACGTTGTCAAGAACGTGAAAAACAGAGTTCAGATGTAAAAGTTATTGTAAGTTAAAGATGGTAAGGAAAGGGGGTCAAACTTGGTCAATTTTCCAATTAAGGCGTGACACGTGGTAGAAGTGAAAAAATGGAATAAATGCAAAAATTTTGATCTAAGCCTCCGGTCTTCGACACACGATTGTGAAATGGTGGGTCCCGCTATTTGATGGTTGGGGGCCCTTAGCCAGGTTAAGCACACCGTTTTAACAGAGGGGTTCCTTGGCCTCTGAATCATATCACCATAGATGAACACTTGTATATATTTTCCATTACATTTATATATACCTTACATGTGGGATTTTTGTATTGCAGGTTTGTATTATATTTGACTTGCATTGCATGTGGAGTAGCTCGATCGAGCTAGTCACAACTCGACATATTTAGGGGCCAACTTGCCCTTATCTCCTTATAACCATTGGAGTGATCAATTCCCTAATCGGATAGAAATTACCTCACTGCATCATTTGGGGTCGTTTCCCCACTATTTGGGCCAACCTCTATACAAATCGTATTATCCCATAGTGCAATGGATAAACAATACCAACCAACCAATGACTTGATTGTTTACACATACCACCATCGCAACTAACAACCTTTTCAAACAAGCCAAAAAAATACTCAGCGGGTCACATACACTTGACAAGTCACAATGCAACCACTTGCCACTACATGGCATTTCCCAACTTAGCTGACTACTTGAACAACATAGCACACAAACTATATAACTTGGTAATCAACGTTTAAAAATCCAACCCGACATGGGAAAATAATCTATGTGCTAAGAATTACATGTGGCAACCAAACGTTGCAAGCATGGCCAAAACCATGAACATATAGGTGAGCACGCATATATTTAAACATTCGAACCCCCAATCCGATGGAGTATGTGGATAATTCCCAATGCAAATCCAAAGTAGGTAGTCAGGGGTAAGGAGGTGTGGATTGACCCCACGACCTGGGGGTAAGAAAACATGTGACTCTCTGGTCGCGCTAGGTAGCTCAACAAGGTATAAAAGCAACTCGGGCCTATTTATAAAAGGCTTTTTAACAGACTATGCAGGGTCCGTAAGAACCAATTTACAAAGATTTGAATTTTTGAGGCACCTAGGGTTAGAATTGGACTTCGGTGTAAAAAGGAAACTTTCACGAAATTCTGAGAAAAATATGATGATGTCTTAGTTTAATATGAATTGTTATATATTTTCTATTGTAGGTGATTTTTGGACACAATTTCACAGAAAGGGCACTTTGGAGAGCTTGTAGAGCTATAGGTGAAGTTGTAGATGAAATTTGACTGGAAATCAGAGTCTTCAAATCTTTTGAAAGCTCTTAACACAAGTATACTGACCTATTTTTCAATATTAGAGGTAAAATTGTACTTCATTGGACATTAATAAATCGATTTGTGATTAATTGAATCTGGAGACGTAGCCCAAATCGGGTGAACTCTGCTATCAAGTTTTTTGGATTTTTTATAGTTTTGAATCTTTTGATCCAATAAAAAAATCATTATAAGTAGTTGATTAATTTAATTATGCAATGAATTAAATGGGAAATTAGATTAAGTGAAAAAATTGACAATCCATTATCCACAGTAAACAAATGAATGCATAATCAATTTTGGATTATAAAATCAAGTTGAATGCATTCTTAAATCAACTGTGATCAAATTTTTAAATGGTTTTGTATTATATCCATTAAAATCACAAAAAAATGAATAAAAATGATTAATTGATCATAAAGAGGAAATTTGAAAAATGGGTTTTAAAAACACCCAAAAGTGATTCAATTAACACCCTTGGTCAATTTTAAATCAGTAAATTTAAATCATCCAAAAAATTTAAAAATGGTACCCGGGGGGTGAACACCGTTTTCAGATCACATGCATGCCAATTTTAGATTTTGCATTATTAGGAAATTGTATTTGCAAAAGAAATTCTAAATTATGCATGACAGGCTAATATTGGATTTGTATCCAATCAGATGAGTTTAAAATTGGGTTGGAAATTGTTATTTTTAGCATAAGTGGTGTTCACTTTTATTGCTTATACCTTGCTTGTGCAAGTGTTTGGGGGCTAATCATTATTATGCACACTTGTGATACTGAAATTTTTAGTTGTGCACCATTTTTAGCAATAAAGAGTGTAGTTTCCTCTAATTAAAGTTTTGTGAAGTTTGTTATAGTAGGCTATGTGGTATGTTCTGGTGAAAAATCACTTTCATTTGCAATCTCATAACTTTCTAGCACCTCCATTTAACTATTTTGTAAGTTTTACAAGTCACATAGGTGTATGTCAATGCCTTTGTGAGTGTAAGAGCCATCAAACAATGGTTATAGTTAATTTTATAAGCCTTTTTGCAATCATTAAGTGTTTTTATGCAAGTATAGGTCCCAAAACATTAGCGTATTACCTTATTTATCCACTTTCATTAAGTTTGTATTTTTTTCTCTCCTAAAACAACACCAGAGAACTAGTTTAGGTGATCCGTGAAGGGAACAAGCCTACTCTAGAGGTTCTCCTTAACCTAGGCCACCCATAACTAAGAGGAAATCCCATTATATCAGCCAAAGTGTAGTGTTAGATTGTATTTCCAAGTCATGTTTGTACTTCAGATTGATAACACCATATAGATGTTATTGATAAATTGTGCACTAAGAAATTTATTGAATCTTCCTCCATGAATAAAGCATATGGAATGAGCCATAACATTCATACACTATGGTACCTATTGTATGGTTTATTCCCTGTATATTTCATAACCTAAGTATGTTTCTGATCCATTTTATGGACCTTCAAAACGTCTAATTTTGTACCACTTATTTTGTTTCCTAGTTTTGAGCTACTATGAGGATGAAATATCATTCGATGATTACCCCCTTTTTATGGGTGCTTGAGATAATCAATGTGAATGTGGCCCAAACAAGAGGACCTATAACTGATGTGCACATTTTTTTGTAGGATTCTTGTACTAGAAAATGAGAGTGCACATGGTGTATACCATGACACACATAATAGTATAATGGAAAATATAACAAAGTGTTAATGACAAGACATAGAGAAACAACACAGTACATGTAATAAAAAAATGTAAAGACACACAAGTAGAATAGTCATGGAAAAAGTATTCCACATACATGAGACACCACTTACATGATGTTACTGTTATAAAAAATAAGTCCATGCTTGTTTTCGTTAACTTGCCTTCATTTTTCCTTCCTTTTGTTGTAGGAATTTTTTTGCAACTTTAAAAGCACTCAAAAGTTCCTAGAGATGGCTTCATCAGATAGGATTTTTCTTCCCCTTTCCAAAAAGGTGAAGAAGTCCTCCTAACTCCTTGTATTTTTTGAGTCATGGCTCGGCGGAGTTTGGAGGGAAACTTTGCCAAGGTGGAGCCGTGGGAAACATTTTAGCACTTAGCCTTTTAGCTAAAGAAATCAAAGGGAAAATTTCATCCCAGAAGCTCGTAAGGAAATGAAATGATGCCATGTGTCAAGGAGGAGCGGTGGGCATCGGCGGGAGAACTTCAAGTTTTTTACTTTTGGTCAAAATGTGTTAGAGGAAAAATCAAGTCATGCCTCCCCAACCAATCAGAAGCCGACATGTGTCCATTCAGTAATAGGAGTCAGGGCGTCAGGAGGATTTGGAGAATTTTGCCAAAGTGGCGAAGGCTCGAAGGTAAAAACTTGAGCTGCACCTCTGCGACGCATCAATATGTGCCACATGTCCACATCAGCAGTGGGACGTTTGGGTTGCGAAGTATTTTTGGGAAATTTTCCAATTTCACAAAAGGGAAAAAATGATTGTTTGAGCCCGTGGATCAACCAGAGGGTGCCATGTGGTAGTGGAGGTTAGGATAGCATAGAGTTTTTGGGAAATTTTCCCAATTTGAAAAAAAGAGGGAAAAGTTTAAATTTCAGCCCGCGAACCCTAATTTTGCCCTAATTTCACCTGTTTTGCCCTAAATATTCATAGGGCCATATCTTTTGATCAAAAGCTCACATTTTCACATTTTTGGTATCATTGGAAATTTTTTTGAAATTCTCCACATGCTGGAATTTTCAATTTTTATTTTTGGTTGGGTTTGGTGGGAGAAAAATGAAGAAATGTCTCTGGCATGGGAAAAAATGCAGAACCGACCCCCAACAACCAAAATTGATGAAGTATGGTGCTCCTTTCTTCTCTAGCATAGCCAAATGCATTGAAAAATGGATTCATGAGGGTTTCCTTGATGTTTTAATGAATCTTGTCAGTGGTTGGAGATTTCAAATCAATTTTCTTGTGTTTTTTACCTTTTCTTCGTTCTACTTCACCGTTACAAGCCAGTTTTGGTTCATTTGTAAAGGGTTGGACGTTTTTGTTCTAGTAGACTCCCCTCTTCCCCTTAGCATGTGAATTTGTGGAGTTTTAGACCTCCCATGAAGACTACAACACATTTTTTTCCTCTTTGCTAATGCAATGTATTGTATCAAATTCTAGAGCAGACAATGCATGCTTTGTGAATAAGAGGGATTCACGAGAACCGATGTCGAAAAGCGATGCACCACAACGAAGTTGCACTCCGATGGTAACGTCAAGCCAACACAATACGCAAGATTCGAAACAATGGAAAGAAGATTGCAAGTAAGAAGAATGGGTCTGCTCATGCTCATAGATCGAAAAATAGGAAGTACAAATAGGGGTGCTGTGTAACCCCCATGCCTAAACATGGAAAGAAACTCAATGACGCCACTGACGCATATGACGTTGACTGATGCATATGACGCCACTAGAAGAGGAGTTACAATTCCAAATAAGGAATGTAACTCCTATGACGCATTGACGCAAATGACAATGTCAGATTCTATGACAGAATCTGACACTTGTCATTTGACTTCCTAAGACCTATGACTCTCGCAAGGTGAGATGACTCACCTAGGTGATGTGGACGATGACTGGACAGTCACACACACCAACACCCCCCTTCATCGAAGCCGAGGAAGAGGTCAAGGTAAGCCAGAACAGAAAAAGAAGACTCCCCTAGACAACTAAGAAAGATGTGTCAATGGGCCCCGACAACTAAAGGCCTGATAAGGTGCCCATGTACAAACAACATCTTTCTGGAAAGAAGAAGAGGAGAAGAAGGAGGACTATATAGCCCGAAGAAGATGGGCGGCTGCAGCAGACCTCACCCCAAGAAGAGACCGCAAGTGAAGAAACTTCACCTCAGTGAAGGGCTTGGTGAAAATGTCTGCAACCTGATCAGCTGTCTGAACATACTGTATGTCGATGATGTTTTCATGTATCAGCTCCCGTATGAAGTGCATATGAATCTCAATGTGCTTCATCCGCTGATGCTGAACTGGATTTCTACAAATCGAGATAGTGCTCATGTTGTCACAGTAGATAATGGTAGGCCACCGAAAGTGGATGCCAAACTCTGTCATAGATACCCTGTAACCAAACAGCTTCTGTGGCAGCGTTAACTGCTCCTCTGTATTCTGCTTCTGTCGATGATATGGCAATGGCATTCTGTTTCTTGCTGGACCAACTGACAGGACCTGAACCAAGAGTGAAACTGTAGCCTGAGGTAGACTTCCGATGATCTAGATCACCGGCCCAATCTGAGTCTGTAAATCCAACCAAGTCAATCTCAGTCCCTCCTAAGTAATGAATACCATCTGTGTGAGTGCCACGAACATAGTGAAGGATCCACTTTGCTGCTTTTAAGTGCAGCTCATGAGGCTCCTGCATAAATCTGGACACGATCCCGATGGCATACGATAGATCTGGCTGAGTGTGAGTAAGGTAGATCAAGCTTCCCACCAACTGTCGATAAAGGGTACCGTCAACCAAGGGGGAAGAGCAATCAGAAACCAACTTAATCCCAGAAAGAAAAGGAGTAGGTGAGGACTTGCAGTCAGACATGTGAAACCGAGCAAGCAAATCAAGAGAGTACTTAGGCTGCGAGATCATAATTCCTGAGTCAGATTGTGAAATCTGGATCCCAAGAAAGTAATGAAGCAATCCTAAGTCAGACATGGAGAACTTGTTGGCCAAGGAGATCTTCACAGAATCAATGATAGAGGAAGAGCTACCTGTGATCAACAAGTCATCAACATAGAGAACAAGAATAAGCATGGAGTCATCCTGTCACAGAATATACACATTTGGGTCAGAGTGACACCGAGTGAACCCTGATGCAAGTAAAAAGGAGTCCATCTTGGCATACCAAGCCCGAGGGGCTTGTTTAAGGCCGTAGAGAGACTTCTTTAATTTGTAAACGAGGGATGGATCATGGACATAACCCGAGGTTGTTCCATATAGATCTCCTCCTCTAGGTCCCCATGAAGGAAGGCACTCTTAACGTCCATCTGGTGGACTTCCCATCTGTTAGCGGCAGCGATGGCAAGGGTCAGTCGAATGGAAGTCATCTTCACAACCGGAGCAAAGGTTTCTGAGTAATCAACCCCAGCTACCTGGGAGAAACCCTTAGCTACAAGTCACACTTTATACTTCTCGACTTCTCCATTAGCTCCATACTTTGTTCGATATACCCACCTACACCGAATGATTTTTCTTCCTTTCGGAAGAAGGGTAAGATCCCAAGTGTCATTCTTTATGAGTGAGGAATACTCCTCATCCATGGCAGAATCCCACTCAGGAATCCCAGAAGCTTCCTGGAAAGATGGTGGATCAGAAGCAGAGGTGAAGAAGGAGTGAGGTCCAGTGAAGTCTGAGCGAGTACGTCTCTCATCCAAAGGATCTCCAACTAAATCTCCAGCACTCTGTAAAGTTTTCCTGGCCCAAAGAGGTCCCGAAGGCTCAGGCTCAGAGTCAGAAGATTCTTCACTTGAGTGAGAAGGGACATAGTCCTCATCATCACTACTGTCAGAATCAGAAGACTCAGAAGTTTGAGGATCGGGAGGAGCAGGGAGAGGTGGAACTCGCTCAACAACATCATCATCTGAAGAGTCAGAATCTGAATCAGTGGGCAAAAGGACCTCAGTGGAAGTTGAAGTCAAGGATGACTCATCAAACTTCACACTCCTCTCAATATAAAGCTCATGGGTGGTAGGGTTCAACAATCGATATCCCTTCACGCCATCAGGATACCCGACAAAGATACAAGGTTTGGATTGTGGATCCAATGCCTTGCGTTTCTTTTTGGGAATCCGAGCCATAGCCTTGGATCCGAAGACTCGAAAGTGCTCGACATCAGGCTTGTGTCCAAACCAGGCTTCAAAGGGTGTCATCCCTCTTACTGCCTTGTGTGGAACACGGTTCTGAATATAACAAGCACAATTCACTGCTTCAGCCCAATACTGTGGAGGAAGAGATTTCGAGTGAACCATACAAGTAGCCATCTCCTTTAAAGTTCGGTTCTTTCTTTCTGCAACTCCATTTTGGGAAGGGCTGTAAGCAACTGTACGCTGCAAAGCAATCCCCTCAGAAGTGCAGAAATCCTCAAACCTGTTGCTCACATACTCACCTCCATTGTCGGTTCGAAGAACCTTGATAGACCGTTCCGCTTGTTTCTCAGCAAGAGCCTTAAAGTTTTGAAAATGCTCAAAAACTTCAGACTTAAGCTTAAGAAAATATACCCAAGTATAACGTGAAAAGTCATCAATGAAGGTTAGTATATATAGAGCTCTAGTAAAAGAAGGAGATGGAAAAGGGCCAGAAACGTCACTATGAACAAGATCCAAGGGACGAGTAGCTCTCCAGGATTTTCCCTTGTCAAAGCTTTTTTCAGGGTGCTTTCCAAGGGTACAACCCTCACAAAGACCCTTAGAAAACTTAACTCGGGGTAGCCCATTGACCATTTCATTTTGGCTCAATTGTTCAAGGTAACGATAATTTAGATGCCCAAAATGCTCATGCCATAACTTGCTAACCTCATTTGCATGAGTGAGCAAGGCATTGGGCGTCGAATCAGAAGAGAAGTGGGAAAAGGTATACAACCGTGAATGGTGATCTACCTTTCCCTCAGCCACAGTGCAGTCAGAGTTAAGCTCACGAATAATCACCGAGTTAGGACCAAATTCCACTCGCATTCCTTCACCAAGGTGGGTGATTTGGTAAACCGATAGGAGATTGGTAGAGAGATTGGGAACACTCAACACTTGGTTAAATGTTCCACCTTCTATCTCTACCGATCCACTACCAGAAACCGACACATGAGTGTCATCACCCAACGTGATTTGGGACATGCCACATGGTTCAATGCTAGAGAATTCAACCTCTGAAGAAGCCATGTGGTGCGAGGCACCAGAATCGATAATCCAAGTTGATGATGGAGCTGATCTAGCTACGAGGGCCTTACCTTTCTTCTTTTCATTTTTAGTCTCCTTTGCATTAGAAGACTCACCTTTCTGAGCATTTTGTTTAACGGATTCAGGAACACTTATTTTATTCTTCTCAAGTAAATGAGTTAAGTGATCAATTTGTTTCCAAAAACAATGTTGCTCGTCATGGCCAGAATTCTTACAATAGGAGCATTTATACTTTTCCTTCTTTGCTTTAGGCTCAGAAGTCGAAGTATGAGTGATGGGCTTAACTGGGGGTTGGTTGGTCTTGGTTTCTTTCTTAGGTTGGTCCTTAGTTTCTTTCTTCTTTTCATTTTTCTTGCCCTTATTCGCCACAAGGGCATGTGACTTGGATTTTAGAGTCCCCATTTGAATGAGTTTGTCCTGTTCTCGAATGAGTTGGGACGAAAAACTGTCAAAGGAGGGCATAGTCCAAGTACTACCCAAGGCGGCTTTCGTGGCGTGGAAAGTTGAAACGAAAACAGAGTATTCAGGACCTAACTTAGAAAGAATCGACAAGATCAATTGAGAGTCTTTCTTATCCACTTTACATTCCTTTAGAAGCATTCTAGTGCGGACAAACTTTGAGAAGAAGGCCTGTAGGTTTTCAAAGTCACTAGGATTTAACCCTAGTAGTTCATTCTCCAACTCATGCGCTCTCATGTCATCTTGCTTCCCAAACATATCATCGAGCGTTTTCCACGCTTGATCGGGTGTTGAGGAAGTTTCGATGTGGAAGAGCAAGTCGGGAGAGACGGACATACAGATAAGACCTAAGGCTTCATCACAACGGTTGAACCATTTAGATTTTTCGGGTTCATCAGTAGGTTCGGTCTCTAACCCCATGGTAACTCGGTATAACCCTTTACTTCGCAAAACCAATATAATTTTAGATTTCCATTCGAAGAAATTAAAAGGTGTGAGCACTGGTACTTTAGAGATATCCATAATGAAGAGATAGAACCAAGGAATGCAGAAGGAAGGAGAGAGAAAAGAAACAACCACCCCAGAACAAAATTACACCCCCCGAGTTTGGCACTTTATAATTCAGTGCGTTGATTACAACCAGATGCGACTGTGTTCCAAGAACCAGTTTGTCACTCACCTTGCAATTAGCGTAATAACGCGCAATGGTGGAGACAACAATCAAGGTTCGTAGGGCGCAACAGATCGACACTGCAAGCAAGCACAGAAAGAGAGAAGCAAGAGGGGGAAGAAAGAGCTTTGTGAGAAACAACATCTCACATCACACAAAAGAATCCCTTTGTCGTAAGACTGTGGTGGACGCGCTCACAAGTCCACAAAAAAAGGGATAGAACAAAGCTCAAGAAAAAATGAGCTGAATTAAGCAATACAAAGACACCCCCCAGAATGCGGCACTTTATAAAATTAGTGCATTTACAAAACTAATGATCCCATCATCTAGAGTGAAAAAAAACATGCAACTTTGACTAAAGAAGTGCTCAAAACCGAGCAACGAGTCAAAAGTTATAGCAAAAACCAATTCCCGCAACTGATGAGAAAAAGCCAATAAGCCTGCAAACGGATTAAAAAAGTGCCCTAAACGCATGCAAAAGGTGTCATATGTATGCCCGTTGGAAATGGCATGGAATTTGAGATAGGGTTTGTTTGTATTGCGAGGGGGGATTAGCCACCTGCCAATCCCGGACCTCACCCTTCGTCTTCGGCACTCGACGGAAGGTTAATAATACAACAAGCCAAAAAACCAAATTTTACAATGCCAATAAAATGAAATGTTTTTACACCTTAAACCTTTTAAAAGTAATGAAACAATAATTTTTTTAAGAAAAGGATAAGGTAAAATGATAAACACGTTTTTTTTAAAAAAGTGAATAAAAAAACGTATTTTTAGAAAGATATTACCTGTGGCGGATGAGAAAGGCCACATGGGAAGGAGTGGGAGGCCAAGAGACACTAGGAGAGGTCAGGAAAAAAGATTGAGTGTAACTATCCACTCAAAAATGGATGCCAACTGAGTGAGCAAATGCAGAAAACCTGAAAAATAGGTGAACTTTCCAATGTAGGAGAAGACGCCAGCTGTAGAGAAAAATGCCTGGAGTCCAAAGAAAACGCCAGGTCTGCAGGTGGGAGACGTTCAGACGAGAGGAAAAGGTGAGTCAGAACCAGTCCAGAAAAATGCCAGAACAGTTGAATGGCAGTTCTGAACACACCATGCTGGGAGAAAACACAGAAAGGCAAAAAAAATGCACTGAAGCTGAAAGGTGGTGGGAGCCTGAGGAGAGAAAAACCTGAGATGAGAAAACAGCAAAAAAGAAAAGAAAAAGGTACAGAAAACATGCCTAAGAAAAAAATCAGACCATGCAGAGGAAAAAACCCCTGCCCAAAAAAATGAGAAGATCACCAAGCAAAAGATGTGAGTTTTTTTCAAAAAACGGCTAGGTTTGCAGTCCAAGTGCAAAAAAAACAGAGACCAAAGCAAAAAAGGTTGCAAAAAACTGAGAGGTTTGACAAGAGCAGGACCACCCAAAAATGCAAATGACCAGGCAAAGGTAACTTCGAGACAACAATGAACCACAGCGATGAGCAAAAAACTCAGAATAGTCTGAGTATACACCGGTGAAGAAAAAAAACGATTCCAACCAGTAATCACAGGTCCACGCCAAAAAATGAGCTCTTCTTTTACCCTGCAGGATGCTGAATCTGAACACAACCAGCAAGAAACACACAAACAACCCAGAAACAACAGCCACAAAGATCTAGAAATATCCAAATACGAACTCAGCTGATAAGCAAACCAACCAAATACCTTAACTTGCAACTGCTGAAACCTCAATACGAGGTGAGCAATAATTCCAAAATGATAATCGAAAAAAAAACTTGCACACGAGGAAATGAGAAGAAACCAGAAGTAATAAACAACTGAGAAACGAAGAGTGCACGTTTACCAAAACCAGCTCTGATACCATGAAAGAGGGATTCGCGAGAACCGATGTCGAAAAGCGATGCACCACAACGAAGTTGCACTCCGATGGTAACGTCAAGCCAACGCAATACGCAAGATTCGAAACAATGGAAAGAAGATTGCAAGTAAGAAGAATGGGTCTGCTCATGCTCATAGATCGAAAAATAGGAAGTACAAATAGGGGTGCTGTGTAACCCCCATGCCTAAACATGGAAAGAAACTCAATGACGCCACTGACGCATATGACGTTGACTGACGCATATGACGCCACTAGAAGAGGAGTTACAATTCCAAATAAGGAATGTAACTCCTATGACGCATTGACGCAAATGACAATGTCAGATTCTATGACAGAATCTGACACTTGTCATTTGACTTCCTAAGACCTATGACTCTCGCAAGGCGAGATGACTCACCTAGGTGATGTGGACGATGACTGGACAGTCACACACACCAACATTGCAAGGTCCCACACCTTAGAGGAAACTCAATGTTGTGCATTCAAACCAAATTGACCATTTGTCTATAGTAGATCTGAAGGTCATTTTGGGGATGCTATGAATTTCCACTAATATTTTTGGCACACCCAATGGGACCTTAGATGTATTCATCTTCATTACAAAAAATTTGACGTGCAATTGTTGTAAGTCTTCTTCTTTATTCTAAGAGCCCTAATTTGCACATCTGATGACTCCAAAAGGATAGAATCATTATTGTTTCAGCAGTCCAAGCTTGAAGATTCATGAGAAGGATCCCCTAAACAAGGTCAAGGACCAAGAAGAGGGATTGTTTAACTATCTACAATTATCCCCAGAAAGAGGAGAAAGAGGAAGAAGGATTCAAAGTTCTCCATCTCCACCAAACAGACAACTCTATCAACTCCTCCATCTGGTAGACCTTTCATCCAATCAACAAGGGTTCTCAGGCCAATCAGAATGGCACAACCCAATCCTTATGTCAAATTTACTGGCAGCAGCCCACTTTCTCTCAATGCACAAAACCCAGTTCCAATTGCAGCATTGAAGAACATCCCATACTTTACTGGAGAAAATCAGACCACCCGTGGTGATCATGTCAAAGACATTGCTAATGTTTGTGCAATCCATGAGATTGTTGAGATGGAAATTTGGACTGTCAAATTGTTGGCATATTCATTCAATGGGAAAGCCTTGCAATGGTTCAGGAGCCTTGAGGTAGGCTGTATCCAAAATTGGAACCAGTTGTGCACAGCCCTCCATAACCATTTTGGAGAGAAAGGGGACAACTCTGTCTCTATTGGAGCAACTGACAACTATCAAGAGAGCTCCCAATGAGCAGCTAACAGACTTCAATTTCAGATTTCAAAGAACATGGGATAGAATCCCATTGGAAGTGAGGCCAACAACTCAAGGTGCTTTCTTATACTTTCTCAAGGCTTTAAATTCTGACATTTCTATGTTGATCCAATCCATGGGTAGGTGTAAGCTATACCTGTAGCTTACAACATCACCATTAGGGCTGAGAATTATTTGATCCAAGCTGGTAAACTTGCACCTAGGCCTCATATGCCCTTATATCTAAAGTTGGAAAGCCCAAGTACTAGTCAAGCACCTACTTTAGCTCTTATTCCCACTCCTAGAAATTAGAGTTCAAATGAAACCTCTACTTAATCCTCTAGTACCTCAAATGAGCTTCAAGAAGTTATGAAACAATTACAAAATTTGGGCAATGAGCTGGTTACGCTCAAGAGGTAGACAAGCTCAAAGTTTTAGGCCTTCTTATCAGCCTCAAACTCAGCCTAATAGATCAACCATATCAGCTCAATAGGCCACCCAACCCAGCTGCAAATCAAAATCAAGTAAGACCTCCTACCAATAGACCATTTCAGCCCTATAACCCCAATGTTGCATCTACCTCTAAAGCCTTAGTGCCAGTGCAAAATAATATAGCTCAAGAGTATGATTGGTGTTTCTAATGCAATGAACCTCACAACTCAATCTATGTGCTTCAATGGTAGGAAGTTTGAACCAAGCTTTGATGGTGACAACAACTAGTGTAGAGAGTGAGGTGAATCAAGAAACAAACCAACAACAAGGAACATCTCATCAAAATACAACTCCAAATGAGACTACACTTGTGAATTGGTAGGCTGAAGATTTTTGTGGTATGAATCAAACACCTTCTCAGAGTGTAGTAGCTAACACACTGTCAAAGAAGAGGAATATTGGTGAAGGGAAGTCATTAGATCCAAGTGATTCACAACCTTCCATCACTCCACAAGGTGTTGGCAAGCAAAATTTAGTTCCAAATGTGTAAGGACAGCCCAAGCCACCTTCTAGACCAGCTCAAATGCCAGCTGTTGTAGCCCATGTACAAGAAAAGAATGTGTAGACTAAAGGGAAGCAAAGAGATGGTTCATCCCCATTTAACATCATTGAACAAATGAAGAAGACCAATGTGAAAATATCTATGTGGGAGTCACTATCCATCCCAAGACAAAGGGATCTATTACAAGCTGCCATGAAGAATTGGTCAACCTCAAATCAGCTAGCTCATATGCTAAGAGAAGGTACTCACAAATGCTACTCAGCCTAGAGGGAATCATGGAGGACATCAAGGTAAAAATTTTAAGCCCCTCCATTCTATGTTTCATTGATCATTGGGGATAAACTAGTACATAATTGTATGATTGATTCTGGGGCAAGTAGTTCTGTTGATGCCCAAGAAAATAGCTGATCAAATTGGGCCTTCTTATGAAGTCAATGTTATCCAAGAATGGGCCCCTGTGGTGCACATTTTTATGGATATTCCACAGCAAAATAACAAAAATTGGATTAATTAAAGTCATAATGTATTAACTTTGAATTAATGCACCAATGTCACATTTTCCAAGAAAGAAGGTCATCTGGATAGAGCTTTGTCTCAGCTTTGCCATAAAAAAATCATATTAGAATTAAGGCTCCATCGTATCTTTGAATCATGGCTCACACCTCCTTTTGGGAAATATGGAGCCAAAGGCCACCCAGGTCCAATAAAATGCAACCACTTTCCTACAAGTGGCGGAGGTCATATCCACGCTAATCAATGCAATTTTTAATGTTTGGAATTAATTTCAAAGGGAATATATTTTATCCTAACAGAAGCCCCCCATAATTGGATGCCACGTGTCTGAAGAGATGGGAGAGCAATCTCTGAACAATTGTGATTGTTGGCACCGTGAATATCCAGGTTGCCACTGATTTGGAACTAGGAGTCTATTACAAATGATGACAAATCGTTTCCTCTTCTCATCACCAAGCTAGACCATAAAGATGAACTATATTTGAGGGAGATTGTCTTACGATGGCACAAGTGTTCCAAGGTGTAGGACTGGGGAATGCCCCATTGTTTGCCCTAGTTTGTCAACTGTAAGGTACATAGCCGATAGTACAAATGTAACAGGAACCCTAATGACTTAGCAGGGTCCGCAAAGTGTCAATCCAGAAAAGATCTCCAAGGTCGTTAAGTGTCACATGAGATTGCTTAGATGTACGTGCTTCTGTTTTTTCCCTTGAAGCTCTTTGTTGGCCTTTTTTCCTTCTGACCTGAACCAGCCACCCTGCCTGGGTGGAATTCCTTGCTGAGAAGGTAGCCATGAACAGGGCACATTACACCGCCAATGTACTTCAGGGCAGCGGTGAACGCATTACATGAAAGCCTAGGTGCTCTCATGCCACAACTTTCTCTGTGGTGGAAAAAAATGAGCTTGATCAGCTATAGAAGAAATCACATTTATGAGTCTGAATTCCCAGGAATGGAGGTTTTGCCATTGTTTATAGTCCTCTTCATTTATCTATTTGGTTTTTGTGACAAAATTTTTTGAATAGGAGTTGAATGCTATGGTGATAGATGGATGCTTGTGCTCAAGCAAATGCCCTAGATGGACTCATATAGGACATCTAATAGTCTGACCTGGAACCTTTATTTTTCATTTTTTTAGAGTTCTTATTTTTATCATTGCATGCTAGTTAGTGTATATGAAGAATTTGCATTAATCCCAACGCCACATGTTTTGTAGGATGTTGTTATCCCTAAAGATTGAAATGACCAATGTCTAGAAGTAGACCCAAAAAGTTTCAATGGGAAGCCAAATAAAGATACCAGAACACCCAGATGAGGGAGCAAGGTACAAGATAGTTTCAGTGATCAAGATGTTTCATTTGCATGACTCACAATAAATCCTGTTCTAGAATTGCATAAGAAAATTACTCTTGCGCTGGTGGGGTCTCTGCTACTCAATGGATTCAGTCTATGTCTTGAGTTTCCTTTATCCCAATATCCTTTGTTGATGCTAGCATTACCTCCAAATTTCTTGATCCACATGAACACGAAGAACGAAGATCACACTGAGGGGACAAGACCACACTGAATCAGATTCACCATTTGTTAAAATGCAAGATACTCTAGGTTTTAGCTTGGTTCTAGTTAAAGTATCAAATAAAGTAGCCAATCACTTTATTCCAATCAATTCTACTCTCGATACTGGGGGAAGCTGTGGGGATTGATAGTTTCTGAGAAACTGGGATTGCAGGAGGATGCACACTTCTAAGGTAGCTCGATACTCTTCTCCAATCTTCTCTAAGTCAATGGATTTCATTGTTTAGAAATTTCCACTCCTTCACAGACAAATAGCTACACTCGGTTATCTTGCTTTGGTACCAAATGTCATTAGATTAATTGTCAGGATTCTAGGGGGTGGAATGATAAATTTATTGCTCTTGATTAAAATTTCCTTCAAAAATTTCATCAGAATGGGCTACAATATTTATAGGATATTGTACACAGCCAATCATACATGCTGTAGATATACTACATAGTTAAATTTCATTTTGCTGTAGTAACTCATATTTACATTGTTACTTTAGCTGTCCAATACGGGATCCTAGGGAAGCAGACAATTAAATAGCCAATCGTGCCCCAGCCCAATCTTATCACAGTTATAACTGATATAGATCAAAATCTTAGCCAAGTCCCGAAAATGGTAATTAAATACAAATCAATTCCCAGTTGATGGATTATACATTAAAGACGACCAAGGTGCACATGTTTTTGGTCGAACAACCAAATTAATAGATTTATTAAACATATGGAATGACTGTAAAGGGGTTTGAAAGAGATAATAAATTTTGGTTGTAATCAAGTAGTTCTGGATGCCCAAGTGTCAAACGTAGGAGACACCCTCATGATCAGATACCAGGGCCTTTAATTCAGGTGCACGAATGCCTGTCATATCCTAAGGGGGTAGTCACAATTATTGATGGGACATCAGTGGAACAACATACAATTACTGGGTAATTAAATATTTGAGCCTTACTTTACGCATGACCATGCCCCAATGTCACTGTTTTGCAAGATGTGTTACGTGATAAATCCCGTAACCACCACTCTTTGCCATATGTTTGTCAAGGGACTTCACAACTAGAATTGGAGGGCTACCTATTTCCATTGGTCACACATGTTTTTTAGGACAAGGTATGGAGCTAAGGCCACAATTAGGTTCTGAACTATTGCCAAACTTTCACATTGAGCCTCATACTCCAAGCCCAATCAATGCCAACTATTTAGAGTTTGATACAAGAGGACTATCCAAGCACACATGAAGATGACACCAAAGTTGGAAGCATTCCAGATTTGACTCTTGATGAATGGGCCTTCGAGCAAGGTACATGCTTTTTATCGATCTATCAAGGAAATAGAGGAATTCTTTGAACTTAGGAGTCTATTACTATGCATGAAGAAAATCAACTAGTCTTCTAGCATCACCAAGCCAGACCATAAACCGGATGACAATGAGGTATGGCAGTTGTTCTTTGATGGATCAATAAGTAGACAAGGTGCATGAGGGGGATCTATTCCATGTTTCACCTCAAGGCATTAAGTATTATTCAACTTTTAGATTTCAGTTTGCATGTTCCAACAACATTGCTGAATATGAGGCTTTGATACATGGATTGCATTGGTCAAGGAAGAGAGGCATAAAAAACTTACAAGTCTTTGGTGATAGTGAGCTGATTGTTAATCAAGTTAAAGGACAACATGCTGCCAAGAATGACCTACTCAAGAGTTATAAGAATAGGGTGTGGGATCTCATTGAGGATTTTGAGGGCTTTGGCATCAACTCCATCCCTAGGAAAGAGAACCAAACTGCTGATAGGCTTGCAACAGTTGGAGCAACTTTTGATGTTGTGGAAAGTATCAAAAGAGATAAAATGTAGCCAAACATCCATGTGATTGTGAGGCCATCAATGCCAGACAATAATGCAAGCTGGTAAGTGTTTGAGAGTGACCAAAAAATCATCAATTTCTTGCAAGAGGAAGATGAGTTCTCAGCCAAAAATCAAGGAAAAGTTAGAACAGCAGTATGGTGATCAAGTGGTATAGTTGAGAACCAACAAACTTGCTAAAAGGAACTCATCACTTTAGAGTCTATATTTCAATCCTAATGATCAATTTAGAAAGGAGAAAGCAAACATCCAAGTCAAGGGAGAGGATTCAGATCCCATCTCATTTGGAGAAGGCAAGTCACTTCAAATTGGTAAAGTGGCAACCGAGCAAGAAAGGTATGAGTTTATGCAACTTTTCCAAGAGTTATTGGATGTATTTTCTTGGAGCTATGAATAATTTAAAGGTTTCAATCCCAAGCTAGCTCAACACACAATCGAAATAGATCCAAGTGCTAAGCCCATCAAGCTAGAAATAGAGACCGGTTAATCCTCACATTGAGCCTCTCATGAAGAAGGAATTGAATAAGTTAATAGAGGCAAGTATCATATTCTCCTATCAAGCATTCAAGATGGGTTGCAAATTTGGTTCTAGTTAGAAAGAAGAGTGGAGAAATTAGGTTGTGTGTAGACTTTAAAGAATTGAATAGAGCATCCCTCTAAGGATCACTACCCACTTCCTTCTATGGAGCAGATTTTGCAAGTTGTTGCCTGGCTCTGAGAGGTTTTCATTACTAGATGATTATTCAGTGTACAATCAGATAATGGTAAATGAAGAGGATCATTTTAAAACAGCCTTCACCACTAAATGGGGAACCTATGCATATAGAAAAATTCCATTTGGGCTATCAAATGCCGGAGCTACTTTCCAAAGAGCAATGGATATGGCATTCAAGGGATTGATCAACAAAATAATGCTGATATACCTAGATGATATTACTATATTTTCTAAAAGTGTAGCAGACCATCTCTTTCATTTGAGACAAGTGTTCCAAAGATGTAGAAGATTTGGGGTATCCTTGAATCCCAAAAAATGCATTTTTCTAGCTCATGAAGGCAAGATCCTAGGCCACATTGTTTCCAAAGAAGGGTTAGCAATTGATCCAGAGAGGGTTGAAGTAATAAGAGCACTGCCATTGCCAATTCATAAGAAGTCTCTTCAAAGTTTCTGTTGTCACAAAATCACTCTACCCTCTGAATGGCCTAAAAATGGGTCATGCCATTTAGTGTGATAGTGACACATGGGATCACCTCTCAAGTTGTGGGACTTGGGTTCGAGGTGAACCTCCAGAGAAGGCCAACCTCCTTTGTTTGAACCAAGGAATTTGAATCTTCTTGAGATTAAGAAGAAATTACAGAGAAATAAATCTTAAACTAGAACTAGTGATGCACCAAAGAACAGGGATGTTCAACTTTTAGAAGGGTTATGCGAGTGAGATGCTAGCATCCTAAATCACTTTCACCTATTATAACTAAAAAGGGTACAAGTACCACAATCTAGAAACACACATTCCTTTGTCAAAATTATAAAAAAGAGAAAGAAATTGATTTGGTTCAGATACACAGATAACTTTATTTAAAAGACTAACACCAGCATATCTTAAGCATCCACTTTATGCAAAAATAAAGATAATGTAATCCTTAATCAATAGCAGGATCAATACAATCACAACTGAGAATAAAATAACCATATTACTTGATCTTAGCATACAGTAAATAATATGAAGCAAAGGAAAATTAATCAAACATACTAAGGAATCACATTCATAAAGCATGTAATAAATAACAAATTCACACAATGATTCAGACTTTCGAATAGCAGAGTGTAATTCTCAATAAAATTAAAAGGGACTTCACAAAATGTATGAAAATACTCTTCCAAGCTTGAAGAGTAGATCACCAAAATCTCAAAATATTGTCTCCTTAATGAACTCTAAGAATCATCTATTTATAAATTATTTAGGCTGAGTCATTTCAGCTAGGCCCTTAACTAACATTTAACTAAAAATAGAAATGTCATTAAATTAAGGGAACAAGCTCCCATGAAAATAGCAAAACTGTTACAAGGGTTTAAATGAGTCAACCCTGTAACTCTGACCGCTCTTGAGCTAGAATTTTTCCTTTCATGGTTGTTCAACCCTAATTTGGATCAGCAACTTGTTCACCTTTTCCAAACTCCTCTTGGCTTTCCTTCCATACATCCAGCCTCTGATTGTATTAAAAAAAGCATTTGATTATTCCTTGGATTTCTTCATCTTTGGGTCCACATGCATAGTGATTTACTACGTCTACTTGTTTTGATCTCTCTAGTAATGCGGGCTAGTATTCTCTTCAATTTGAACACGACCTTGGTCATCCTTCCAATGAAATTCTAGCACAAGAGCATTTGATCAATGGAATCAAAATTGAAAATCCTTGTGACATCATCATCTCACTTTACCAAGTCCTTAAAACTTTCTTGAATTTGTTCTTCAGGGAGGGCATCAATATTCTCATTGAAGAATTTACAATGAGCAATATCAAATTCTTCTGATATGTTGTTCAAGGCATCTATGATCTCCAGTCACTTGTCATCCAATTTTTTAATCAAATCTTGTAACACTTGGCACCTGAACTCCATAGCCTTCTGATATTCAAATAACTTTGAAGTATCATCAATCACCCCTTCTTGAAGGAGTAAGTCTGAATCCACTGCCCTAATCTCTTCCCATGTGGCTAGATTCAGATTCAGATTATTACTTTCCTTAGAGAAAACCTCATCCATCTTTTGAATAGTTATCTTTGCCTCCTGCAAATCATTATAGATGTCTAGAGCTTCCTTGATAAAAGGATTTTCCTCTTGCAGTATTCGTTCGATCTACCCATTTACTGATCTCCCTTTCTGGCCAAGTTTCTCAAGCTCATGATAAGAGAAGTCATCAATAGTAGATGAAACCATTAAGGCCATAGTAGATGACGACTCAGTAGATGAAATGGGCCGTGTAACTCTCCGTAGCAAAGAGGTGAGTTGTTCGACCTTAGGCTTTAGCTCATCTTTCATGGCTTTATCCTTGTCATATTTTTCCATCAGGGCCCCTAGAGCAATATGAACATCCTATTTGGCTCCCTTGTGAGTGGCCTTTCCCAATGAGAATCTAGAAATTTGATAATTAGCAGTTGTGATTGTATCCTTGGTTTTTCCCCTCGGCAGTGGTGGAGACCTCTATCACCCATTCTCCAAATGAATTTACCATCAAGTTTGACATGGTCCTTGGTCTTTTGGTCTACCTTTTAGGTGTTTACTCCAAGATGTTGAGATCCATGACATCTCATAGAGGAACCTTCTTCTTCTGCTTGGGGGTTTTCCTAAATAACCACTCTAGAATAGTTAATAATGAAGAAGATAGAGTGGTAGGTATGGCACTTAAGATCTGAGTTGAAGCAAGGGTATTGGGAACATTCATGGGCATTTGGATAGAGGTGGCAATGATGGATGGGGTGATTGATAATACAGTAGTAGGAATTGATACAACAGTATTGGAAGAAGGAATTACAGGGAAAGGAAGCGATAACAGAAATGGAGGAGGGAGAGGTGATCCAATATTCTCTCCAACTGAGAGACCTGGAAGGGATGAGAACACTTGAGCCATAGAAGGAGATGGAAAAGATGAAATGCTGATAGAAGTGAGAGGAACTGATGGAGGAAGGGATGATGGAAGTGAAGAAGTGATGAACCTTGAGGATAATCAGGAGAATCACTTACCAAAATTACATCCACCCCAGTCTTGGCTGTAGGTATCTCCTGGGAAACAAGAGTTTGAGGAAGAGATGAACTTATAACAAATGAAATTTTCCTTGGCACTATGGAGGTCTTCTGAGTCGACCGCCTTCCATTTGTGGGTACTGTTGAGCTTAAGACTGGTGGGGATGCTATACCTATAACTTGTTCACCCCCTTTGGGTTTGATCCCAAAAGTAGCCAACCACCTATAAGTCCTTTGGAGAATGGGACACACTCTATCCTTTGTATTGGAGAATTCTTCTCAATACCAATAAATTCATGGAAATGGTTGATCAGCAATACCTTTGGTCTTATATGCTTCGTATAACACTTCACCGTCATCCTGCAAATCTGTCAGGATTTCAGCTATCCCATACTAGCAGATTTCATCTACATCCAATCTTTCATAATCTCTTTTCTAGATTATATATCCATCTCGAAAATGAATCTAGATGTCTTCTAATTGAGATATGTGGGAAGATGAATGTCCTATCTCACCAAAATTTCCCAAGTAGTCAAAGTTGGTTCTTGGATGAAAAGTCTACAGGGTTACCTTGACCATTTTTGCATCTACGTTCTTGACCTTGTGAATGTTTTGACAAGAATACCTGCCAATTGAAACTGGAAAATGTACTCCTACCTTGTGGCGCTTGTTTTGGATCTGATGATAATCCAATAGTTGTCAAACCAACTCTAGTAGAACCCATTTATCTGTATTACACCTTGGTAATTTGTTCAGGGCACCAATGATGCCCGGAATTTGAATATAGGTGAAAGTGGGGAATTGGAGATAGATGGCTCCCCATTCCCATACTTCTTTGAAGGCCTCATTGGAAATTATTTGATTGTATAATTCTTTATCAAAGTGGTATCAGAGGACTACAAAGAAAGCATCATTGACCCGTCGAAAGTGCTTGTACCCCTCACTTAGAGTGATCCAGGGATAGAAATCATAAATCTAGGATGTGCTAAGAACCCCCTTGGTATTTAGTCCGGGAAAATGTCCCATAGTAGCAAAAGCGTAGACCAGGAATGATGTCATGTAAAACAAGTTTGTGGTTGACACCCTACCCAGTTGATAGCAGATGGAGCTACTGATATGTTCTCCCCTCCTGATAAGCTCCTTGTTTTTCTTGATAGTGGAAATGTATAAAAACATCCACTCTTGGAATTCCTTGGCAACTGGGAGGCCTGAGACTCTGCTAAGTAGTATGATTATGTCATTGACTTCCTAGATGAAGTCAGCCCTGTACAAGGTTTTTGGTAACCTGGCCATGCTCTTAGCCAAGTAGCTTTTCATGATAATTTTGGAACATGAATCAACATCATTGTTCCAATGTTCTACTGTGCTTTCTGTTGAAATGGTGGAGTATTTTGGAATATCAGGTAGTCTGAGAAGATCTTCAAAGAAATCAGGATCTAGGTGAATAACCACCTTATCATCATCATCCCTAACTGACATAGAATCTACATCGAAGTGGGTAGCTACAACTAGAACAAACTTGGGACAATGCATTGAAGTAGGAAAACCACCTACAAGGGTAAGCCCACTATCATAAATTACCTGCATCCATGGCTTCTTGTTAGGAGCTTTTACTCTGTTCCAAAAATCTAGGAAATCAATCTAACCTAAGCCAGTGTCCCCTATGTTACCCAGATTAGATGATAGGCAAGTCTAAGGAGAAACTCCAAGGAATGAATACTTCATCTTCTCTTTATCCTTCGAAGAAAAATTAGACATGAAGTTCTAGATTTCAGACACTGAAGAAGAAAACTCTGAAATTCTGCAGGATAGAAATCTCCAAAAGAAATCTCCGAAAAAGAAAATCTCTGAAATTCTGAAAAGAAAAAATGCTGAAAGAAATCCCAAACTGAGAATGTCTAGATTTCTGAAACAAAAAACCTCCGAAATAAATTTTTCCAAACTCTGAAGTGAATTCGTCCTAAGAAATTATCCGAAAATGTTTTCTTCAAAAGTCTGAAACGCTAAGTTCTGAAATGATTTTTCCCGAAATGACTTCAAAATGCGTTTTCCTGAACTCTTTTTCTCGAAATGACTTTCCTGAAACTCCAAAATGTGTTTCCTCTGAAATGGCAGTCTTGGAAATGATTTTCAAAATTTTCTAAGTAAATTACTCTCCTCTAAAGTAATTTTTTTCAAAGTTTAACTAGCACTTCTACAAAAACTCAAGATCTACCTTGAGACGATTTTGTGAACAACCTGGAAAACTATAGATAGCTAAATAAAAGAGAACATGGTGAGTAAGAAGTCCATTATTGAGAAACCGAGAAGAAACAATAAAAAAGAAGGAAAATGGAAAATGAGAACAAAAACAGCAAAAAAATATAAAACCAAAAAGAAATAACAAAATAAACATACCTTGAAAAGGACGCTAAAAAAGACAAGAAAAATGGATGTCAGAGATCGCTATCAGGTGAAAATGACCATAGAAAATCGAGCTTAAATAGAAAAAACCTGGCATTTATGGCAAAGATCTGATCCGTACGGGGTTGGTGAAGAAATAAATGCTCAAGGAAACTTCGAACTTCTGAAACCTGAAAAACCCAAAGGTCTGAAAATTCGGAAATTCGGGATTTCAGACTTTGGGTTTTCGGACCTTGGGAAAAAATGAAGCCAAAGCACCAAAAAAACTCTGAATTCCAAAAACCTGAAAATTCAGAATTTCAGACTTTTGGATTTTGTAAAAACTTCCAAAATGAAAACTCCAAAAATTTCACTATTAAACTCTAAGGCTTGGAAATTCAACGTACAAGGGATCTCTAAAAAATTGTTTTTCCGACCTATTTGACTTATCTTTCAGGGTAAGTTAAATTGCTAACATTTTTGGTGATCTCCAGGGAAAAATTTCTTGCTAAGCCTTAAGCAAAACATTGGGAAAAGGAGTCCCAAAACAATAAAACAAAAGAAGAAAAGGAAAAAAAATAAAATGGATAAACGATGTGCAAAGCACTTGGAGGAAAGAAAAAAAACTATACAGGGTGGAACATTCTCAAAAGCAATCCTTGAGATGTATCCCATTCACATGAATGGGTAATTCTTCTTCGTTGAGTCTAGACAGATGAAAGGAATTCACCTCCTTACAACCTATGACAATATAGGGCCCACTCTAGAGGGCGTTGAACTTGGCATGCTTGCCCAGTTTAGCTCAATCTTCATCCCACTTAAGAACTAACTCTCCTTCCCTGAATGACCTATCTGAGCTCTCTTATCAAAAGATTTCTTGACCTGGGTCTGGTGATGTGTGAGCATATGCATAGGTATATTTTGAGTCTCTTCTAATTCCATGAGTTCAACGAATATCACTATTAAGGCGTCATCTTCCATAAGCTCGAGCTGATAGGCCAAGTATAAGGAAGGTATTTCCAATGAAAGTAGGAGTTTCACTTCCTTTCCATATACCATCATGAAAGGTGAAACCCCAATGGCCTTCTTAGGCATTATTCGGTCAACCCATAAGGTGACTTCGATCTGAGTATGCCAGGTCCTTTTATTTTCTTCCATTGTGCACTTGATGATCCTTATCAAATTCTTATTGCTAGATTCGGCCAACCTGTTTCCTTACGGGTAGTAGTTGGATGAAGTCTTGAGGTAGACCCCGTTCTTGACTACCCATTCACTTATCTTCATTCTGAGGAATGCCAGTGATTTGTTAGAGATGACAATAAATGGAATTCCAAATCTTGTCATGATATTTTCTAAAAATTCGAGAATAGCCTTTTCATTTCTTTCCTTCAAAGCCACTGCTTCTGTTTAGCGAGTGAAATAATTTGTAGTGATAAGAACCCATTTATGTCCTTCACTAGATGGAGGATTAATCATACCAATAAAGTCCAATCCCCACTAAACAAAAGGTTGATCTAATTATATGGGATGCAATGGAAGTGCTGTCAACCTCTATTTCCCCACAAAGAGGGCACATTCTTTACATTTCCTTACCCAAAAATGAGCATCGTTGAATAAGTATGGCCAGTGATAACCATCCCGCATGATCTTGGTAGCCATTGTTCATGCTGAATAGTGCCCTCCTGAAAGGTCATTTTGAAACTCCTCCAATATCTTGCTTACCTGTTCTGGCTTGATACAACATAGGATGAAGACGTTCAAATCCTTTTGAAAGAGGACGTTATCCACAACAACTTATGGAATAGATTGGAGGCGGAAGATGCATCGTTGAACCTTATCCATAGTTGGAGGATATACCCCGAGGAGGAGGAAATTTTTCATCTTAGTCAACCAATCAACCTGATCATCTTCACTATCAGTATTAAGGAATGCAACCTCTTTGTCCTCTTTAGTTTCTATGTCTTCAGCCAGTTGTTGGCATAACCCCTTACCTCTGACAATCTTAGTGACTTGGATGTGTACATCATACTCCATTACTTTCATGATCCACCCAACGCATTTCTCATTCATTTCTTTATTCAATAAAAATTCTTTAACGCTTGGGTGAGAAACCATGAAATGCACCTTGTTATTGGACAACATGTGTTTGAATTTTTTTAGAGCTCGAATGGCGCCAAAGACCTATTTCTTGGTGAACAAATATTTGAGCTCATACTCCTTGAGAGATTGACTGAAGAAGGAAATTGACTACTCCATCAAATCATCATTCTATTGAGTTAGAATCCCTTAAAGGTTTTCCTGTCCTACAAAGGTGTTCAAAATGAATTCTTTATCGAAATTAGGATTCACCAATGTGGGTGCCTATGAAATGGTTGTTTTGATAGCCTCGAAACATTCTCTTCCTTTCTTCATCCAGGAAAATGGAATATTCTTTTTTAACATGGTTGTAAGTGGTTTGGCCATTGTTGCAAATTGGGGAATGAATCTTCGTACAAAATTAATGGTTCCCAGGAAGCTTTGAAGACCCTTCTTGTGACTCGGAAGAGATAGGGACATAATTGACTGGATTCTGACTGGATCAATGGATAGTCCTTCTACAAAGATGATATGTCCTAGCAATTTTACCTCTTGAACTGTAAAAATACACTTTTAAAGATTCAATGAAACCCCAAAGTCTCTGCATCTTCGGAAAACCTTTTGTAGATGTGCAATATGATCCTCAACATGATTGGAATAGATAGTTATATCATCAAGGTAAACCAAGATAATTTTGTTGATAATTCCTTTGAATGCCATATCCATAGCTCTTTGGCAAGTAGCCCCTACGTTAGATAGCCCAAATGGCATCTTGTTGTAAGCATAAGTGCCCCATTTAGTAGTAAATGTTGTCTTGAATTGATCAAATTCTTGGACTTGAATCTGATTATACCCTGAATATCCATCAAGTAAAGAAAACCTTTGGGCCCCTGATACTGTCTGAAGAATCTATTCTATTGACGGTTAGAGGGTATTGATCTTTTAGTGAGGCACGAATCAAATCCCTGAAGTCCACGCACAATCGAATTTCACCATTCTTCTTTCTTATAGGTACCAAATTGGCCACCCATGATGAATGTTTGATGGGAAAAATTATGCAGGCTTTAATGAGCTTTGTTAGTTCTTTTCACATTAGTGGCTCAATTCAAGGGTTGATTGGCCTTTGCTTTTGACGAACTGGCTTAGAACTTGGATCCAGTTCAATAGTATGTTGTGCTAAGCCTGGATCAAAACCACGCAGATCCTTATAACTCCATACAAAGATGTCATGGTATTCTTGGCACAAGTCAGTGAAAGCTTTCTTTTCTTGATTAGTGCACTCTTTTCCAATCTTCAGAAATTTCTTGCTAACTACCTCAACCTCCTCTAAATCTTCCTCTTTGATTGTCATATTAGCACCCTGTCACTTGACCTGATCATCCATGTCAAAAATAGATTCGAGAGTGACCAGGCCTTTTGGTAACTTATTTTCTTTAAACTAGATGACTTGATTGCCATAGTATTCCTTAAATCTATTCTGATGTTTGACTGAGAACTCTACTTCTTGTTGTAGGAAAAGGACAATTTTTTCATCACTGTCGAATACTTTCCAACTACTCACATTGTTAGGCACTGTAGGACAAACTACTATTTTGACGATTTGTTGTCCTTCCTCTATGATATCAATAGGTATGTCATATTGTGAGCCCACTGTGGCTAGCCTATCAATGTCTTGATTCTGACTTCTAGGAATCACATGATTTCTAAAAGCCTCAAAATCTTCAATCAGATCCCAAACTCAATTTTTGTATGATCTTAGAATATCATTCTTGAATGCAATGTGCATTGTTACTTGATGAAAAATAATTCAATATCTCCAAACACAGTCAGAACCTTGATTCCCCTCTTTCGGGCTAGCTGGATTCCTTGCACTAGGGCTTCGTACTCAACAACATTGTTGGTGCAACTAAACTTCAATCAGAAGGATGAGAAATATTTATCTCCCTTTGGAGAGATCAACATAACTCCTGTACCGGATTCATTTTTACTCCTTGAGCCATCAAAGAAAAGTTTCCATAGTCCCTCGAAATCGCTGGGCATTTTGACCAATTGTGGAACAATCACAGCTTCCTCGTGTACACAATATGTTCCCAATCTAGTCTCTTCTAAAAATAGTAGACCAGAGTCTTCATTTTCGAGCAAGTCATCATACGGGTCGTATTGGTGATCTGTACTTACTTCATCAAGGACTGTGTCAGGAACCTCCTCTATGAGAGTAGTTGGTTTATGGTCTACGTTTTCCTCTTCGGGTTCACTAATGGCGTAATTTCCATTTACAAGCTTGACTGTGTATGGTTTCACATGGTTGTGGTAGATGGGTTCAGCTCTTATAGTCACCTTCATTCCGTACCATGTTCTTAAAATCATGTGTGACAAGTTTGTTGATAAATAACCACCCATTTTGGTGGTGAAGTCTCGTGATAAGAAAATGGAAAAAAGAGGAGGAAGATCAATGATCGATATGTCTTGCATGAATGACAAATTGGGACACGCATGATTGGTGAGTTGTATCCCTTTAATTATCCCAACAATTTTGATTGTCATGCCATCTAACTGAACTACTCCTTTTTAAATTGGGGTATATGAAATCCCCAATACGTCTGCAATCTGTTTAGGCATGACAAAACTACTGGCCCCAGAATCAATCATGCAACTATGTACCAAATGATTACCGATGATTAGAGAGATGTAAAATGGTAGTAGCTTACTTGCTCTAGGAATACCTTTTGTCTTTGGTTGACATAGACTAGTTGATATGGATGCCCCATGACTCGGTGGTCTATCAGTAGTGCCAAAACTATTTAAAGTTTCTTGTAGAAAATTACGCTAAGATGGTATTGAAAGCACATCTTGCATGGTAATGGTCAAATTAGTCTTTTTCATCTATTCTATGATACTGAAAAGTATTGCCCCTACCTTTTTGATGCTCTTCTGGGGATTAGAATCTTCTCTTGGAAAATGTCTATTAGGCACTATCATAACTTCAGGTCCATTATTCTTTAGAGATTGTCTTGTGGATACTTCCAGTGATTTCCTCCCTGCGTCTTTCTCTGTCATGGATTATGCCTGAGGATGTGAAGTAGATGCTTGGTCATCTTTAGAAATTTGTGGTTCTATTGCTCTTTTCTTGGAATGTGTATTTGAAGACACCAAGGAGGAATCGGTACTTAGCCCACAAAAATCATGAGATTGCCAATTTACTAATGTAGTTTCTTCAGTGAGTGGAGTCTGATTATCTTGGGTCGTGGTCTCAACTACTGATTTTGATGGGTTGGATGTGCTTTGGACCATGAGAGCTTGACTAAAAACTCCATTTGGGCAGAGATTCTGATTATGGGGCTGGGAACAAGGATAACACCATTCATAATTTTGGATGAGATTGTTTTATACAAGAACTATGGCTCTAGAAGAACTAGTAGTAGAAGGATTTCGTGAATTCAAGGGTTTAATATTGGGAGCTTGGCTTATATTTTGGTTCTGTAACTGACTATTTCATTGAAAGGGAGAATGATTCATTTGGTATTGAGGTTGGAAGGGGCGAGTATACTGGGACTGCTGCCTCTTTATTTCCACAAGTTCATTCCCAAAGGTTTGCAATAGTGACTTTACCTCAACCATGTCATTTACAGGGTTAGGTGTAGTTGTGGTGGCTGAATTTGAAGTTTCTAGAATTGGCACAAGAGTTAGGTGTTAGCCTGTGAGTTCTGCAAACATAGGCATAGGAGGCCGAGGGACAATTTTACCTGCTTGGATTAGGCAATTCTTAGCTGTGACAACAATTTCATAGATGTCGGGAACAATGTTGCATCCCATTGATTGAATCAGGATGGAAATATCACTATTCAATTCTCACAAATAATATAGGAAATCACTTTGTGGAGATGGGCGCACAAGAGCTGGGATCCTTTTCCAAGTTTTGTTGAAGCAAAGATTGAAATAGCTCATATATTCTTGAGGAGATATTTTAATGGTATGGAATTGTTCTACGAGGGATAAATGATCAATTTTGTCTTCGAAATGCTTGCAAAGCTTGGTGCCTAAGTCATTCCATGTGGTAATTGAACCAGCATTTAAGCTTCTGAACCATTGAAGTGCCCTTCCTTTAAAATAAGTGGCAAGAAGTTGAACTACTATATTATCCTCTGTGATATTGTGAACTGCGTAAATTCTTGCTACATCTAGTATGTGTTCCCGAGGGGAAATATTAGTTTCACCGTTAAAAAATGGAAATTTTTTGAGGGTAGTTGCTGGTATAGCATCTCTTTGTGCCAACTGCAAGGGGCTGCTAGCATTAAAAGGAGGACAAGTATTTGCTACCATTGTGAATCCATGTGGATTATGCCTTGGTAGAGAAAAATGACTGTTAGGCGGAGTTGAATTCCCCCTACAAGGAAAATCCGTAGGTGTGGCAACTAAAGTAATTCTGCCTCTTCTTCTTGGAGGGGATAATGAAAGCTCTGTGTACTGATAATTTCCCTACCTTGGAGAAGATCTTGTATGAATCCTTCGCATAAGTTGATATACTGAACTTTGAAATCGAGAGATATGGAGTCGCTAGGTACTTAGATTGATAAAAATGAGAAGAGAAGTACCAACTCATCCCACCGGGCATGCCAAAAACTGTTGTCACAAAATCACTACACCCTCTGAATGGCCTAAAAATGGGTCATGACATTCAGTGTGATAGTGACACGTGGGATCACCTCTCAAGCTGTGGGACTTGGGTTTGAGGTGAACCTCCGGAGAAGGATAGATTCCTTTGTTTGAACTAAGGGATTTGAATCTCCCTGAGATTAAGGAGAAATTATAGAGAAATAAATCTTAAACTAGAAGTGGTGATGCACCAAAGAACAGGGATGCTCAACTTTTGGAAGGGTTATGCAAGTAATATGCTAGTATCCTAACTCACTTTCACCTATTTTAACTAAAAGGGTACGAGTACCACAAGCTAGAAACACAAGTTACTTTTTCAAACTTATAAAAAAGAGAAAGAACTTTATTTGGTTCAGATACACAAATAACTTTATTTAAAAAACTAACACCAGCATATCTTAAGCATCCACTTTATGCAAAAATAAAGATAATGTAATCCTTAATCAATAGCAGGAGAAATAAAATCATAGCTGAGGAGAAAATAACCACATTACTTGATCTTGGCATACAGTAAATAATCTGAAGCAAAGGAAAATTACTCAAACATACTAAGGAATCACATTCACAAAGCATGTAATAAATAACTAATTCACACAATGATTTAGACTTTCAAATAGAAAAGTGCAATTCTCAATAAAATTAAAAGGGACTTCACAAATGTATGAAAATACTCTTCCAAGCTCAAAGAGTAAATCACCAAAATCTCAAAAAATTGTCTCCTAAATGAACTCTAAGCATCATCTACTTATAAATTATTTAGGCTGAGTCATTTCAGCTGGGCCCTTAACTAACATTTAACTAAAAATAGAAATGTCATTAAATTAAGGGAACAAGATCCCATGAAAATAGCAAAAATGTTGCAAGGGTTTGATTGAGTCAACCTTACAACTCTGACCGCTCTGGAGCTCAGATTTTTCCTTTCATGGATGTTAAACACTGATTTAGATCAACAACTTGTTCACCTTTTCCAAGCTCCTCCTGGCTTTCCTTTCATACAGCCAGCCTCTGATTGTATTCGAAAAAGCGTTTGATTATTCCATGGATTTCTTCATCTTTGGCTCCACATGCGTAGAGATTTACTACATCCACTATTTCAATCTCTCTAGTAATACAGTCTGGTAATCTCTTCAGTTTGAACATGACCTTGGTCATCCTTCCAATGAAATTATGGCACAAGACCATTCGATCAATGGAATCAAAATTGAAAATCCTTGTGACATTATCATCCTGCTTTACCAAGTCTTTAAAAATTTCCTGAATCTATTCTTCAGGGAGGGCATCAATATTCTCATTGAAGAATTTACAATGAGCAATATCAAATTCTTCTGATATGTCGTTCAAGGCATCTGTGATCTCCAGTCACTTTTTATCTAATTTTTTAATCAAATCTTGTAACACTTAGCAACTGAACTCCATAGATTTCTAATATTCAAATAACTTTGAAGTATCATCAATCACCCCTTCCTGAAGGAGTAAGTCAAAATCCACTTCCCTAATCTCTTCCCATGTGGCTAGATTCAGATTCGGATTATTACTTTCCTCAGAGAAAGCCTCATCCATCTTCTGAATAGTTATCTTTGCCTCCTACAAATCATTATAGATGTCTAGAGCTTCCTTGATCAAAGGATTTTCCTCTTGCAGTATTCATTCGATCCACCCATTTACTAATCTCCCTTTCTAGCCAATTTTCTCAAGCTCATGATAAGAGAAGTCGTCAATACCAACTGAAATAGTTAAGGCCATAGTAGATGAAGACTCAATAGATGAAAAGGGCCATGTAACTCTCCGTAGAAAAGAGGTGAGTTGTTCGACTTTAGGCTTTAGCTCATCTTTCATGGCTTTATCCTTGTCATATTTTACCATCAAGGTCCCCAGAGTAGTATGAACATCCTGTTTAACTCCCTCATGAGTGGCCTTTCCTAATGAGAATCTGGAAATCTGATAATCAGCAGTGGTGATTGTATCCTTAGTTTTTCCTTTGGTAGGGGTGGTGACCTCTATCACCCATTCTCTGAATGAATTTACTGTCAAGTTTGACATGGTCCTTGGTCTTTTGGTCTACCTTTTAGGTTTTTTCTCCAAGATGCTGAGATCCATGACATCTCCTAGAGGCACCTTCTTCATCTGCTTGGGGGTTTTCCTAAACAACCACTCTATAATAGTTAATAATGATTAAGATAGAGTGGTAGGTGTGGCACTTAAGTTCTGAGTTGAAGCAAGGGTATTGGGAACATTCGTTGGCATTTGGATAGAGGTGGTAATGATGGATAAGGTGATTGATAATACAACAGTAGGAATTGATACAATAGTATTGGAAGAAGGAATGACAGGGAAAGGAAGTGACAAAGAAAATGGAGGAGGGAGAGGTGATCCAATATTCTCTCCAACTGAGAGAGCTAGAAGGGATGAGAACACTTGAGCCATAGAAGGAGATGGAAAAGATGAAATGCTGGCAGAAGTGAGAGGAATTGATGGAGGAGGGGATGGTGGAAGTGAAGAAGGAAGTGATGAACCATGCTGAAAATCAGGAGAATCACTGACTATAATTACATCCACCCCATTCTTGGCTGCAAGTATCTCCTAGGAAACATGAGTTTGAGGAAGAGATGAACTGCCAATAACAAATGAAATTTTCCTTGGCACTGTGGGGGTCTTCTGATTCGACTGCCTTGCCTTGGTGGGTACTGTTGGGCTTAAGACTGGTGGGTCTGCTGTACTTATAACCTGTTCACCCCCTTGGGTTTGATCTAAAAAGTAGCCAACCACCTGTAAGTCCTTTGGAGAATGGGACCCACTCTATCCTTTGTATTAGAGCATTCTTCTTGATACCAATCAATCCATAGAAGTGGTTGATCAGAAACAACTTTGGTCTTATATGCTTCGTCTAACACTTCACCATCATCCTATAAATCTGTCGAGATTTTAACTATCCCATACTGGCGGATTTCATCAACATCTAATCTTTCATAATCTCTTTTCCAGATGATATATTCATCTCGGCAATGAATCCAGATGTCTTCTAACTAAGATGTGTGAGATGATGAACTTTTTTTCTTACCAAACTTTCCCAAGTAGTTGAAGTTGGTTCTTGGATGAAAAGTCTACAGGGTTACCTTGACCATCTTTACATCTACGTTCTTGGTCTTGTGAATGTTTTGACAAGAATACATGCCAATTGAAACCAAAAAATATACTCCTACCTTCTGGCACTTGTTTTGGATCCGATGATAATCCAATAGTTGTCAAACCAACTCCAGTAGAACCCATTTATCTATAGGACACCTTGGTAATTTGTTTAGGGCACCAATGAAACCCAGAATTTGAATACAGGTGAAAGTGAAGAATTGGAGATAGATGGCTCCCCATTCCTGTACTTTTTTGAAGCCCTCATAAAAAATTCTCCAATTTTATAATTCTTTGTCAAAGTGGTATCAGAGGACTATGAATAAAGCATCGTTGACCCGTCGAAAGTGCTTACACTCCTCACTCAGAGTGAGCTGGGGATAGAAATCATAAATTTGGGATTTTCTACAATCCCTCTTGGTATTCAGTCTGGGAAAATATCCCATAGCAGTGGAAATGTAGACCAGGAATGATGTCATGTAAAATGAGTTTGTGGTTGACACCCTGCCCAGCTTATAGCAGATGGAGCTACTGATATGTTCTCCCCACCTGATAAGCTCCTTGTTCTTCTTGATAGTGGAAATGTATAAAAACATCCACTCTTGGAATTCCTTGGTAGATGGGAGGCCTAAGACTCGACTGAGTAGTATGATTATGTCATTGACTTCTTAGATGAAGTCAGCCCTGTACTAGATTTTTGATAACATGGCCATGCTCTTAGCCAAGTAGCTTTTCATGACAATTTTGAAACATGAATAAACATCATATTTCCAATGTTCTACTGCACTTTTCGGTGAAATGGTGGTGTAGTTTAGAATGTCAGATAGTCTGAGAATATCTTCAAAGAAATCAGGATCTAGGCGAATAACCACCTTATCATCATCATCCCTAAGTGACATATAATTTGCATCGAAGTGGGAAGCTGTAGTTAGAACAAACTCGGGACAATGCATTGAAAAAGGAAAACCACTTGCAAGGGCAAGCCTGCTGTCATAAATTGTCTACATCCATGGCTTCTTGTTAGGAGCTTTTACTCTGTTCCAAAAACCTGGGAAGTCAATCTGACCTAAGTCAGTGTCCCCTATGTTACCCAGATCAGATGATAGGCAAGTCTGAGGAGTAACTCCAAGGAATGAATACTTCATCTTCTCTTTATCCTTCTAAGCAGAAGAAGACATGAAGTTATAGATTTCGGACACCGAAGAAGAAAAATCTGAAAGTCTGCAGGATAGAAATCCCTGAAAGTCTGAAAAGAAAAAATGCTGAAAGAAATCCTGAACTGAGAATGTCTGAAATTTCGAAACGAAAAACCTCCGAAATACGTTTTCCCAAAACTCTAAAGTGAATTCTTCTGAAGAAATTCTCTGAAAATGTTTTCTCTAAAAGTATAAAACGCTAATTTCTGAAATGATTTTTCCCGAAATGACTTCAAAATGCATTTTCCCGAACTCTTTTTCTTGAAACAACTTTCCGAAAACTCTGAAATGTGTTTCCTCCGAAATGACAGTCTGCGAAATGATTTTTCAAATTTTTTGAAGTAAATTACTCTCCTCTAAAGTGATTTTTCCCAAATTTCAACTAGCACTTCTGTGAAAACTCAAGATGTACCTTGAGATGATTTTGTGAATAACCTAAAAAACTGGAGATAGCTAAAAAATGATAACATGGTGAGTAGGAAGTCCATTATCGAGAAACTGAAGAAAAAATAAAAAAGAAGGAAAATGGGAAATGAGAACAAAAATAACAAGAAAATCTAAAACCAAAAATAAATAAAAAAATAAACATACCTTGAAAAGGATGCTAAAAAAGAAAAGAAAAATGGATGTCAGAGATCATTGTCAGGTGAAAATGACCGTAGAAAATTGATTTTAAATAGAAAAAACCTGGCATTTATGGAAAAGATTCGATCTGTACGGGGTTGACGAAGAAATAAATGCTCAAGGAAACTCCAAAGTTCCAAAACCTGAAAAATCCAAAGGTCTAAAAATTTGGAAATTCAGGAATTCGAAATTTCAGAAATTCAAACTTTGGGATTTCGGACTTCGGGAAAAAATTAAGCCAAAGCACTAAAAAACTCTGAATTCCGAAAACTTGAAAATTTGGAAATTTGGACTTTTGGATTTTGTAAAAACTTCCAAAATGAAAACTCTGAAAATATGAAAATTTCACTATTAAACTCTAAGGCTTGGAAATTCAACGTACAGGGGATCTCTAAAAAATTGTTTGTCTGACCTATTTGACTTATCTTTCAGGGTAAGTTAAATTGCTAACAATTTCTTGATAAGAATCAATTTTGTTTGAAGGTTTGTTCCAAACTTTGTAACCCTTGTCAAGCCAATAACTATGATGTTGAAGAAAAGTGTGGAACACAAATGGACAGCTAAAGGTAAGGAAAGTTTTGAGGCAATCAAAGAAGCTATCTCATAGGCTCCAACTCTCATTAACCCAGATTTCTCTAAAGACTTCATCCTTTATGCATTTAGTGGTGATGATACAATTTCTACAATTTTAGTACAGTAGAACGAAGAAAATGTAGAGTAGCCAATTGCCTTCTTTAGCCAAAGCATGGAGGACTATGAAGTAAGTTATTCCTTCATTGAGAAGTATGTTATTGTATTGATTAGGAGCTTGAAAAAAAATTAAGCATCTAGTTTCAAACAACAAGGTTCAACTGCTAGTTTCTCATGTGGGAGTCAAATAATTCCTTCTCAACAAAGATCTAAATGAAAAATGTGCATGGTGGATTACTCGTGTCATGGAGTATGACATTGTGATCAAAGTCACCAAGATGATCTGAGGAAAGGGATTGTGTGAGAAATTGGCCTTGAGTCAACCATTTGAAGCAATCAAAGAAAAGAGTGTTGTTTTGGTGCTATAAGAAAGCCAAGAACAAAGGGATGTTCAAGAAGAAAATGGTGGTGTGTTCACTCTTTGTTGGACCCAAGACATAATGCACTTCTTAAAAATAGGCCTATGCCCTCTAGAGATGAACAAAGCCAAAAAAAGACACTTCAGATTGTAGGCTATTCTGTATGCACTTGTTGATGGTGTCTTGTTCAAAAAGTGTTAGGAAATAAGGGATAAACTATGCGGAATAATCCCTCACAGAATCGTAACAGTAGAAACTAATATGTAGAAATTATTACAGATCTCAAATAAAATTGTAGAATAAAATAACGCAACACAAAGAGACAGTATTTAACGTGGTTCACCCAATTTGGGCTACGTCCACCAAGAATCACTTGCTCAGATTTTATTACAAGCCACCACTCTCTTAATACAATACCCAGATCCATTTGGATCTATGCTTAACAAACTCTACAGAATTCACAGCCGGATTCAAAGCACATCTGCAATGTTCTTCATCTCTCTATCATATGCATAAAACCATATAAATAGACAACTGCTTAAGCAGTTTTACAAAAATGTGGGTATCAAAACCATAGGAAAAACCTGTCCCATAAACCTATGGGTCAAAAATCTTGCCCATATGAGAAGAGCACATTTCCCGATATGTCGGGTGCATTTTTTCGAGGCCAAAAAAATTTACGCCTAAATTTTTTTTTTCGGGGCCTACGACCCCGAACCCCTACTACCTGGGGCTACCACCCCCGGCCCCGAACCCCGGTGAGGATACATGAAAAGTGTATAGTACTCTTAGTGTATAGCCTTCAACACTTTCACACATGAAAATAGGCTCCACAACCTAACAATCTCCCGCTTGGAGACTAGTTTTCCTCTAAGTAAGCTTCTTAACCCTTCCCTAGTTTCTGTGAAGAACAACCAAAGCTGAACACAAATTCAGTTTTTCCTTGTGACCACCTTGGTCATCATGTTTATAGGATTTTGACTGGTATGAATCTTCTCCAACTTCAACTTCTCTTCCTCCAAAGTTGTCCTGATGAAATGGTACCTTAACTGTATATGCTTTCTCCTAGAGTGGAAAGCAGAGTTCTTAGCTAGGTGTATAACACTCTGACTATCACTATGCAAATATTCTTCCTCTTTCTTATGCCCTAACTTCTCAAGTAATTGTTGTAACCAAATCATTTCCTTTCTTACCTCTGTGGCAGCAACATACTCAGCTTTTGTGGTTGACACAGCCACCAACTTCTGTAGTCGTGAAATCTAACTTACTATTGTTCCACCTACAGTGTTAACATAACCTGTTGTGCTCCTCCTACTGTCTACATCTCTAGCTATATCTGAATCTACATAACCACACAAAATGGTGTTTGATCCACTGTAGCACAAAACTATCCCCATGGTCCCTTGCAAATACCGAAGGATCCACTTTATTGCCTGTCAGTGATCTCTACCTGGATCACTCATAAATCTACTCACCGCTCCCACTGCATGGGAAATATCAGGCCTAATGCACACCATGGCATACATCAAACTACCAACTGCTGATGAGTAAGGTACCTTGGACATTTGGTTTCTCTCCTGCTCTGTCTTGGGACACTGCGCCTTTGATAACTTGAAATGGCCTGCCAAAGGAGTCCCAACCGGTTTAGCATCCTGCATATTAAACCTCTCCAAGAATTTCTTAATGTACTCTTCTTGAGATAAATTCATCTTTCATTCCTTCCTATCCCGAGATATCCTCATACCAAGGATTTTTTTGGCTGCCCCCAAATCCTTCATAGCAAAGGATTCACTTAGCTGCTTCTTGAGTACTTTTATTTCTTGCATGTTTTTACCTGCAACCAACATGTCATCCACATACAGACAAAGGATAATATAACTGCCATCCTCAAATTTCTTTGTATACACGCAATGGTTATAATGACATCTAATATAACCTTGCTCCATCATGAAGCTATCAAATTTCTTATACCATTGACGTGGAGCTTATTTCAAGCCATACAAGCTCTTCTTCAGTTTGCACACCATCTCCTCTTTACCTTTGACCTCATAGCCCTCTAGTTGGTGCATATATAGTTCCTCCTCCAAATTACCATGGAGAAATGCAGTCTTTACATCAAGTTGTTCTAAGTGCAAGTCTTCTGCTGCAACTATTCCTAGAACAGTTCTAATAGAAATCATTTTTACTACAGGAGAAAAAATCTCATCAAAATCTATACCTTTTTTCTGTGCAAACCCCTTGACCACCAACTGGGCCTTGTATCTTTTCTTTCCTCCTTCTTCCTCTTTGAATCTAAAAACCCACTTGTTCTATAATGCTCTTTTTCCTTTGGGTAGATTTACCAAATCCCATGTCTGGTTCTCCATGAGAGCCTGATGCTCCTCATCCATGGCTTGCTCCCACTTCTTCTTGGCATCTACCTGCATTGCTTCATCAAATCTCTCTGGTTCTCCACTATCAGTGAGTAATAAATAATAAAGAGAAGGAGAAAAATGTTTAGGTTCTCTTCTTACCCTAGAAGACCTCCTCAATATAGGAGTTTGGGGTTCCTGCTGAGGGGGTTCCTAAATTGATTCATGTGTCACTTTCCCATCCGAAATATCCTCTACCGTTGCATATTCTTTCTTGGATTCTTCCCTATTTTCCTACAAATGCTGCTTATACATGAATTTCTCATTAAAGACCACATCCCTAGATCGAATGATTTTCTTGTCCTTAATACTCCAACGTTTATATCCAAAGTCATCACCACCATAACCAATGAAAGTACATTTTTCTGATTTAGCCTCTAGCTTGGTCCTATCATCTTTGTCTATATGAACAAACACCTCACATCTAAAGACTCTAAGAAATGAATAATCAACTTTCTTACCATACCAAGCCTCCTTAGGTGTGCCTCCATCCAAGGCACTTGAGGCTCCTCTGTTTATCAAGTACACAGTTGTGCTCACTGCTTGTACCAAAAAAGAAAGAGGCAGTCCTGCATGTATCCTCATGCTCCTAACACATTCCATTATTGTTCTGTTCATCCTTTCTGATACCCCATTCTGCTGCAGAGTTCCTGGAACAGTCTTTTGCCTGCGGATTCCATTCTTATAACAATAATCATCAAATTCATTGCTGCAATACTCCCCTCCATTATTTGACCTGAGACATTTTAACTTAAGACATGTTTCATTCTCTACCAAGGCTTTCCATTTAACAAAAGTATCAAATACATCAGATTTATTTCTAGTACAATAAACCCAAACTTTCCTTGTTGCATCATCAATAAAAGTAACATAATAACTTGAACCCCCAAGAGATGATACCTGAGCTGGCCCCCACACATCAGAATGCACCAGCTCTAACTTACTCTCTTTCTTTGTAGGTCCAACCTTGAGAAACCTTACTCACTTCTGTTTCCCATATATGCAGTCGTCACAGAACTCCAAACCTATTTCTGTATATCTAGGAAAATCCTTCTTTATGATCTCCATGCCCTTATGGCTCATATGACCGAGCCTATAGTGCCACAATTTTGTATCTAGTTCTGAAGCCAAAAGATTACAAACATTAGTGCTATAAGTGGTTAAATACAAGGTTCCAACCTTCTTACTTCTTGCCACCACAAGAGCACCCTTGGTAACCTTCCAAGAGTCCACTGTAAATATCACAATACAACCATCACTTCCCAACTGCCCTGCCGATATCAAATTTCATCTTAATGTAGGCACATGTCTGACATCCTTCAATAGCCAAGTATTCCCATTCTGCATCTTAACCTGAACAGAACCTTTTCCAACTATGCTGCAAGGCTTTTCATCACCAAGAAAAACATGCCCAAAATCTCCTTGAGCATAATCAACAAAATAATGCCTATGTGGAGAGGCATGGAAAGAATCCCCTGAATCTAAAATCCAAGATTTAGTAATATTGTGCAAAGAAAGAATCAAAGCATCCTGACATATATTACCCGTTGCCACATTTTCCTCCTTGTTTTCTTCCTGTTGTTTCTTCTTATCCCAAAGCTCCCAACAGTCCTTCTTTACATGCCCAGGCTTTCCACAATTCCAGCATACAATCTTGTTCTTGGATTTTGACCTTGCCTGATCTTTTGATTTTCCACGGTTTCCTCTATTCTTCTGTCTCCCTCTAGTTTCCACTATCAAAGCATTCCTTGAAGTAGAAGATTCCCTAGAGATTTTTCTTTACATTTCCTTTCTTAGAATAACCCCTACAACATCCTCAAACTTCAACTTCAAGTTAGCTGGAATCGAGTTACTTACCGCCATTACCAGGCTATTCCAACTCTCAGGTAAAGAGCACAGAATTAATAAAGCCCTAACTTCTTCATCAAATTCTATTGTAACCGAAGCTAGCATATTCACAACTGTATTGAAATCATTTAAATGATCTGCTACTGAACTATTCTCAGACATCTTCATATTAAAAAAAAAAAATCATTAAAAAATATCTTGTTAGAGGCAGAGGGTTTTTCATACAACTTCCCTAATGCATCCATTAGATCTTTTGTAGTCTTTTCCTTTGAAACATTAAATAATACCGAAGATGCAAGACACAGCCAGATCGTTCCAAGTGCCTTCCGATCCAAAAAATCCCATTCCACATCTATCATACTTGAGGGTTTGTTCACCTTCTCAGACATCGGAGTATAAAGATCCTTCTGATAAAGGTAATCTTCCATCTGCATCTTCCAAAGACTAAAATTCTACCCGTTGAATTTATCAACCCTAGATCTTCCATCATCTGTCATAGCTCCCACTCAAGCTAAAAAACTTTCCCTATGATTTAATACTTCAGCAAACCAAACCAGGCTCTGATACCAATTGTTAGGAAATAAGGGATAAAATATGCGGAATAATCCCTCACAGAATTGTAACAGTAGAAACTAATATGCAGAAATTATTACAGATCTCAAATAAAATTGTAGAATAAAATAACACAACACAAAGAGACAGTATTTAATGTGGTTCACCCAATTTGGGCTATGTCCACCAAGAATCACTTGCTCATATTTTATTACAAGCCACTGCTCTCTTAATACAATACCCAGATCCATTTGGAGCTATGCTCAACAAACTCTACAAAATTCACAGCCGGATTCAAAGCACATCTGCAATGTTCTTCATCTCTCTATCATATGCATAAAAACATATAAATAGACAACTGCTTAAGCAATTTTACAAAACTGTGGGTATCAAAACCATAGGAAAACCCATCCCATATACCTATGGGTCAAAAATCTCACCCATATGAGAAGAGCACGTTTCCCGATATGGCAAGGATACATGAAAAGTGTACAGTACTCTTAGTGTACAGTCTTCAACACTTTCACACATGAAAACAAGCTCCACAACCTAACAAAAATGATATCAATGGAGTGTTGCTGAGATGCATTGAAACAAATCAGATTGAGAAAATGTTAGAAGAGTTCCATAATGGATCAGCTGGGGGTCATTTTTCTCCAAGAGTGACAACTCTCAAGATCACGAAGGATGGTTATTATTGGCCCAAAGTGTTTAGTGATTTTCATGCATGGATCAAGAGGTGTAAGAATTGTGTAATCTTCACAGGCAAGGAGAGGTTAAGAACACTTCCATTGCACCCAATATTAGTTGACCAACCATTCATGTAATGGGGTTTGGACTTTGTCAGAGTGATTAAGCCAAACTCAAGCCAAGGGCACAAATGGATGCTAAAAACAATAGAATGCTTCACCAAATGGACTAAGATGGTGGTACTCAAAGAGGCAAATGAATCTAGCATTCTAGACTTCTATGAGGGGATAACAACCAGATTGTGTATACCTACCACTATAATATTAGATAATGTGTTGGCATTCATATGATCAAAGGTGACTAAATGGGATGTTAGAAATGGGATCTATTTGATCACTTCATCAAATTATTACCCTCAAGGGAATGGCCAAGCTGAGTCCACCAACAACAAGAATCTAATAAGGATCATCATCCAGATTGGACTATCTCCATTGTGGGACTTGAAGACAACCTCCAGCAGAGGACTTGGCTACACAAGGGAAGGGAGAGAGAATCAAAAATCAAGCTCTATGGGCTAACAAGATAGAGTAGTCTCCTAAATACAGAGATCACACAGGTAATCTAGCAAAATGCATTCACAATAATATTCCATTCAATGATAATGAATCCCTGAACATAATAGATAGACAATATTTTATGGGGCAAGAGAGCAAGCAGTCTTGCTTCTGATGTCAATCTTGAGTTGCCCAACCACTACAAGGAACTCATGAAAAGCAATTGTACATTTGTTAGATTTTACAATGAGCCCAACACTCCAATTTATAGGAGGTTAGATAACCACCTGTAGAACATTGATGGAACATCCAAGATAATCATGAGAGAATGATGAACCCAAACAATGGAAAAGAACCCGACCAAGCTTTGATCAAATAGGAATTTCTTGAATCGGGCTTGGAACCACGATTCCAACGGACAAATTTTGTGCGATTTCCTTGAGAAATGAAAAATTTATGGCCTTCTGAGTGCGGGCAAATTTTGGGCCTGGCAAGTCATCTGACGGGAAAGAGCATTACTGACTGGAGCGGAACACGTTTCCTTAATTTAAATATATCTACCCTCATTAAAATAAGAAATCCAATTTGTGTGGCGAAGAGGACGTCGTGCCCGTTCCAGGAATTTTATGGCATCGGAGCTCGGAGTCAAACGTTATGGCCGTTTGATTTCCAGACCAAACATTGACTTTTCTTCCTGTGACACGTGTCATGATTTGATTGGTCGAAGGGTCTACTGGCTCTTTCGCGCCCTTCGCGTCATTTGTCCCGGATGTCCCAAACCGTTTGGGACAAAAACCTCCGATCCGCCCGAAATGGGCTTCCTTGTCCCTCTTTGCGTTGGACACGTGGCAAGATTGATTGGCTCTCGGCTCCTTCGGGTTTTCGCGTCCCACGTGTCCCTTTGTCCCATTTGGTACAGTGCTCTTTGTGCTGAGGAACCAGCCGGTGGGCCTATTTGTCCCATGTCCCATTTGCTTAACTGTTTGACTGATTTCGGCATTCGGCCGGTTCGGGTATTTTTGTTCCACTTGGCCCACTTTGTTTTGGACTGCCTTGACTAATTTCGGCCGAAGGCCGGTTCGGGTCCATTTGACTCAAACGTCCCAGACTGTCCCTCTCCTTAGTATTTGTTTTTCAATTTTTTGGCCAGATCGGCTTTTCGCGCCCGCCGCGTTTTTGTCCCAGATGTCCCAATTGCTTTCGGGGCCGCCTGTGCTCATTTCGGCCGATCCGCGCCTTTTTTTTATAGTCCCAACTGTCCCGACTGTTGCGAGGACTAGGACTTAGCCATTTTTCGTTATTTTTTCTGGCCCGAGCCTATTTTTGCAATTTTTCTTACATTTTCACGGAACTTGCTCCCTCCTTCTTAGACATTTAGAAAATTCTGAGGGGACCCAAAAAACATGACTTTTTCCCTTAACTCAATCTATTTGCCTGGGACTTGAGAATTTAATGCATGTTATCAAAATTACCTTGAGGGGTGAATTTTGGATTAATCTTTAAGGATCATCAAGAGGAATCTTGAAGAAAAGCAGAGGACTTGGCACACTAAGATCAAATCAGCTCTATGGGCTAACAAGATAACTCCTAAGAGATCCACAGGTAACTCTCCATTCAGACTGTTTATGGGAAAGAGGCAGTCTTGCCTATGTCACTTGAGTTGCCAACACTGGAACTCATGAAGCAATTGTAATTTTTAGATTTTGAGCCCATGGAGGTTAGATATGTAGAATTGATGGAACTCCAAGAAATTAGAGAGAATGTAACCCAAACAATGGAAAAGGACCAAGCTTTGATCAAGAGAATCTTTGATAGGAAAGCTAAGGCTAGAAATTTCCAAGTTGGAGAATTAGTGTTGAAATGGGATGTAGACAGAGAAAAGCTAGGAAGGAATTCAAAATTTGATGCCATTTGGAGTGGCCCCTACATGGTCACAAAATGCAAAAATAGCAATGCCTTCTAATTGTCTACATTGGATGGTGAGGAACTGCAGATGCCAGTTAATGGAATCCATCTAAAGCATTGCTACTAGAAGGGAAACTTCTCACCTTGTATATATTGGCTTAGATTCTTCTTTCATTCCTCCAAGTGCTTATGCACATTGTTTTGTTGTAGCTTAGATTTACTTTTCCCTAAGTGCTTTAGTACAAGTTTTTTTCCCCCAAGGATGCATCTTTTACAGATCATGTTCTAGGTCAAAGTAATTTTCTACTCTCACAATCTTCATTTTAGAGATTTTCTAATGAATTGGGAGTAAAAAAAAGTTAATTTCATGAATCCATTGCCCAATGGATTGCTTCAGGTAGCTGGTCACTTCACCCAGTAGGAAAATGACCCCTCTGAGTCACCAAAATTGTTATCCAAAATAAGGCTTGTTTTGGTTGACTTTCCTTCATTCTTCCTTTTGTTGTAGGAAGATTTTTTCAAATTTAAAAGCACTCAAAAGTTCCTAGAGATGGCTTCATCAGATAGGATTTTTCTTTCCCTTTTTAGAAAGGTGAACAAGTCCTCCTAACTCCTTGTACTTTTTGAGTTATGGCTCAGTGAATTTTGGAGGGAAAATTTGCAAAGGTGGATCCGCGGGAAAATTTTTTGGCACTTAGCCTTTTGGCTAAAGAACTTAAAGGGAAAATTTCAGCCTGAAATCCTGTAAGGAAATGAAATGATGCCACGTGTCAAGGTGGAGTGACGAGCGTCAGTGGGAAAACTTTAAGTTTTTGACTTTTGGTCAAAATGTGTCAGAGGAAAAATTAGTTCGTGCCTCCCCAACCAATCAGAAGCTAACACGTGTCTAGTCAGCAGTGGGAGTTGGGGAATCGAGAGGATTTGGAGAATTTTTCTAAAGTGGTGAAGGTGTGAAGGTAAAAAATTGAGCTGTATCTCTATGATGCATCAGAATGTGCCACGTGTCCACATCAGTAGCGGGGCTTCAGGGCTGCGGTATTTTTGGAAAATTTTCCAATTTCATAAAAGGGACAAAATGATTGTTTGAGCCTGCGGATCAACCAGAGGGTGCCACGTGGCAGCAGAGGTTGGGCTGGTGGAGATTTTTTGTGAAAATTTTCCAATTTGAAAAAAAAGAGGAAAAAGTTCAAATTTTGGCCCGCGAACCCTAATTTTGCTCTAATTTCACCTATTTTACCTTAAATCTTCAGAGGGCCATATATTTTGATCCAGAGCTCAATTTTTTACATTTTTTGTATCATTGGAAAGTTGTTGAGATTATCCACATGATGGACTATTCAATTTTGATTTTTGGTAGGGTTTGGTGGGATGAAAACAAAGAAATGTATCTAGTATGGAAAAAAATGAAGAACCGTCCCCCAACCACCAAAATTGATGAAGTATGGTGCTTGTTTCTTCTCCAGCATGGCCAAATGCATCAAAAAATGGATTTTTGAGGGTTCCCTTGCTGTTTTAATGAATCTTGTCAGTGGTTGGAGATCTCAAATTGATTCACCCACATTTTTTACCTTTTCTTCATTCTGTTTCACCGTTAAAAGCCAGTTTTGGCTCATTTGTAAAGGGTTGGACATTTTTGTTCTAGCAGACTCCCCTATTCCCCTTGGTACGTGAATTTTTGGAGTTTTAGACCTCCCATGAAGACTACAACATGTTTTTTTCCTCTTTGCTATTGCAACATATTATATCAAATTCTAGAACTAATAATGCATGCTTTGTGAATGAGTTATCAATCCTCTCTTATGTTGGTTTGTTTCCTTATGATCCTTCATTGTATTTTGGAAATTTGTGAGAGTTTTTTTACTGCATATCCATGATCCGTGTCTATTTTTAAAAACAATAATTTCATCACTACTTTGGTGTATCACCGTTCTATTTTTTTTTGTAACTTTGTTTCCATTTCCATGTTTTCTCCCAACCCTGTCTCCTTGGTAATTTTGGAGTAGGATTTTGAATCAGAACCTTTGTAAAAATTACATGCATACACATAAATAGAAGAGTAGGAACCAAATTTCTCTGGAGAGTTTTCTGACCTTGCAAGGTCCCACACCTTGGATGAAACTCAATGTTGTGCATTCACGCCAAATTGAACATTTGTCTACAGTAGATCTGAAGGTCATTTTGGGGGTGCTGTGAATTTTCACTAACAGTTACAAGACAATAGAAGAACTGAAAGCCAAAAATAATGAATTAAGTAACATAGGGGAGTTCACGCAAACAATTGAAATCATATCTTAAGCATGAGAAGATAAAATCCATATAATTAAAATGATTCTTATTTTGGAAGTGATCTGTAAAACAAATACTACACATAAAGCACCCATTATCATGTTAGAGTAATAAATTGTATGACATGATGTATGTATTGAGTAAATGAGGTAAGAGGAAGTAAAATAGTAAATATTAGAATGATAAAACCGGTGTGTAAGAAAGTATAAATTTGATGCCACTACTTGGTTCAAAATAACTGGTAAAGATTAGTAACAGGCATCCTACATCTTACAACCATCTATGTGTAGTCTACATCTAACTCAGTGTACCATGTGGATGCACTTGTATATAAAAAGGATATAGTATATTATGTATCAAGCTAAAATCGTAAGTAAATTACAACACGAAAATTATAAGCATACAATAAAAAAACCAAGCAATAACAATGTAATTGTTTTTTAATTTTTTGCATATTTTAATGTTTTTGGATTTAATGCCCCCTGAGGGTATAGGGTAGACACAAAATCATGCACTTTGAGTAATTATTTATTCTTCTTCTCATACTAATATTAATATGGTTCGTGAGTGAAAAGAGTGCTAACTAACCCATTTCTTTGTACATCTTGCTTTGCTTGATGTTGCTACTCTCAATCTTCCACTCGTACTTTCCCAGTTTGTACTTTCACACTACATTTTCCCTATTCCTAACTGGGGCACATAGCAAGGACTGGGGCACCCCAGCCACCCTAGTCTCCTTTGGGAACCCTAATCCTCTTTACACTTACCACTCACTTTTTGGGCACTACTAGCCATTTGAGCTTCTTATATTTTTGGTGGTCAGCCTTTTCAGGGTTAATTATGAAATTAAAGTAAGAGAAGCATATAAATATAAAGTTATGTGACCATAATGAGGGACTAATCACTAAGAATTTAGCTATAACCACCTAAGCTTGCATCCATCAAAGGTATCTATAGCTATTGTTGATTCAAAATCAAACCAGCCCCGAATGGCCTTGGATCTGAGTGGGGCATCCGATGTGATTACACAACATTGGACCATCTCTCAAGTTATGGGACTTGTAAAATTGAGATGGCCCTCTGGAGAAAGTTGAATTCTTCTTCCTAAACTACCTGCCACAAGCTACTCCATTGTAGGAAAACCTATCTAATCATAATCTAACCATTCCAAGGAGATAGGGAGAGAGAGAAAGTGAAAGACAACCTACACTAAGCATTAATACACCAGAAAAGGAAGTGGCGAGATACTGTACTGAGTGAGGATCAAATAGGGGAAAAAGGAGATGAGGGAGGTTAGACAGAAGTGACATAGACCTAGATCCAAATATGCCATTGAAACTCCACAAAACATGACATCTTACACCTGCAAACATGAAATACATGCAAAGGAAGAAAACATGAAATGGAGAGGCACAAAGAAACAAAAAAACATGAGAAAGGGTTGAATAACACCACAAAAACATGATTTTATTACTCTATGAGGTGCACAGACCATTACATGGGTACTCAGAGGCACAAACATGCTTACCAGGTGTAGGAGAAGGCTTACAGCTCAAACGAAGTTGAGAAACAAATTTTACAGAGTTTCCCCACATCCCAGAATGTCTCCCCTCTCAAATGAGAAGTGTTTACAATATATAGACAATGAAAAATAGAGAGAAAGAAGAGAAACTAAATTCTACTCTTAAATCTCAACCACCAACCATCAATGCCCTATAAATATGCCTACAATCTATCAATTCTGGTTCCCCATGTTTGTTTGGCATGTTGATGAAGGAAAGATGAAAAATATAGATCAGATCTGGGTGGGTGAAGCAATTAGATCCTTCATTAATGTCATGAAATATGTTTTCCTAATTTTCAACCCAGTCAAATCATTCTGAAAATAATATTTAATGCTTCCATGGCATAGAGGAGGTTGATATCTTTCCAATGGTACCAAATTTGTTGAATTTCAAGCACTGGATCGAAAGATATGCCCATTTGAATATTTGAATCGAATCCAAACAAAAATGAAAAAAAACCAGTTTTGCAAAATGGATCTGCGGGCTTGAAAATCACTTTGGTGCCTTTTGTGAAAAAAATTAAAAATATAAAAACTCCCGCAACCCCCAAAATCCGCAGGCCCAAAATTCAATTTTTGCATTTAGCAAACAAACCTCCTCTGGCTCACGGACCCGCACTTATAAACTGTGCTTTTATGAAAGTTGTAAAAAATGTAAAAAATGTCACGACCCTGTAAATTTACATTTCCCAAAAGTCATCCTCGAGCCCACTGGCCTGCATTTTCCACTTTGGTGAAAATTCTTCGCCAGGCCCACCAGCCCGCTTTTGGAAAAAATCCTTCCAAGGCCCTTCTCCCCGCATGTAATTTAGGCCTGACACGTGGCTTCTCTGGGCATCGGCAGAGGTGCAAATTACTTTTATACTTTACGCCGTTTCGAAACAAAAGCCAAAAAAATCAAACTGCCTCCAGTGACCCGCCTTCCTGCTTTGACTTGAAACATGGCCATGTGTCCCTTTACAGGCCTGCCAATTAATTTTAGATTTTGACTAAGCCCCTCTGTTTGGCGGAGGTTTTATGTCTAACCCAAAACACGTGGAGGCTCAGCGCACATTTGGGACCTACCTCCAGATTTTCCCTTTGAAGCTACTTCGAGCCGACGTGTGGAGGCTTCTGCTGATCCTTTGATACTTAGCCAATTCGGGCCTGCTTTGCCCCATTTTTTACTCTAACCATGTGGAGAACCCACACTCATTTGGGAACCTGCACTTGGTTCTTCCTTTGAAATTGTGCCGAGATGACACATGGATAATTCTTCTTACTCTTCTATACTTAACCGATTTAGGGCTGGTTCAACTTTCAGGGTCTGACCACGTGGCAGGTTGGCGCTAGTATAGGGTCCTTCTTTGGGCTGCACCTTTAGAAGTCACACCGATGAGGCACATGGAGGATTCCACTAGTTCTCCTTTCCTTAGTTGATTCAATAGCCTGGTTTGCCCCCTTTTTGAACCTGGGACATGTGAAGGGCTCTGCATTTGTTTGGGACTAGACTTTGGGCCATGCCCTTTGAATTTGCATCGTTGAGCCTCGTGGCACCCTCTGCAGGATCTACCATGTTTATACTTTTCAATGGTCGGTTTTTCCCCTTTTGACTTCTTCTTTTCGAGCCTAGGACACGTGCAAGCTCTGTGCTCATTTAGGGGACCGCCTTTGGAGTTGATCTTTGAAGTTGCGCTATTGAGAGACATGGAGGCTTCTGTTGGTCCTTTCATACTTAGTCAATTTAAACAGCTGGCTCTGTCCCCTTTTGAATTTTTGACATGTGGAGGGCTGGCACAAGTTTGGGTCTCTACCTTGGACTCTCATTTTTAAAACTGTGTCGAGATGACATGTGGTTCTTTTCACTCCTTTGTACTTTTCAATGATTGACTTTGTCCCTTTTCAGACCTGGGACATGTGGAAGCCACACACACATTTGGGGTCTCCATTTTTATGTGCCATTTTGGAATTGTGCCAAGCTGACATGTGGCACCTTCCGTGAGCCTCATGTTCATCCCTGAGTCAACTCATATGCAGCTAAGTCTGAAAACATAGAGCCTTTCCTCATTCTTCTCCTGTGAGCCTCTAGCCTCCTTTGACGTTGTTTGATCCTTCACCAACCCCACTCCTCCATTGTAGAGTCTAAAATATGGGCTCACACAACCAAACCAAACCTTCCAATTTTCTTCTGTACGAGGTCGTGTTTGATCAATATTGTCGGGGGCAAAAATTGGGATAACAGTTTGGCGACTCACAGGGACATCTACCTGCTAGATGAAGTGATCGGTGGCCTTGAAGTTTCCATTGGGAATTGAGTCAAGAATTAGTGCCTGGTACTGATCTTGTCCCTGAAACTGTGAGCCCAACTACCTAAGCTTGGTGACCTTGGGCTTGGACTCCATCGAAAACTTAGTTTAGTTACTATGTATTTGGGTCCTTTGAGATTAGCAACTATTACAAGAAACTTAAGGTCTTTTTTTCATGAATACTAAAGGGCCTAACGCATTATACCTCTAAAGCAATACAAGCAAAAATTATGTACAAAGTTAAAATCAAACATGCCTCAAATGAGACATGCAGAGTGTGTAAAAGCACTTGTTTTACTGAAAGAAAATCTACTCCTACTCCTACACTAACCCTATCAAAGAAAATATTAAACAAAGCCTACCACAGGTAAGGAGAAATAGCTTCCCTTTCTCAAAAAATGTGGCCACGTATATGATTTGGTACTAAATATGGTAGTTATAATCAGTGAGAAACCGACAAGAGGCCGATATTCCACCCAAATCATCAAGGTATCAACATTAATGGAAAAAATACCTCCTCAAGATGATTTGCATTGGAATCTTGGATGTGTTGATGGTGACCCTTGGTGCTTTGATACTTATCCTCATGCCTTGAAGTGGCCATGACTAGTTTTGGCTTCTCCCTTGGCTCTAATGAAGCTAAGTACCTAATTGGGCATGATCTGATCCGATGGATGTACCCATAGTTTTGAACTTCAACTCTAAGAGTGGAGTGTTCTTGCAGACCTTCTTGGGTGGATGGTGTTGGAGAGATGGGACCCTCATACTCTTTTCCTTCCTTCTCATGTGAAGAACATGGAAGATTCATATCTTCCAACCTTGGTTCCAGAGGGCTGTTATGAAGTGCAAGTTGTTGTCCTTGAATGCTCTCCTTCATGGAAGCAAGCTCATGTGCTTGGAAGGTGGATGATGGAGGAGAAAATAACGTGAACTCCATGGGCTCCTCTCCATCAAAGAAATCCTCCAAGTCAGATAGATAATCTTCCTCCTTGTTGTCCTTCTCCATGTGCTTGACCTCCTCCATAGTGTCCTCCTACTCTGAAACTTGCTCACCATGGCTCGATTCATCCTAAAACATGAAGTTTGAAATATCAAACTCTTCATCAACATCAGAGCTCAAATGGGATGAAGTGTAAGGAAGAAATAAAGGTTCTTTTGTGGCCTACTCTGCACCTGAAGCTTCTGGAACCATATGGTCCTCCTCTGTCATGGGTTCATCAATCAAATCAGGCCCTTCAAATGAAAGCAAAAAATATTCAATAATGCTTTCTTCACTAAGTGTCCTTAACTCTGATTTGATCTCTCCCAGCTGCTCTTCTTCAATGGGACTCATAACTGGTTGTTCTTCCTCCTTAACTGGTTGTGTAGCTTAGATTAGATCAGCATCCTCTTCAGACAAAGTGAAATTATGGACACTACATTCAGAGAAAACAAATTTATGATCTTCTCCTTCTTGTTCTTGTTCTGCTACAAACTCAGCCTCAGCCACCATTGGCTCTTCAACCTTGACCTCCTTTGTTGGATTAACCATCAAGGGGATCTTTGTAAACCCAAATCTAGTAGCCCAACTCTTCATATTTTCTATCATTTCTTCTATGTTGGGTTCCTCTTCTTACTGTTCTCCTTGACTGGTCTTTGGAATCTCTTCCCCACATGGAATTGGGAAGGCAAGAGGAGGATTGGATGGGGTTTCAACCATATTTGCAATTTTTTGTGGTGGTGAGGGAAGTGGAACTTCTTGTTTGTTTGGAGGGGATGACTACTTGGAAGGGAAAAGGGCAGAAGAATTGAGATGAGATGGAAGAATAGAAGATGGAGAAGAGAAAAAAACAATTGGGGCAGCAAGTAAGGGGCTTGACTCTTGACCATGCTAAAATGATAAAGTTTGGGATGGAGAAAAGGAGCATAAGGAGCTGGTGACTGACTTACCCATTGACAAGGTTATCTCACACTTTTCTCATATGCTTTAATATCCTTAATCCACTGTGTAAGGTGAGGTAGCATTTCAACCATGAAGTCAACCTTCTCCTGAGGGTTGTAATGTCTTGGCATAGGGTCGGCCCATGGACAAGGTGCCCAATAACCAATTCTGAATGATTTCATCTGAGTTGTGGCCATTGATTGTACCATGAGAGCCTCCATTATCAGAGTCTCTCCATGTAAAAATTACATTCTTCAGGTGCGGAAATAACTCTAAAATATGTATATCCATGCTCTGTAACAACTGTATAGTTTGGAAAATGACCCAACTGATTTGAATCTGGATCATATGGGTATCCGTAGTGTTGATTTTCATTGTGAAACATTTCTGCAAATGTGTTGAAGTACATTGGAGATGTATCTAAATAGCACTGTTACTGCAAGTGTGAATTCTAAGATGGAAATGAAGTCATGATTGCACAACTTCTTAGGATGGAAGAAAATGAAAGATTTGGAAAGGAAGATGAATGAAGATGGGTGGAAATGGATGGGATAAGGTCTACAACTTCAGAGATGGGTTGTTGTCCAGATGGAGTCACCAGATGTGTTTTACATGTGCCTCAAAAGGTTGAATCTTAACAGGAACACACAAATTTATTAAGATAAAGTGGTAAGGTGCTTTAGACCTGTCCCACTAGGTGTGCCAAAACTGTTAGTGGTCGCACGGTGGCTTAAGATTCACTGTTGATAATGAGACACCTCAGAAATATGAAAAAATATAACCTCAGTGTCCCACTGGGCGTGCCAAAACTATTAGTGCAAAATCATACAGCACCCCCGAATGGCCTTGGTATTGATGTGGGGCATTCAGTGTGATTGTACAACGTTAGACCATCTCTCAAGCTGTGGGACTTCTGAACTTAAGATGGATGTCCAGAGAAAGATGGTTCTTATTCCTAAAATACCTGCCACAAGCTACTCCAGTGCAGGAAAACCTATCTAATCCTAATCTAACCATTCCAGAGAGAGAGAGAGAGAGAGAGAGAGAGATAGAGAGTGAGAGAGAGAGCCTACACTAAGTGGTGATACACCAGAAAAGGAAGTGGCGAGATACTCTGCTAAGGGAGGATGAAACAGGGGAAAAAGGACATGAGGGAGGTAATAAAAAAGTGACACAGACCTAGATCCAAATCCTCCTTTGAAACTCCATGAAACATGACATCTTACACGTACAAATGTAAATACATGCAGATGAAACAAACATGAAATGGAGAGGTACAAAGAAACAAAAAAACATGAGAAAGGGTTGAAGAACACCACAAAAACACAATTTTATTACTTCTATGAGGTGTACAGACCATTACATGGATAATCAAATGCACAAAAATTACTTTCCAGGCATAGGAGAAGGCTTACAATTCAAAATGGAGTCAAGAAACAAATTTTACAGAGTTTCCCCACACCCAGAATGTCTCTCCTCTCAAAATGAGAAGTGTTTACAATATATAGATGATGAAAGCTAGAGAGAAAGAAGAGAAACTCGATTCTACTCTTAAAGTCTCAACCACCAACCATCCATGCCATGTAAATTTGCATACAATCTGTCAATTTTGGTTCCCCATGTCTATTTGGCATGTTGAAGAAGGAAGATGAAGGCTAGATCAAATGAAATCTGAGTGGTTAAAGCAATCAGATTCTGTCATTAATGGCCTAAAAAATGTTTTCCTAATTTTTACCCATCAAAGCCTATTGAAAATAATATTTTATGCTTCCCTAGTGTAGAGGAGGTCGAGATATTTCCAATGGTACTAAATTTGTTGAATTTCAGCATAGGATAGAAAGATATGCCCATTTTAATATTTGAATCAAATCCGTACAAAAATGGCAAAAAAATAGTTTTGCAAAATGGATCCGCTGGCCCGAAATTCACTTTGCGCCTTTTGCACAAAAAAAACTCTACCCGCAAAATTCACCTTTTGCATTTGGCAAAACCTCCCAGGCTTGCACCCCAAACAAAAGCCCAAAATTCACTTTGGCCCCGTACTGTACATTTCCAAAAGCTCATACAATGGCCCACATTTTCCACTTCTCAAAAATTCTTCCCCAGGCCCACCGGCCCACTTTGGAGAACAAACCTCCTCTGGCTCGCGGGCACACACTTGGGCAAATTGTGCTTTTATGAAAGTTGTCGAAAAAATGCGAAAAAAATCTTGCAGCCCCGTAACTTTACATTTCACAAAAGTCATGGCTCATGTGTCACTCCAGGCCTGCTATTAATTTTGCCCCTCTTTTGGCAGAGGTTTGGCGAAAAGTCTTCCCTAGGCCCGCCAGCCTCCAGATTTTCTTTTGGCCAAAACGTGTGGAGGCTTCCAAGGCCCGATACTCTCTGTGTGTAATTTATTGACTTGACACATGGCTCCTCTGAATATTTGCGTCGACAGTGGTGCAAAAAACTTACTGGATTATACTTTATGCCTTTTTGAAATAAAAAATAATAATAATATGTTTTTATAGTCTATGATGCCGTGGGGCACTTGCCTGTTTTTGGGTCTACAAGCGGTTTATAGCATATGGGACTACATTTCCCTAAAGTCATCCTCGGGCATGCGGTCCAGAGGTTCCAACTAAAAAAGTTTCCCCAGGCTACAAACTGAGGCATACATACCCTACGGCCTGTAGGATTTGAATTTGTGACCTCGATTTCAAGAGCACATGTTCTTCACCATTAGGCCAACTCAGGCGTACAAAACCCAAAAAAATTCAAACTACCTCCAGTGACCCGGCTTCCCGCTTTGACTTGAAACATGGCCACATGTCCCTTTGCGGGCCTGCTCTATAATTTTGTGTTTTGACTAAGTCCCTTTGTTTGGTAGAGGTTTTATGTCTAACCCAATTCATGTGGAGGCCCAACGCACATTTGGGATCTGCCTCCAGATTTTCCCTTTGAAGTTGTACGAGCCGACGCGTGGAGGCTTCCACTGATCCTTCGATACTTAGCTGATTTGGGCCTGCTGTGCCCCATTTTTTAATCTGACCACATGGCGAGCTCGTGCTCATTTGGGAACCCACTCTTGGTTATTCCTTTAAAGTTACATTGATTGATGACATGTGGGGAATTCCATTGGCTCTTCTATACTTAACTGATTTGGGGCTGGTTCAACTTTCAGGCTCTAACCATGTGGTGGGTTGGCACTAGTTCAGGGTTCTTCTTTGGTTTGCACCTTATGAATTTGCACTGATGAGACATGTGGAGGCTTCCGCTAGTTCTCCTTTCCTTATCTGATTCAATAGTCTGTTCTTCCCCCTTTTCAGACGTGGGACACATGGAGGTCCTGTGCTAATTTGGGACTGGCCTTTGGGCCGCACCCTTTGAATTTACGCCATTGAGCCTCGTGGCACCCTCCATGTGCTATGCCCTTTTTAGACGTTTCAATGGCTGGTTCTACCCCTTTTGACTTCATCTTTTTGGGCCTGGGACATGTGCATGCTCCATGCTCATTTGGGGGACCACCTTTGGAGTTGATCTTTGAAGTTGCACCATTGAGACATGTGGAGGCTTTTGTTGATCCTTTCATACTTAGTTAATCTTAATGGCTGGCTTTGTCACCTTTTGAATTCTGAACACGTGAAGGGTTGGCGTAAGTTTGGGTCTCCACCTTGGAATCTCAATTTTAAAATTGTGCCGACCTAACCTATGGTTCTTTCCACTTGTTTGGGCTTTTCAACAGCCAAGTCTATCCCTTTTTGGACCTGGGACACGTAGAATCTCCATGCACATTTGGGGTCTCCATTTTGATGTGCCCTTTTAGAATTACACCAAGCTGATGCATGGCGCCTTCCACAAGCCTGTTGTTCGGCCCCGAGTAGACTTGTATGCGGCTAAGTCTGAAAACTTCGATCCTTTTCCTGTTCTTCTCATGTGAGCCTCTGGACTCCTTTAATGTTGTTTGATCCTTCGCCGACCCTGCTCCTCCATTGTAGAGTCCAAAATGTGGGCTCACATAATTGAACCGACCCTTCCGATTTTCTTTTGTGTGGGGTCGTGTTTGATCAATTTTACCGGGGGAAAAAATTGGGATAACAACTACTTTTGCATCGATATAGATCAATCACAAGTCACACATTTATTACATTCTACATCTATTTATTTTCTTTCTACTTCACAAATTATGGATGATACAAGAGTAACCTAGAGCACAATTAAACACACACACACACACACATCTAGAACTACACTAGGTTTGAGATGTAGTGAAATGCTTGGGGATAAGTCCATCAATTTGGCATATGAGAAAAGTTTGACACATTCATATGTATATTTCATTTTTAGGTTTTTGATACTTTTTATGGGGTTTTATAGGTGATTCTTCGTTGCAGGTGTACAACGACATTGGTGACCATACAATGACATTCATGTGACAAGAAGAGAACACATGTGAATACTCAATGACACTTAAGAGGAGGTTTCTTGGTAATTTCCATAGACTAGGGCACCCAAATTTTAGACCAGGGCACCCATGGGCCCCCTATCCCTCTTCAGGCACCCTAGTCTAGTCAAATTGCTTAGATCTACAGTTTCTCAAGTTCATGTTTGATGGGTTCCTCCACATGTTCAGCTGGTCTCCACAGTGACAAAGTCTTGCAACATCATTAAATCAACTAAGGACTTCTTAACCCTCATTGCACATTAGGGTTTCACATTTCATTTCTTATATTTCTTGGGTATTATTTCAGTATTTTATTACTTCATTTATTTAGTTATTTTACTTCTCATATAACATTATATTACACTAGAATATTCCATTCTAGTTAATCACATAGATGAAAACCTATTCTCTAAAGACAAATAAGGGTGATCCAAGAATTCCCCTAGGGAGAGGAATATATAGATTTTTAGTGATTTTGATGAATTATAAAGTGTGTAACAAAGGTTTCCTCGAGTGTGTGTGTGTGTGTGTGTGTGTGTGTGTGTGTGTGTGTGTGTGTGTGTGTGTGTGTGTGTGTGTGTGTGTGTGTGTGTGTGTGTGTGTGTGTGTGTGTGTGTGTGTGTGTGTGTGTTTGTGTGTGTGTGTGTGTGTGTGTGTGTGTGTGTGTGTGTGTGTGTGTGTGTGTGTTTGTGTGTGTGTGTGTGTGTGTGTGTGTAAAGTGAGGTTCAAGTGTATAATTACTTCCTCAACAATAAAGTTGTACCTACAAAAAGAGTGTGTCATCGGTAAAAAGGGAAAATGGATGACCCCGAGTGGGAGTAGCATAAGTACTAGCCAATGAGTATGTTCGTTGATGTCCCACTATTTTCCATTACGACCAAAGGAAACATGTGATCATGAATCAAGGAAGAATGTCATGTGAGAGTGGTTGCGCATTCATATGTGTAGGGAAATTATGTTCTAATGAATTATGTTGTGTATGAGGTGAAACATACCTATTGGAAGACTACGATGTGCAGTGTGTACTACAAAACATGTGTGACAACCTATCATTTGTGATGGACTATGAGACCTAAAGATACACTGAGAGCAAGTGGTGGGAGCTGAAGGTTAAGGAGACCTATTCAAGCTAGTATCCAATGGTGAAAGTGTGGGACTATCACTAATAGTGTGTGACAGAAACATAAGAGTAACATCATTAATTTTTAGAGTAATGAAAATTTGAGTGAGAGGTGCACTATTGGTAGGGACACATGAATATTAAGAGATAATATGTAATAGGGTCCGAGGTGGGATACTTTGAATAGTGATTACTTGATTTTCATATATGAATTTGACACATTAGTATATAATAGACGGAACAACCCTAATGTACTTAAGCTAAAAAAGGCCTTAGATCATGTCATAATTCTTGATTCCTTATGTTTCAAAAAATGGTAGCCAGATAGTAAGATGCCCAACTATGATGGTGGTGTGAATCTTAGCTCAGTACAAACTTATCATGGAACGGTTCTCTACTGTAGCCCACAGTCATGATATTTCATATCTTTAATCTTTTCAAAGATGTTATTCTCCTTATGTTTTATAAAAAAAATGAAAATGACATGATTATTGTCCTTGAAATTCATCAATGCATCCATACTTCAAACCATGTATACATCCTAGACAATTTATTATCTCCAATGCTACCCCTTATTGGTTGAGCCAAGACCTTTCATTCAACACGTGATTCACTATTATAATGCATCCAAATCATTGAATTCATCTACTTTTTCATACACTCAATCAATGTCCTTCATTCACAGGCCTTAAACTCAATTATTTTTAGAAATGGGTAGTCACATTCAGATTAAAGACAATAAGGTTTCAGCATACCTGATTTCAATTGCATTGGACATATTCATGGAGTTTGAGGTAACCAACATGTTTAACAAGTTCTCTTAGATCTCTGTCTTAATCACCAGTGTATCTAATCTCTTTATACAATCATAGCAAACCTTGGTCTCTGTTACCCAATAAAGTTACTTCAAGCTATTAATAAGGGTATTGTAGGTTCATGAAACAAAATAGGAGAGTCAAATTTTTATGCAAGAATGATCTCCTTCTTGAACTCTTTCCTGTTCTTGTCTAGGTCATGCAGTTAAAGTTTGTCATCATGAGAGTATAACACTTGGTATGGGAGTTTGTTATCATTTCCTTCTTGTCTTCACCACAGGGGCTATAAAATATCTAATAAGATTTATCCCAATGGTCAGAGGCACTTAACTCTTATCAAATAATCATCCAAACTGGTTTCTTCAACTCATACTCAATGTATGCTCTTCGATCTTCTTAACATACATTATACTACAAGCAAGGTCATGTTTGAACATAGGGTCATAGGATCACTCACACATATTTTAACATGATCTATGCATTAATTTGAAGCGTGAGACTCATCTTTAATTTTCCATGTAATTGATTTCCCTTTATTTTCTTTGATGCTCTTCCCTAGGCTCTTTGTATCCCTTCTTACTCCCAATTAAAGAGCTAAAATGCAAATATGAGACTTCTATACCATAAACCCATGATTTTAAAGTACTCTTTATCTCATTTAAGATTATCTCATTCACTCATGGACTATATCAAACCATGTTCTACCCAGATCACCTTTTTCATCTTCTTAAGGTGAGTTAACTAGGTCTAATTTAGTACACAATCAATTTATTTGCTAGGATAGTGACTTATGTTGATGGGAAACTCCTAGAACTTGCTTAACCACCATGAATACATTCCATGTCACCTAAATTATCAATTTTAGAAGCATGCTAGTTGATATTTTATTAAATTGGCTCTCTTACATCCTTACCCTACCCACTGTTTTCCTTCCTCAACATAGCCAAAATACTGTTAGTCATACCTTTAGGTGGACAACTTCTTTTCTCATAAAATTTGGGGGTCTTCATAATCACTATAAGGTAGAAATTTTCTCAAATTTTCAGATATTTTCATTGGTGAAATAAAAAATTACATGATTCCCTAGATATGGGAAGAGAGCAAGGATTTCGCTATAAATACCTTAATATGCATCATCAAGAGCCAAAAAAAAAAAATTCTACTCCTTATCATCTATATAATATTTCTATTTTACTAGTCAAGAAATTTTCAACATTTAAATTGCATTAAGGGATTTTTACCTACTTTCCTGACAGACACTAGCATGCACAATTCATAGAACACATAGAAACTTGCCATTTAGGTTCATCAATTTAACATTAATACATATGAAATCATACATACATGTAATATAAAAGTTCTAAACATCAATTTTCATTTATAAAACTCACATATCTATTTATTTTTGACTAAAAATGCAATTTTGTTTCATACATACACTTAGTATTCCTTCATATTTTAATTTTTCTTTGCTCCTCCATGCTAGATTTTCTTCTGATTCTCTCTCTCCTAATTGTATTATACCTCTTCTACCCTTGAATATATTGAATTAATTATGACACTCCTTATCGATATCTAGAACTCCAAACTTGGGTAGCTTCTCAACTACACACACAAAATTTAAGGATTTTGTTAGTCAACTATGACCTTGGACAACTAAATATTGATAACACAATATCTTATAGTTTTTCACTTATCCTTCTACATAGTTGATGGAGATAAGACAAATTGTACTTACCTAAGGCACCCAATATTAACATTTTACTCTTACACAAGAGTTCTTAAATCACAATCTCAATTATTTAAACATCAACCTTTTAGAGGGAAAGTATGAATATCCTAATACATGCTATGAATTCCTAGAGAAGGCTTATTCAAACTTATTCATGATCCTTAAGTCTCATGAAGATGCTCCTGCATCAGCTAGGAAGAGTAATACACCTATATGAAGTAGGATACTTGCACTTGATTTGAGATAATGGCAATATAATAACATGCAAGAGAGGAATAAAACATGCATTATGTTTAAAAGTTGGAGTGATGTTGGCATGATTGAGAGTTTGATTGTAAATGGATGTAGAAATGTGAATCCTGGAAGATGTGAAAGAATCATGGGAATCCATGTCAGTAAAATTAATGACTAGTGGTAGATTAGTAGTAGTACTAAAAATAAATTCTAGTGCATTTTTAGTAGATAGTGGAGGTGAAACTGTGTGGTAAGCATGATTAGTAATTGTTTTAAATATAACCTTGTTGTTCTTATCAAGTGTGTCATTGAGTATATACAACTTATCATTATAAGTTGTAGGTTGGGATATGGGGGTTTGTCCCATTTAATTGCACCAAAATTAATGAAGTATTTGATCACATGTTCAAGCTTAAAACATTGATTGAAAAAGTGTCCATTTCATTGGTGATAATCATAATATGTTTTTTCATTAATGTTTTTTCCTTGAAGCTGACTAGAATTTAACTCGAGAGGTGGAGGAAGAGATAATGTTACTATCAAGCAGTTGTTATAACATCGATTGATATGGGATTTACAATTTAGTAAAATATTGTAAATGTGAATCTTGGAAGATGTGAAAGAAGCATGGGAATCCATGTCAGTAAAAGTAATGGCTAGTGGTAGATTAATAGTAGTACTAAAAGTAAATTCTAGTGGATTACTAGTAGATTTTGGAGTTGAAATTGCGTGGTAAACATGATTAGTAATTGTTTTAGATATAATCTTTTTGTTCTTAGGAAGTGGGTCATTGAGTATCTTAAATTGATAATTATAATTTGTAGTTTGGGATATGGGGGTTTGTCCCATTCAATTGCACCAAAATAAATTAAGTATTTGATCACATGTTCAAGATTCAAGCATTGATCGACAAAGTGTCCATTTCATTGGTGATAATCACAATATGTTTTTTCATCAATGTGTTTTCCTTGGAGATGACTAGAATTCAACTGGAGAGGTGGAGGAAGAGAGATAACATTACTATCAAGGATTTTTGCAACATTGATTGATATGGGGTTTACAATTTAGTAAAATATCATCGAGGAGGATGGATTTAAAGCTTCATGGGTTAGTACATTTCATTAATAGTGGATTTAGCCCAGCTCATGGCTCAGTAGGTTTTCTGTTGAAGGTATATTTACCTGGGAATTCGGCATTATATTGACTAGAAGCATGATCATGAAATTTGAGTTTTCCCTTGGAAATTATATTTCCTTCATGGTACTTAAGGATATAGCACAAGTGATCGAAGGAATGAAAGGTATCAAATATGATTGAATCTTGGATAGTAGGTAGAAGACTATAGAAATAAATCTTGCAATTCAGAATCATCTAGGATATTTTTCATTTTAGTCAAATTAGTATTAACGTTAAAAAATAGTCACTAAGGTGCTCATTGGGGACTTTTTTCATTTTAGCCATTTGTATATAAGAGATTTTAAATCTAATATTAAAAACAAATGTGCTAAAAACTAATTTTCTAATGGATTAAACGACTATAGAGAATGAAAATTAAAATAAATAAACCATTGCAATGCATATTCTTGTAAACTTATAGGAAATGTTTTTGGTAAATACATTTTATCAAAAGCATAATCTAAGAAAGAAACATGAAATGATTTTTATCCAATTTTGCCCCTCGGGCAAAATTGGACAACTGGGTGTAACTTAGCCCGGGTGTCAAACAAGGAACCTAAGGATGAATTTGAGTTTGTAAGTAGTTCTAAGGTTCTAGGGAGCACATCCAGTAAATTCAGGAATGGAAATCATATTGAAGAAATTTTTCATCTCCTCGGTTTTAACCCTTAAGATCAACTTTAAAAAAATGAAATGCGGGCCCAATAGGCCCAAATCTGGCTGAAATGGATGAAAGAGTGAAAAAGTGGGAAAATGACCTCGAGACACCATATTGACTCTCCCTTAGCTTCCACATCTAAAAAATTCATCAAAAATCCAAAAACATCAAAATTTTCCCAAAGGGGCCTTGAAGGGGAATTGTTTTGAAAATTATCTCGCCAAGCAGCTCGGTGAGATGAGGTGTTGTGAAATTGTATCGAGCTCTAGAGAGCTCGAGAAAGCTATTATCAAGTTGGGTAAGTTGGGATCTACATCGAATGTGTTGAAGGTCCAAGGCTTGTAGTACCGGCAGTGCCAAATTAGCGCGGCGAGTTTGTGGTACCTGAGATAGAGAGGTGAAGGGGACTTGATAAACTCTTCTTGCTCATTGAGTCATGAAGAGCTTGAGGTAGGGTATGTAAAAATGAAAGGGATAACTTGACCATGGGATCTTGCATTGGTAAGTTTGAGGTTTGACTCAGCTCGGCGAGAAAGGGAATGGCTCGATGATCAAGGCATGGGCTTACTCAACGCATAGCTAAGAAGCTCATGGGGGAAGTGAAGGCGGAGAGCCCATAGAAGGAAGGCCAATGCTAAATTGGCTTGAGAAAAGTGAATGGGAGGCCCATAATGGTGAGTCAGTTATGATGGTGGAAGTAAGTTGTAGCGAGTTGAATGAAAAGGTGGGAGGTCAACTGAGTGAAGGTTGAGCTCCCTATGTAAAGGCCCAATGATGCATCAGTGGGTGATAGAACTACCTTGATGTACATGGAAGTAGCAAGCCCAAGGAATTAAATGAGCCATGAGTGTGTTTCTTGATGCAATCGAGATTGAGAGGATAGCTCAGGAATTAAGCATGTGAAGGAAATGAATTGCGAGCCATTTAGTTGGATCGATCGTGAAATGTGAAGGATTGGGAGGTCTTTTCGAAGGTAAACTCAATGAAATTTTGGGGTTAGCACAAAGTCAATTTAGGAGATCACTTTTAGACATTGGGGTGAGAAAATATTGAATCGGCGAGTGGGTGTTTTCCAAAGTTGGGTGGTTGCAAAACCCGGATTAGTGGGTTTTGAACTTGCTAAGTCGAGTCATTTTAGGGGTTGACATTAGAGTTTTTGGTAGAAAATGTCTAAAGTGTGGAAGGAAAAATGTCCAAAGAGAAATCTCGAAACCTGATTTTTGCGGTGAGATGTAATTTTTTAGGGTTTCAAAGTTTTACATATTGAGAATTACAGGGTCGACAAGCCAAAAATGTTTGAAGTCACTTGAACCCAAAATTTGAAGTGTTGACCACCGAGCCATTTGGGTAGTTGTGTGGTAGGTGGGAGATGCAATGGGTAGCGAGATCACACCGAGCCAGTGGAGATGGCATATGGGAGATCGAGTTGTATTGATTGGGGAGCTCGGTAGGTTAATTATAGAGCTTGGTGGGTGGAAAATTCAAACCAGAAGTGGCCCGAATTGAAATTTTAATAACTTTGGCATTTCTTGGCCATTTTTAATGAAATTATACTTGATTAAAAACTATTTTTAAACTCTATAACATGGGATGGTCCAAGGAAATAAATTAATGAAGTATGTGGGAGAAAAATCATGATGAAGTTACAGGAGCTAGGGGCTATACCAAGGTGAAATCAGTGCCAATTTCTTCTTAAACAAGACAATGTCATTAATCAATCATGAATTTTGAAGATATTCCACACTCACCATAGGATAAACAGTGATTTTTTTGTGGGTGATTGAGGAAATTTTGGATTTCTTTTATTTCTCTCCTCCCTTTAAATTTTCTTCTATAAATTGTAAGGGGGGACTCATTTTAAAAGGTTGGATACTTTGGAATTTCCCCTCCCTTATTTATTGTCCGTGAGAAGTATGTGGAGACAAAACCTTACAATTCTTTATTGTAATACAATTTTCATGCATTTGATCCCTATGTAATGGATGGTAACAATTTTATGGAGAAATAAAAGCAGATTTTTGGATGTTTGCAGTCCTCCTCTATGTTTTATTACATCTTCTGGTCTTTTCATTACATATAAGTTTATTGTGCATTATCATATTTGTGTTGCATGACTAAAATGGGTTGTGTTTATTGGTAAATGAGTTTTCAATAGGTGTTTTAACTGTGGTGCTAGACTACCCTCCTCAAATATTCTTATTTTCATTCCTATGCAATACAAGTTATTCAACACTCGTTCTTGGTGCATCACCTTACCTTAGAGTAGGTTTTATTTTCATGGAATCCTTTTATCCTTGTCCCCTTGGAAAAGCATTAGAGTAGGGTTAGATTAGCATCTCTCTTCACTTTAGAGTATTTAGCACTAGGTTAGGATAGGATGTCGATCTTCTCCAGAGAGCTATCCCATTTAACAAATTACCACACTTTAGGATAGTTCCATGTTTGAAAAATCACACTGGCTGTTCAATCAATCACTTGTAAGAATTTAGGGGTGCTATGATTCTGTAACAACATGTTTGGCACACCCGGTGGGACAAGAGGTCAAGGTTAAATGATTCATAAGTGTATCATTGGAACATCTAAGCTAATGTGCTACCTCCATTGCAAAAACTATTTTGGCATGCTCAGTGGGAGTAGTAGAAGTGATTTTCACAAACTTTGGAGGCATTTACAAGGAATTTAGACTTTGAAGAAAGCAGATTTCAGATTTTGGAGTTTTGTTGTAGGGTCAAAGTTCTGAAATCATTTTTTAGAGGTTTTTCATGGGCAAAATAAGTCCAAATTTCACCAAAAGATAGATCAGGGACCTAAGATCAAAAGGGTATTGTTAAAAATCCATATTTATGATTTTTAGAATTTTATAAGTTTTAGTATTTTGAAATTTTGGATTTTAGAAATTCAGAATTTTTTGTGTTTTAATATTTTGGGATTTCAGACATTTCAAAAATTTGAGTTTTGAGAAATTTTGGGTTTCATAATTTAGAATTTTTGGAAATTTGGGTTTTTTGGAATTTCAGAATTTTTGAAACTACCAGTTACAAGACAAGGTTTGACTTCTAAAAATCAACATTCAAGCCCTTCAAAGTTTTTTTCTCTAGTTTATCATGATAGGGTGTGTGTATTGGTAAGACCCTAGCCTTTAGATTCTCATTTCCCAAAACATATGGTGACTCCCAGGGTTAGAACTGAGTGTTGTAGAAGCACATGTTGCTCAAGTACATGACTAGAGTCCTAACTAGGTTTAAGACAAGAGAAGAAGGAATATTTTTGTATATACAATTATCTCCAGGCAAAGGAAGGAAAGGAAGAAGACCACAAAGATCACCATCTCCACCTAACAGGACCTTGTCCACACCTTCACCTAGTAGACCCTTCAATACACTAGGGTCCTTAGACAAATACTAATGGCTCATCAAGTGCCACCAAATCTCTTTGTCAACTTCACGGGAAGTATTCCATTCAACCTCAACACTCAAAATCCAATTCCAGTTACAACATTAAAAGACATTGACTACTTCACTAGAGAGAATCATACAACCCCTATTGACCATATTCAAGAAATTGCAAATTCTTGTGCAATTCACGAGATTAATGAAATGGATGTTGAAGTTAAGTTGTTAGATTCCTGTTAATGCAAAATTATAACACCCATGATTACTCATGATTTGTGTGTGAGGAAATCAATGTAACCTACATAACATGGTATTATCCTACAGTGTGGGATGTTACGGGTAGGATAATCCTCCGGAGAAAGCGGACTTCTTCTCTTAACCTAGTGCCAACTTCTCGAAACTGCAGAGAATGGAAAACTAAACTAATCCTATCCTAATGCTTTCTAAGGAGACATGGATAGAAAGATGTATAAAATAAAAAATACTCTAAGTGAATGTGATGCACAAAGAAAGGGTGATACAATCCAAGCGAGTGAAAAATAGAGAGAAAACAAGGTATGAGAGGGCAAGTAGAAGCACCACCATCTAATACAATATTCAATTCCCTATATTCATAAAGAACAACAAACTACCGACCTTGCAAAGAGATAGATACGTGTACAATATACTTGCGAATATAATGGAAGGAAAAAGATTTAATTTCATACAATCTAGGGCAAAAATGGCCACAAAAAATAAATTATATTGCTTAGAAACATACACAATCCATTATAAAATAATCACAAGGAAAAATCCTTTATAATAAGCCCAAATTTGAGGCCTTTAGCTCAGAAAAGCTCTGGGACAATTTTGACATAGTTCCTTTGTTCTTCAAAAAACTCCCCTCTAAATGAGGTAGTTTTTACAATATATAGAAGAAGAGCCTTAAAATTTCTTCACTAACAGATAGGTTTCATTAAACAGGTATGGGAGGCCATATGAATTTGGTACTTTTATTGCAAGGGAAATCATGGGTGCCATACCTCATTAAGTTGATAGGTGAACAACCTTGTACCGCCTCCATTAATGCATGGTTTATTCCTGCGCTTGGCTAGTTACACATTTTCTTTGGTGTCATTCGGTAGCATAGACATAACCAAATGATAACATGCTTTTCCCACTACCAGATGATAGCTTAAAATATAGTGTCGGCGTGTAGCACCCGTACAAGTGCTACCAGTGACTTTGTTGTCACCTGAATGCACTTTAACATTGCCCTTGTGCGACCAATCAATATCTCAAAATGGTACTGACCGGTAGCATTCTTGACCGATGTTGGAACCTCCATTGTTTACTACCTACCAATAGCATTCTTACATGTTACTGATCGGTAGCTTTTAGGTTCTACCAAAACCTTTGTGAAGTTTACCTATCTATGACCCACTGATTTTGCTACCAACTGGTAGCATGAAATAGTGCTACGAGAGACATTTTACCACCAATTTTTACCTCTTCAGATTGGACCTTCACTGTGGTGAGAAAGCTCTCCAAGAGGTACCCTATTAAATTTCAAAGCGTTGTATCCATCAACCGCCAATAATCAAACCTAATAAGTTATTCTGTTTTATGGGGGTGTAAAAAATGGATAATAATTGGTGACTTACAAGGTGATCTATCTGCTAGATCTGAAAGACCAGTGACCTTATTGTGTTCATTGGGCATGGAGTCATTTTGAAGTGTGAAACTGATCTAACACTTGAAAATTCACCCCTCAAACTTTTGAAATAGCGCTGGGGCATGTCCTTTCTCAAAACCCTAGGCTGAAGACTAATTACTCTCATCATAAGACCTCGCCTACATTTGGAAAGTGCAAGAGCAACAAAGGCACAATTATACACAAAAGAAAAATTCAAACACTTCCCAAGTGGAAAATGCAAAGAGTACACCAGTACTTATTACAAAGAAATCCTAAACTAAAACAAAACATTGTGCTACAAGCACTTGGAGGTAAAGAAATTCTAAACTAATATGTATGCGAAGGATATTTCACTTAATAATAATGTTTGAGTAGATACCATTGACTGGAATATGCAGTTCTTCTTCATCCAACCTTTATAGTTGGAAAACATTGCTTTATTTTCAGCCTGAAATCATATAAGGTCCACTCCATATTGCATCAAACTTAGAGTGCCTTCCTGGTTTTTCCCTTTCTGCATCCCATTTTAGGACCAAGTCCCCCTCTTGGAAATTTCTAGCCTTTTCCTTCTTGTTAAAGTACCTCTTGATCAATGTTTGATCCTTCTCCATGATGTGCATGGCTTGGTTCCTCAGCTCCTCTAGCTCCATGAGATCTACATATCTAGCTCCCATGGGTTCAAACATGGATAGCTCTAACTACTTCATGAGCTCCAATGTTAGAAATTCGAGGGATATAGGCATCCTTGCCTCCCTTCCATAGACTAAATTATAAGGAGAGTACCTTATTGACTTCTTGGGAGTAATCCTATTAGACCATATGGCTGATTTTAACTTGGCATGCCAATTTCTCTAGTTCTCATCTAGAGTTCTCCTTATAATCTTCAAAATATTTTTGTTGGTGGACTCGACTTGCCCATTACCCTATGGGTAATAATTTGATGAGGTTCTCAAGTATATCCCATTTTGACTGCCCACTTTTTGATCTTAGCACCTAGGAATACCATATCATTATCTAATATAATGGTGGCCGATACTCTAAACCTCATCACTATCCACTCATAAAAATCTAGTATATTGGCCTCATTTACTTCTTTGAGTGCAATTAACTCTGTCCACTTGAGAAAATAATATATGGCTATGAGGATCCACTTGTGGCCCAAGCTAGAATTTGGATTAATCACCCCAATGAAATCCAACCCCCATTGTATGAATGGTTCATTTACAGAAATGGGGTGGAGTGGAAGGGCTGCTAACCTCTCTTTGCTCATGAAGAAGGCACACTTTTTACACTTGCTTATCCATGCATAACAATCATGAAAAAGGTTAGGCCAATAATATCCTCCCTTCATAATTCTAAGAGTTGTCACCCTTGGGGAAAAATGGCCACCTGTTTCTCTATCGTGAAATTCATGTAGCACCTTCTCTATCTGATCTACCTTGAGGCACCTTAGGAGGACACCATTTACATCTTTCTATAATAAGATACCATCAACCAATGCAAAGGTAATACAATGGAGTATGAAATAACTCCTTTTGGACTTTCTTAGCCCTTGAGGAATTTGACATGTTTGAAGGAAACGTACTATGCCTCGAGTCCAACACGGTGTAGACACATCATTTTTTGCCAGTTCTTGACTGTCTTGTAATACCAAAATAAATTCTTCTCTACCACCTGATTCAACATGTTTTCATGAGGCTAACTATTCACATAATCCAATTCCCCTGACAAGCTTGGTCACTCTAATATCAATGTCAAATTCCATGACCTTGGTTACCCAAGAAACCATTTTTTCATTGAGGTCCTTGTTTAAAAGAAAAATCATGTATACCAACATGTGTGACTAGAAGATGAATCCTATTATTTGACGATAAATGTTTGAACTTCTTAAAAATTCTAATCACAACAAGGACATGTTCATCAATGACTATATATCTTACATCATAGTCCACAAGGCCTTGGTTGAAGAATGCAATAGGTTGTTCTAATCCTTCCTTATTTTGCTTCACCAAGATTTTGGAAATGGTGTCTAAACCACTGAAGGCATAGAGAAAGAAGTATTTGGAGAAGTTTGGATTAATGGGAGTTGGAGCTTGAGATATGGACTTCTCGATAGCTTTGAAAGTCTATTTTCCCTCTGCTATCCATTTGAAAGCCAAATTCCTCTTCAGCATCATCGTTAAAGGCTTCACAAGAGTGGAAAAATCTGGTACAAACCTGTAAACAAATTTTATCCTCCCCAAGAAGCTTTGGAGAGCCTTCTTATGAATAGGCAATGATAGAGCACATATGTCTTCTACCCTCTCTAGATCAATCATCAATCCCACTTTCGATATAATGTGGCTTAAGAGCTTGCCTTCATGAGCTAGGAATATGCATTTTTGGGATTTAGAGATACTCCAAATCTCCAACACCTCTGGAAGACCTTCCTGAGAAGAAAGAGGTGACTTTCTGCATTTTTTGAAAATACAGTGATGTCATCAAGATAGACAAACACTATTTTATTTAACAATCCCTTAAATGTCATATCCATTTCTCGTTGAAATGTATCTCTAGCGTTTGATATCCTGAATGGAATCTTCTTATAGGAAAAGGTGCCCCATTTAGTGATGAAGGCTATTTTGAACTGATCCTCCTCTTTCACCATAGTCTAAATATAGCCTGAATAATCATCCAAGAGGGAGAATCTTTTTGAACCAGCCACTACCTGTAGAATCTGCTCCATGGAGGGTAATGGATAGTGATCCTTGAGAGAGGACCTGTTTAAATCCAGAAAATCCATGCATAAGCTGATTTCCCCATTCCTTTTACTAACCAACACCATATATTTTCTACCCAAATTGAGTGCTTGATCGGGAAAATATTACTTGCCTCAATGAGCTTATTCAGTTCCTTCTTCATAAGAGGCTCTACATGAAGGTTGACCAACCTTTTGTTTTTTTCTAACGGCGGGATTAGCCTCTAGATTCAACTCAATGGTGTGGTGTTCCAATTTTGAATTAAAACCATTCAAATCCTCATAACTCCATGTGAAAATGTCTGAGGAATTCCTAAAAAAACTGCCAAAGATTTATACTTTTCTCGTTCATGCTACTCATCTTGTCCAATTTGGAGCATTTTACACTTCTTCAATAGAAATGGGATAATAATCCTCCCTTTTTGACTTGAATGTTGGAGCTTTCTCCTTTTGGAATTTGCTCATTTGGGTTGAAAATTGGTACTCTAGAGTCACCAACCCCTATCGGGCAATTTTTTTTTTTGTAGTTACACCACTTAATCCCCGTAATGTTGCTCTAGCTTTTCTTGATTTTTAGCTGAGAACTCAGCCTCATCCTCTAAAACATTAATGATCTGTTGATCATTCTCAAATACCTTCCAGCTTGTGTTATTATCTGGTACATATGGCCTTATAATTACATAAATATGTGGTTGTGCTTTATCTCTCTTGATATTGTCCACCACATCAAATATTGTCTGCAATTTCTGCGATCCTGTCCGCAACTTCATTCCTTTTCCTTAGTATGACCTAAATGTTGAATGCATCAAAATCTTCCATGAGGTCCCATACCCTAATGCTTTTATGTATTTAAGTAGATCATTCTTAGCAACAATTTTGTCCTATAACCTGGTTGAAAATCAACTCACTATCCCCAGAAATTTGCAAGTTTTCCAATTCATGCCCATGGATCAAAAATCTGATACTAGACTGTATTGTTTGAACAAGCTTCATACTAAAAATAAAAAGTTGAGTAGTACTTCATACTTTATGGTGAAAAAAACACTGCACCTCCTCCAACACCCCGCCTGTTCTCTTTGAACCATCAAAGAGAAAATTTCCATACTTCATTAACATCCTTGTTTTTTGGCTTGGTGAGGTTGGGAGTGGGAAGGTTCTCCTCATGTAGACAATTAACTTCCAATTCAGCTTCTTCCATTTCTTTGTATGGATCAAAATAATGTCTCTTATGAGCCCAATCATCAAGCGTTAGGTCCAAAATGCTTCCAACCTTTTGTTCTTTCCTCTCGAGCCTCCAAGGATTCTTCTTGATCAAATATGGTATAATTTGCATTGATTGGGCTGGGCACATAAGGCTCAATGTGAAAATTGGGAATTGGCTCTGACTTGATCATAACCTTAGCTCCATACCTTGTCCTAAACAACATGTGGGACCGATCAACTGATAGGTACCCACAAATATTGGCTGTAAAATCCCTCGAAAGGCACAAGGAAAATAGTGGTGGAAAATCAATCACCAATACATCCTTTAGAAATGTGACATTCAGGAAATAATGGATTGTAAGGCTTAGTTATTTGATCACTCCAACTATGCCTATTACTATCCCATCTAAATGTACTAATCCCCGCAATACCAATTCACATTTTAAGCCCAATTTATTTGTGATTTGGTTGGGAATTACTGAGTTTCTCACCCATGAGTCGATCATGTAATTGTGCACTAACTTATATCCAACGATCAATGAGACATAGAACGATGGAGGCTTCACATTCTTACCTAAATGAACTTCTCCTTCTTATGGAGTAGTAAGAACCCTCTCCTAATTTTTGGATGAATCATAAGAAAGGGGACCAATTTACCATAGTAGATTGCAATGATTCTCACTTCCTTGGAATTTCCAAAGACTCCCACATGGACATGCTGACATTATTCTTCTTCATATGATTGATGATATTGAATAGAGGTGAGTTTTAATTTTGCTGTCCTTTTCTAGGCATGACCTTTTTCATTACTTGGGTTGGTCCATGAGATGTCACAACTGGTATCCTACTTTGACTCTGCACACTAGGGGCTGTGACAGTAGCTGCCATGAGTTAGCTTTATGCATTAGGAGCTGGATTTTTCCTACAAACTCCTTATTGAGTGAGAGTGGGTTGAGAGATAACTGGACTAGAAGCTTGCCTCTTCTCTATGTTCCTTTTATTATACCATGTATTGACAACCATACCCTGGAAAGGAGATTGATTAACTTCGTAAAATTCCTCCGTCTACCGATTGACCAATGTGGTTTCAGTTGGAGATATCTCTTGTTGAGTTGCTTCCTGATTTTATTCGTCACTTGGCTCTTGGACCACCCCAATGGTCTGCACCATCAACCCTTTATTCAGAGTACCATTAAAGAACGTTGATTGATTATGAGGTAGATTATAGTGGTAGCACCATTCATACTCTTGTGCAATGTAGTTCTAAGCTGAAACCATGACTCTTGATGTTGAAATTACATTTAGATTATAAGGTTGAAATGGATTGGCAGTTTGAGACTACCCTTGGTTTGGATTTTTCATTGTTTCCTAAGTGGGAGGCTGATTAGGCTAGTATGTAAGCCTATTCGTTTGAGCTTGGGGTTGGTAAGGTTTAGATCTCGAAGTTTGTTTCCTTTTGATTGTCACCAACTCATTCCCCAAATTTTGCAGTTGTTTCATGATTTCTTGAAGCTCTTTGGAAGTACTAGAAGAAGTGGAGGCCTCACTATTTCTCTTATTTCTAGGGGCTGGAATGGGGGCTATTTAAGGTGCTTGACTGATAGAGGGAGTACCCAATTCTAGATATAGAGGCATAGGTGGCCTAGGTGCAAGCTTGCCTACTTGAATTAAGAAGTTCTCCGCTCTAATAGCTATATCATATGCCCCTGGAAGTGTTGTTCCCCCCATCAATTTTATCATCATATCTATGTTGGAATATAGAGCCCTAAAAAATTAGAGGAACACACCTTCCACTATTGGCCTCATGAAAATTAGAATCCAATCCCATGTCTATTGGAACCTAGAGTTGAAGTAATCCATTTGCTCATTCGGGGACCTCTTGATAGTGGTTAATTGTTCCAAAAAAGAAATATTATCTTCCTTCTCTCAGAATTGGTTGCACAGGGATGAACACAACGCATATTAGTTTGTAATCGACCCTACTATTAGGATCCTAAACCATTGCAGTGCCTTACCTTTAAGAGAAGAAGCAAGGAGCCTAACTGAAACATCCATCTCGTTGATCTCGTGAATGGTGTAAACATTCACAATGTCTTGAATATGATCAATGGGGGTCGTATGATTCTCCCAAGTGAAATAAGGAATGCTCTTCAAAGATGCCACCAGAATAGGATTATGTGCATTAATGGCGATTGGACTGCCCCCTACGAAATTTACATAGGGATTTTCTAGTGGCAGTGGTGGTTAATGTAGATGTGTCATTATGATTGGCCTGAGAACCCTGGTCGATTAAAGGAAGGGTCTACCAAGTGGAGGTGTTTATAAGGTTCTATTTGGTGGAGATGGAGACCTTTGTACTCTTCTTCCTCTCCTTCCTCTTCCTGGTGATAACTACAAGTATTCGAAGACACCTTCTTCTCTTGCTCTGGACTGAGTTATAATCCTTCTCCTGAACTTAAACCACTAGTACTTCTGAAACCAGTTGATTTTATGTGGATTCACTAGATTTGTTGCTACAAAGACTTCAAATGCTATAAATTCACCAAGAAACACACCTAATCCTGACGAAATAGAAGTATTGACTTCTGCTGCCATCGGGCATGCCAAAACTGTTAATGTAAAATTATAGCACTTTTAATTGATTATGATGTGTGTGTGAGGAAATTAGTGTAACTTGCATAACATGGGATTATCTTGCAGTGTGGGACGTTATAGGTAGGATAATCCTCTGGAGAAAGTTGGCTTCTTATCCTAACCTAGTGTCAACTTCTCCAAAGTGCAGAGAATGGAAAAATAAACTAATCCTATCCTAATGCTTTCTAAGGAGACAGGTATAGAAAGATGCATAAAACAAAAACTACTCTAAGTGAAGGTGATGCACCAAGAAAGCGTGAGAAAATCCAAGTGAGTGAAAAATAGAGAGTAAACAAGGTAGGAGAGGGCAAGTAGAAGCACTACAGTCCAAGATAATATTCAATTTACTATATTCATAAAGCACAACAAACTACTGACCCTGGAAAGAGATAGATACATGCAAAATATACTTGCGAATATAATGGAAGGCAAAAAATTAAATTTCATACAAGCTAGCATGAAAATGGCCACAAAATATGAATTTCATTTCTTAAAAACATGCACAATCCATTATAACATAAGCACAAGGAAAAATCCCTTACAATAAGCCCAAATTTGAGGGCTTTAGCTCACAAAATCTCTGGGACAATTTTCACAGAGTTCTTTTTCTCTTTAGAAAGTCTCCCCTCAAAATGAGTTGTATTTTATAATATATAGAAGAAGAGCCTCGAAATTGCCTCACTAACCAAAAAGTTTCATTAAATGGGTATGGGAGGCCATACAAATTTGGTACTTTTCTTGCAAGGGAAGTCATGTGTGCCACACCTCATTAAGATAGCAGTTGAACAACCTTGTATCACTTCCATTAATGTCTGGTTTATTCCTACGCTTGGCTGGTTACATGTCTTCTCTGGTGTCATCCAGTAGCATAAATGTGACCGAACAACAACATAATTTCCCACTACTAGCTGGTAGCTTAAAATATAGTGTTGGTAGGTAGTACCCATATAAGTGTTACTGGTGCCTTTGTTTTTGTTTGACTGCACTTTAACATCGCCCTTGTGTGATCGATCAGTAGCTCAAAATGCTACTAACTGATAGCGTTCTTGATCATTGCTAGAACCATCATTGTCCACTACTAGCCGGTAGCATCGGTATATGTTACTGGCTGGTAGCCTTTAGGTGCTTCCGATTGATAGCATCTAAAGATGCTAGTGGAGTATTGTGCCATTTACTTATCTACGACCTACGGATTTTGCTACCGAACGGTAGTACGAAGAAGTGCTACTGGCTAGTAGCATCCATTTCTGCTACCATCCAGTATCATATTTAATGATACCAATGACATTTAACTGCCATTTTTTCTCTCTTATGTTTGGACCTTTTCTGTAGCTCGCCAGTTCACCGTGAGTTACCCTATTAAATTTCAAAGTGTTGCATCCATTAACCGCCAACTTTCAGGCCTAATAAGTTTTCTATTTTATAGGGGTACAAAATATGGTTAACAATTCCTTTTTTAAAGGGAAAGGCTTGTAATGGTTTAGGATATTAACAACAGGGTCTATTAAAAACTAGAATCAACTGTGTACAACCCTCTTTGATCAGTTTGGAGAAAGGGTAGATAATCTGTATTTATTGGAACAATTGACAACAATCAAGAAAGCTCTGAATGAGTAAATGGTAGATTTTAATTTCTGATTCCAAAATACATGGGGAAAAATCCCAGTGGCAATGAGACCCATTGTCCAAGGTGCATTTATGTACTTCTTGAAGTCTCTAAATTTAGACATAGCAGTGATGATATAGACAATGGGAGGAATGATGCTATCAGGATCCTACAACATAGACATTACAGTGGAGAACTTTTTTATCTAAGCTGGCAAGCTTGCACCTAGGCCACCTATGCCTTTATATCCAAAAATGGGAAATCTTACAACTAGTCAAACACCTAAGTTGAATCCAATTCTAGCTCCTAGAAATTAGAGCAATAGCAATGCCTCCACTTCTTCTAGTACTTCAAAGGTAATTCAGGAGGTCATGAATAAGCTACAAAAAGTATTGAAGGTTAAGAAAGCTTTAGGGAATGAGGTAGTAACCATCAAGAAACAACAATCTCAAAAATTTAGACTGTATCAACCTCAAGCTCAATCAAATAGGCCCCCATTTCAATCAAATAGACTTTCAGTTCAAGATGCAAATGAAAATCAAAACCAAGGAAATCCTCAAGATTCCAGGTCATTTAAACTATTTAATACGAATGTAGTTTCGACATCGAGGGCCTTAGTTTTAAACCAAAACAACCTTGCACAGGAGTATGAGTGGTGATTCCTATGAAATAAACCTCATAATCAAGCAACATGTTTTAATGGTGCACTAAATCAAGACTTGATGTTAAAAATTGTCGGTGTTTCATAAGAGCCAACTAAAGAAGAAACTCAGTAGTAAGAAAATCCACAGGAGGTACCTCCAATAGAAACTACACTGGTCAATTAGAAAGCAAAATATTTTTATGGAATTAATCAGCCTCTCATCCAAGGTGTAGCTTCAAACACAATGTTGAAAAAGAGGAACATAGAGGAAGGGAAGCCATCTAGTCTGATCGATTCTCAAACTCCTCTCACCCCATAAGGAGTCAGTAGTGTAAAAGAAGCCCCAAACCCGCAAAGTCAACCCAAGGAACCTATTACAGCAACACATGCTCCCATTCAAGTTCCCGAAAATATCGTGCCAAGTAAGGGGCAACAAAAGGATAATCCATCCCCTTTCAATATTATTGATCAAATGAAGAAAAGTCATGTAAACATTTCCATGTGGGAGTCACTGGAAATACCAAGACAATGGGATTTGTTGTAAGCTACTATGGAAAATTAGTTTGCTTCAAATGATGCATCTTGGAATCAGGAGAAGGTTCTTACTAACGCATTGTAATAATAAGGAGGTTATCAAAGTTAAAAATTTGAATCATCTACCTTTCTATGTGTCACTGATCATCAGAGATAAGTTAGTACACAATTATATGATCGATTAAGGAACAAGTAGTTCAGTAATGCCGAAGCAGATAGCTGATCAGTTGGGTATCAAGTATGAACTGATATTAAAACAAGTGGTGTAAATGGATGGAACAATAATGGGAATTGTGGGGTCATCAAAAAAATAAGTCTTACACTGCATGCTTGTCCTAATGTCACAGTTTTGCAAGATGTGTCTATTATTAACTTACGACCACTTTTTCCTTGTGTTTGTCAAGGGAGTTCACTGCCAAGGTTGGCAAGAAATTTTCCACAAATTGTTCACAAATGCTCTTCATAATGAGGCATGGATCCAAATCTATAATCAGGTCAATGCCTATTACAAACTTTCACATTGAGCCCCATTTTCCAAGTCCCACCAATGAAAATTGCTTAGCCTTTGATCAAGAAGAGTATTCAAACGTTACAGAAATGGGTACTAAATCTGAAGGAATTCTGGGTCTGACTCTAGATGAATGGGAAAACAAAAGGCATACTTTTGATCCATACACAGAGATGAAAGAATTTGAATTGGGCATATATTGCTTGTATGAAGAGAATCCACCTCTCCCTAACATCACTAAGAAGATAAGGATGACAACAAAGTATTATAATTGTTTTTTGATGGTTTAAGGAGAAGAAAAGGTGCTAGAGGGGGTGTCATGTTAGTTTCACTAAAAAACATCAAATACTATTGAGCCTTCTAATTTTAGTTAGCTTGTCAAAACAACACAACTGAGTACAAAGCTCTAATCCATGGATTTCATTGGGCTAGGAAAATAGATATCGAAAACTTACAAGTGTTAGGAGACAATGAAATATTTATGAATCAAGTCATATGATTGAATTCTACTAAGAATGATCTCCTAAAAATCTACCAGAACCGGGTATGGGATCTAATTGAATACTTTGAAGCAATCAACATTGAGTCCATACGAAGGAAGAAGAATGAAGTTGTAGACAGAATTGCAGTAATTGGGGTAACATTTTATGTAGTGGATAGTATCAAAAGGGGTAAAACACAACCTCATAACAAGGTAGTTGTGAGGCCAACAATTTCCGATAATAAAAAAATTTAGAAGGTGTTCGAAAGTGAGAAACAAATCATCAATTTGTTACAAGAAGAGGCTTATTTCTCAGCTAGGAATAAAGATAAATTAGAGCAGCAGTTCAAGGATCAAGTAGTGCAGCTATGGACAAACAAGCTTCCAAAGTGATTAGTGACTCTGGATTCAATCTTCAATCCCAATGACCAATTTTGGAAGGAGATAGAAAATATATAGGTTAAAGGGGAATATTCAGAACCCATTTTGGGTTGAGAAGGAAAGGTGCTACAAATTGGGAAAGTGAGTACTGAACAAGAAAAATATGACTTCATACAAATTTGGAAAGAGTTCCCATATGTCTTTTCCTAGAGCTATGAGGACCTGAGAGGTTTCAATCCAAGGTTAGCAAAACACACTATTGAATTTGATCCAGAAGCTAAGCCCATCAGACAAAAACAAATACTAGTCAAACCTCATATTTAGCCTCTCATGAAGAAAGATTTGAATAAGTTGATAGAGGAAAGCATTAAATTTCCAATTAAGCAATCAAGTTGATTTTAAAAACCTGGTATCGATCAAGAAAAGAAACAGAGAAATATGATTGTGCATAGAATTTCGGGACATGAAAAGGGCATCTCTCAAAGATTATTATCCGCTTCATTCTATGGAGAAAATATTGCAAGTGGTATCCGGTTCAAAAATGTTCTCTCTCCTAGATGGCTACTTGGGCTACAATCAGATAATGGGGAAAGAAGATGATCAATTTAAAATGGCCTTCACCTCCAAAAGGAGCACCTATACCTATAGAAAAATGCCATTCATATTGTCAAACTTCGGAGCTGCATTCCAGAGGGATATGGACATGGTATTTAAGAGGTTGATAAATAAGATAATTCTTGTGTACCTAGATGCCATCACTGTGTTTTCTAAGAATGCGACAAGTCATATCTTCCATCTTAGACATGTGTTTGAAAGATGAAAAAGATTCAGATTGTCTTTGAATCCCAAAAATTTTATATTCCTAGGTCACAAAGGCAAAATATGAGGCCACAGGGTGTCTAAAGAAGTGTTAACAATTGAGCCAGAAAGATTTGAATCCATTTGAGCATTTCCATTGCCAAGTAACAAAAAATCCCTCCATAGTTTCTTAGGAAGAATACATTTTGTTTGAAAGTTTGTGCCAGATTTTTCCACTCTTTTCAAGCCAATAAAAAATGATGTTAAAGAAGACCATGGAATTTAAGTGGACAACAGAAGGAAAAGAAATTTTTGAAGCTATCAAGAATGCTATATCCCAAGCTCTGACTCTCATAAATCTAAACTTCTCCAAAGAATTCATGTTTTACACCTTTAGAGGTTCAGACACTATTTCTGCCATTCTAATGTAGTAGAGTAAAGAGGGGTTTGAACAACTAGTTACCTTCTTCAGTCAGAGCTTCGAAGACTATGAAGTAAGGTACTCCTTTATTGAGAAGAATGTCCTTGCAATTATCAAGAGTTTGAAAAAATTCAAACATTTGGTCTCAAATAGAGAAATTCAGATGTTGGTGTCTCATGTCGGAGTCAAATATTTTTTCTTTAACAAATGAGAGCTTCGAAGACTATGAAGTAAGGTATTCCTTTATTGAGAAGAATGTCCTTGCAATTATTAAGAGTTTGAAAAAATTCAAACATTTGGTCTCAAATAAAGAAATTCAGATGTTGGTGTCTCATGTCGGAGTCAAATATTTTTTCCTGAACAAAGAATTGAATGAGAAAAGGGCAGGTTGGATCACTCGTGTCATGGAATATGAAATAGAAATCAGGGTCAATAAACTAGTCTGTGGAAAGGTATTATGTGATCAATTATCTTCCAACCAACATGTTGAGACAAGTGATGAAAAATAATATGTTTTGATCTTACAGAATAATCAGAAACAAGTAGATGATAATTTTCACACCCATTGTTGGACTCATAATATGGTGAATTTTCTCCAAATAGGTTTTTTCTCGCAGGAGATGAGCAAAGAAAGGATGATATATTTTAGACTCCAGGCCATTCCATATGTGATTATTGACAATGTTTTGTTCAAAAAGGATGTAAATGGTGTGCAATTGAGGTGCATTGGGATGAATCTTACCGAAAAGGTGCTACATGAGTTTCATGGTGGAGATGCACGAGGTCATTTTTCACTGCGAGTAACATATCTCAAAATAATGAAGGCGGGTTATCATTAGCCCACATTTTTTAGTGACTGCTACACTTGGATCAAGAAATGTAAAAAGTGTGCATTCTTCATAGGTAAGGAGAGGATGACAACACTTCCATTGCATCCTATTTAGGTTGAATAACCATTCATACATCGGGGATTGGAATTCATTGGGTAATTAATCCAAATTCAAGCCAAGGTCATAAGTGGATTCTAACCGCAACAGATTATTTCACCAAGTGGACCAAGGCAATAACATTCAAGGAAGAAAATGAATCTAGTATACTGGAATTCTACGAGGGGATATTGATAAGGTTCAGTGTACTGGCCACCATTATATGAGATAATTCTTTGGCATTCCTTGGCAATAAGATCACATAATGGGATGTTAGGAAAACTATTTATTTGAGAATCTATTATAACTATTATCCCCAGCATAACGAGCAAACAGAGTCAGAAAATAAGAAATTTCTAAGAATCATCAGGAGGACTCTATATTAAAATAAGATGATGTGGTGTACTAATATCTAATGAGCCTTGTGGGCTAACCTGATAATGCCAAAGAGGTCAATAGGTAGCTCTCCTTATAAATTAGTCTATGAAAAGGAAGCAACATTGTCCATATCACTGGAGTTTCCCGCACTAGAGCTCATGAAGAAGCTAGAGTGTTAGAGTTTGAACCTATGGAAGCTAGGTATGAGAAGCTGATGGAATTAGAAAAAATAACAAAACATGAAATGCAAACCATCGAGAAGGATCAAGCCTTAGTAAAAAGGTAATTTGACAAGAGAGCCAAAGTAAGGACCTATAAAGAGGGGGGCTTAGTTCTAAAATTGTGATGCAAAATCAGGAAAAACTTGCCAAGAATTCAAAGTTTGATGTCATTTTTATTGGCTCCTACATGGTCACAAGATGTAAGAATAGAAATTCCTTTCAACTATCCACCTTAGATGGAGAGGAGCTTCCAATTCCACTCAATGGAATCTATTTGAAATATTGGTAATGAAAGGAAAAATGCCACCCTTGTACATATTAGTTTAGGCTTTGAATTCCTCTAAGTGCGTATTCACATTGTCTTGTTGTAGATTAGGTTTAAGTTTCCCCAAGTTCCTTTGGTGCAGGTTTTGTTGCTCCTAATTTATATCATTACACAAGTAAGTATGCCTCCCAAAAGATATGTTGTAACATAAAGCTCAAAGTTTCAGGAAAAAGTTGCAGACTTCAAGATATTTCAAATGTAGAGCAACAAAAATCATATTAGGGACAAATTCCTGTAAGTGTCATTTTTACGTCTCTAAGCATCAATCATGGGTTGAGCTTCTAGAACCTTCATCAAATCAGAGAGAAACCTTCAGCAAGATTTCACAAGTGGAACATTCAGAAGAAGAGAAAAATAAGAATTTAGTAGATTTCCTTGATGTCCAAAACCAACAAGTGTTTTAATCATAACTTTGTGGTGTGCCCACAATTGGTGAAATCAAGTTACAGGATGGGTCTGATAGTTAAAATTTTAAATCCTACAAATCATGATTGTAGAAAAGAAGGGGTGAAAATTCTATATCAAGAAATATTTCCACTCTCACAATTTTAACCTTAATATTTTATTATAAATATTGGGAGTGCGAGTAGTGTAAGAGGTCCAGGGTCAGTAGTTTTCAAGTGGTTTCAGGGGTGAATTCCAGGTCTAGATTGGTTGCAGGATATTAGTTATGACTCCGTGCCCAATGGACATATCATGGCTACTAGTCTATGAACATCTAGGAATCAGATGTTCCCATGAGTCACCAAATTGTTATTTGATTTTTCCCCTCGGGTGAAATTGGACAACTGGGTGCAACTTAACCCCGACACCGAACAGGGCCCTTAAGGATGACTTTGAGTTTGCAGGTAGTTCTGAGGTTTCAAGGAGCACATCTAGTAAATTCAGGAATGAAAATCCTATTGACACATTTTTTCCTCTTCTGGGTTTTGACCCTTAAGATCAACTTAAAAAATGCTGAAATGTTGGCCCCGCAGGCCCATAACTAGCTGAAATGGGCGAAAGAGAGAAATTTTGAAAAATGACCCTAGGACATCCTATTGGATCTCCCTCAGCTTCCACATCTAAAAAATTCATCAAAAATTAAAAAAATAAAAATTCTCCCAAAAGGAATTTGAAGAGGCATTGAGTTGAAAATTAACTCGCCAAGTAGCTCGGTGAGCTGAGGTGTCATGAAAGTGTACCAAGATCCAGGGAGATTGAGCGAGATATTGTCAAGTAGGGCAAGTTGGGATCTACATCAAACACATTGAAGGCCCAAGGCTCGAGAGTACTGGCAGTTCTAACTCGACGCGATGAGTTTGTGTTAGCCAAGACAGAGAGGTGAAGGGGAATCGACGAGCTCTTCTAGCTGGTTGAGTCATGAAGAGATTGAGGCGGGGCATGGGAAAATGGAAGGGCTGACTTGGCCATGGGAGCTCGCATTAGAAAGTTTGAGGCTTGACTCGGCGAGCCGAGCCAAGGGAATGGATCGATAATCAAGGCATGAGCCAACTTGATGCATAGGTAAGGAGCCCACAGGAGAAGTGAAGGTGACAAACACACAAAAGGAAGGCTGATGCCAAATTTTCACAAGTGATGTGAATGGGAGGATCGTAGGGGTGAGTTAGTTTCGATGGTGGGAGTAGGTTGTAATGATTCGTATGAAAAGATGGGGGGGTCAGCCAAGTGAAGGCTGAGCTCCCCGAGGTCAACCCAATGATGCATCGGTGGGCGATGGAACTCCCTTGGTATAGAGGATGAGTCATGGAGGCAACGAGCCTAAGGAATCCAATGAGCCATGAGTGGGATGTTTGATCCATTCAAACTCAGGAGGATAGCTCAAGAGTCGAGCACGTGAAGGAAATTAATGACGAGCTGTTTAGTTGGCTCAGTCGTAGAACGTGAAGGATTGTGGGGTATTTTTGGAGGTCAACCCAATGAAAATTTAGGGTCAGGGCCGAGTCAAATTCAAATATTGCTTTCAGACATTAGGGTGAGCAAAGCCCAAATTGGAGAGCAGGTGTTTTCCAAAGTCGGGGGGTCCGAAAACCTGAAGTAGTGGGTTCTAAACTCACCGAGTTGAGTCATTTTGGGGGTTGAATTTAGAGTTTTGGGTAGAAAATGTCCAAATTAGAGCACACCAAATGTCTGAAGAGAAATCCCAAAACCCAATTTTTGTGGCAAGATTTCAATTTTTGGGGTTTCAGAGTTTTTTGTTTCAGGAATTGTGGGGTCGGTAAATAAAAATCCTTCGAAGTTGCTTAAACCTGAAATCTGAATTGTTGACGGCTGAGCCTTTTGGGGAGTTATGTGGTAGGTGGGAAATTTTATTGGGTAGTGAGCTTGTGCTGATCTAGGAGGAGATGGCATGGGGGATACCAAGTTGCATTGATTGCAGAACTCAGTAGGTGAAGTATAGAGTTCGGTGGGTGGAAAATTCAAACCAAAAGTGGCCCGAACTGAAATTTTAATAAATTTGGTATTTTGTGGCCATTGTTAATGAAATTATACTTGAATGGACAGGTATTTTGGATCTCTACAACATGGGATGGTCCAAGTAAGGAAAATTAATGAGGTAGGTGGGGAGAAAAATCATGATCAAGTTATAGGAGCTAGGGGGCTATATCTATGTGCAATAAGAGCCAATTTCTTCTTAACACAAGGCAATGCCATTAATCAAGCATGGATTTTTGTAGATCTTCCACACTCATTTACAGAATAAGCAATGATGTTTTTTGTGGGTGATTCAGGAATTTTTCACATTTATTTTTCTCTGTCTCTCCTCCCTTGAAATTTTCTTCTATAAATTGTAAGGGGGCACTCATTTTAAAAGGTTGGATACTTTACAATTGCCGCTCCCTTATTTCTTGTCTATGAGAAGTCTGTGGAGCTCAAGCCCTCCCCATTACTTATTGTAATAAAAAATTTCATGCCTTTGGCCCCTATGTAATGGATGGTATCAATTTTATGGAGCAATAAAATAAGACTTGTGGATGTTTTGCAGCCCTCCTCTGTGTTTTATTGCATCTTTTGGTCTTTTCATTACATATGAGTTTATTGTGCATTATCATATTTGTGTTGTATAACTAAAATAGGTTGTGTTTATTGGTAAATTGGGTGTTGCAATAGGTGTTTTTATCTTTAATGCTAGACCACCCTCCTCAATTTTTCTTATTTTCATTCCTATGTAGTTTTAATTTATTCAACACTCCTTCTTGGTGCATCCCCTTCCCTCAGAGTAGGTTTCATTTTTCATGCAATCCCTCTATTCCCATTGGAAAATAATTAAATTAGGGTTAGATTAGCAACTATCTACACTTTAGAGTAGTTTGGTACTAGGTTAGGACAGGAAGACGACCTTCTCCAGAGAGCTATCCCATTTCACAAAGTCCCACACACTTTAGGACTACTCCATGTTTGAAAAATCACACTGACTGTCCAATAAATCACATGTAAGCATTCATGGGTGCTATGATTCTGCAACAACAATGATCTAAGATTTTTTTTTTGGATATTCTTTACCAATGAAAAATATGAATCTTAGGTGAAAAAAAACTAGGAGGAAGAGGGATAAGAGGAAATCACAGGTGCAAGAGGAATGTGTAGATTAAGTGAAGAATATGTACAAGAATTGATGGTGGTACCTTTTTTATAATTAAATAAATTGGGCTTGTAGGTTGAACACAAAGGACTCTAAGGCATGTGTTCCTAGAGAAGAACTATGTTAAATACGAGAGATAAGATGAGAAGAAAAAGTGAGTGGTTGACATAGCAATCAAAACATTGAGAATAGATGCCACCATGGAGGTGTGGGGAGAAGAAATAAGAACAAAATATGTAGGTACTGTGGAGGTGATAGGGTTAGAAATAACAACAGTAGAAGCACAGATACCATTGTGATTCATCGATGAGTGACATAAAATAAGAGATCCATATTTTTGAGGGTTGGAAGCTATGTATTCATTTAGATCATATGACTTCTCAGGAGGAGCTTCAACCATGATGAATAGTTGCAAGAAACCATAGAAAAAAAATATGATGCACAATATACAAGTATGGCATCTTCACCAAATCATTTAAACCTAAATTGGTTAATATCTCTATAGGGGTAGTAACTAGTGGTAGATTATACCAATTTATTAGTTTTCCAAATATAATTTTAGAAATAAGAATAACAACCATTAAGAAATGATTAAAAAATAATAAGCAAACAATAGATATAACACTTGCAATGAGAGAGAGAAGATGACTTAGCTTATATCATGTTCTGTATGTTGATATAGGAAGGTCTGATGACTAAAAATAGGATGGAAAAGACCTAAGAAATCCTTGTTATTAATATTGTGTCATGAACTGTTAGACGAACCAAAAAAAGATGACATGGGCCAAAGTGTATCACTGTTATGTCCCTTTTTGTATGCTCAATATCCCTTCAAATCCTCTTCTCCTGATAACTTACTGGTGTGTGTATTATTTTTTATATGCTCATGTATGGAATCTAGACAACCAAAACTGTGCGAAGCTCATCATGCACCTTATTACTCCTTTAAAACCCTAGATAGCTAAACAATCATGCAAAACAAACATTAGGTGGGTTGTGGGAACTCTCATGAACCACCAATGTCGCCACTACTCTGAAAGAGGGATAAAACCTCACATTTTTCTCGCATAACATGTGATCTCTAGAATGTATGAAACAAATTAGATAACCAATGATCTTCCAACAAAGATATTGTAATTGCACGTTTTCCCTATGTTGACTTGGAATGATGATATGTTCCATGTATTTACATATTTGAGTGGATGACTTCCCTATAATTAGTATCTAAAGTATATGTAAATCATGTGAGTCTTGAAATAGATTTTTTTATGATTTTTGTTAGTGTTATGCTCATTAGGATTTTTGGGTTTCAAGTGTGCATCATCCCCTCTTTGATGATGGGATGAATATTCAGCTCTTATATGCATTGTAGATTTGGAAAGCTCAGATAATGACAACTAGAAGTTTTCCAAAAGGAATTTAAATTTTAAGAAAAGTGTCATTATAGGGAAAGCAACTAAAGAAGATGGGAAGGGAAAAAGTGTACAGAAAACGTTGGCCCATTCTGAGTTCTTCTGGTCCAGGATGTATCAGCGATTGCTTTAAAAACTAGGATTATATTGTGTAAGGATTTATCCTGGTTTTATGGACTAATATGAATGTTGTGTTGAATAAATGAGGTGTGTGTGTAAGAAATAATGAATGGGGATATAGCTAAGGCTAGCTTGATTGATCAAGTTGGACAAGTGTGGAATAGCATTTTATAATTTGGTGTTGTTTTAAGATGTGAATTAGTAAAATGAGTGTCTAGAGGGTTAATATGTTTATTTGGATATTCCCAATTCTTTTATATGAAAATCCTTTGTTGAACATGTATGGGTAAAATGTTTTAAGTATAATGATATCATGAAATTAAATTTTTATCCTTGAAAACATCCTAATGTATACATAGAATGAAAAAGTTTATAACACTTTCCAAAAGGAATGATTATAGATACCAAGATTATGATAGTGCAATAAAACCCTAATAAAATTGTGTAACACTAAAAAATAGATAAATCAAAACATAGAACCCCTGATAAAAATCATGTTAATCCAAAGAATAGATCAATCAAATAGTGTATATGCAAGGATTAGTTTAATTATGTTTACCCACAAAGCAAAAAGATGTAATCTAAGAAGTTTTTGGTAAAGATACATTCGGTTGGGCACACTCAATATAAGCACAATTCACCAAAATACGGATATAAAAAGTCCTTTTTCTTTTAACAATAACATGTTGTAAATAAGTTTAATTTTAATATAAACCATAAATCAAACCTCATTGTAAAATATTACATTTTTCTAGATCATATGAAAAACTAGGAATAATTAAAGTGTATACATATAACTAGTGTTAATAGGATAATGATCAATTTTTGTGAATTCAAAGACATTATTTGGTGGATAATAGTGAAAAGTATTGTCCAAATAGGAAACCAATTCAAACCCTAAATCCAAGCACAACTTAAGAACCTATCTTGAAGGAGATAAATATGTATAATTATAGAAATAGTGTAGCTAGATCCACATGGGAATGGAAAGGGGACCATGACATTTATCTCCAATTGTGAAAGTGAAATGTTTGATTTGTTCTTCATTTTTTGAAATTCATAAATGTCATGCACTTTTCACAAATTCACTACAAGTCATTTTGTAAAATTTTCCTCCTTCAAAATGTTATCTAACCTATAGATTTGTAAAAATGCATAGGAAATAAATCCGTGTGATAAAATAGATAAAACCTAATATTAATGAATATTTATCTTGCTACTAAACTGTTGAATAATATGGTGGTTGACATATAAGAACAATGCATTCTACAAGTAATTTCTTTGTAATATAGCTATCACAACCATTATCTTTTTAGTGGATGCAACAATAATAAAATTGGGATAGGCTTCTCTATATGCTTAAACTTTGGTTTTTGAAAGAAGGTGCTTCATAGCTAGATATACTATATTGTCAATATTTCAATACCATTCTCTCCTTTTGTGTTCGTGCTTCCTAAATGAATTAGTTAACCTGTGTGTGTGAGTGTGTGTGTGTGTGTGTGTGTGTTGTGTGTGTGTGTGTGTGGTTGTGTGTGTGTGTGTGTGTGTGTGTGTGTGTGTGTGTGGTGTGTGTGTGTGTGTGTGTGTGCGTGCGTGCGTGCGTGCATTTATATTTATGTATGCCTGCATGCAATGGATGTATGTATGCATGTATGCATATGTCTTCAATTAAAATTGACACTTTATCAACATGCATGCCCACACACAATAGGTGATAAAGATGATTAACAAAGAGCCAAAATATCAAGACACTCAAGTCATTGGTAAAAAGTGACCACAACATAAAGACCAAAAACTATACAAGTACAAAACTCATGGATTAGCATTGAAAAAGTATGAAAATAGGTGAATTTTTCTAGAATATAGAAAAAACTAGTGAATGGAAAAAAAAAAAAGAAAAATTCTAACAAATTAACTTGGAATAAGTCGTAAAATTACAAAATATCAATATGAGAAAGACAAGATTATAAAAGGATCAATACATAATCAAAAATCATATAAAACATAAAATGAAATGAACAAGTCAAAAGGGTCACACAACATATGGAACAAGCGTGAATAAGATCTTAACATTATGAAATGTTCAATAAACTCATTTAAATACACTAAATAACATAACCGAAAAAAATAGTCAATTAAAAAAAAGGTGAGAAAGCCGGGATGACAATTTTTATATAGCTTTATATACAATGTATTTAACTATAATAATAATTCTCACCTCGATCTCCATTCCCCTTCATTCCCATGTTGAGAAATGGTGTGTGAAAAATAAAATAAATGTGAGAATCATAAGGTACAGTTGGTGGGTAATCTTTCGAACTTCAAAGTTGAATGTTGACTAAACCTGGTTTTGAAAATTTCAAAAGAAGAGTAGTTTTATGATAATAATAATAACTATTCAAAGCAGTCCCGTATGATAAGTATTCGAAACAGTCCCGTATAATAATAAAAAATAAAAATCAATGGCTCCCTCTCGACTCGGCCCCATTGACTGGTATCATCGTAACTTAAGATGCACGCTTGCCGCGGTCGTGTGGGCAGTGCAATCACACACAAAAGTCTGTCTATTGTAACGAAAGAGATCCAAGCAATTGCACAGTCCATTGGGGAAGACTTCCTTCGTAATTAGGCGTTATACAAGTGTATCAGGTCGTTAGGTCATTAATTTCTTATAATATTAAAAAACGAAAGAGATCCAAGATTTGAAATTCGGAGTAAATATCTATTTTTTTTTAATAATAATGAGATCTTATATTAATTTAACAAATAGAATGATAAGCTTGGAATTTGATTTGTATGTAATTTTTTTTTTATATTATAATTTATGATTTAATAAAAAAATTATTTGTAAATTTTAAAAAAAATCCTTTTTTTTAGAAATTGTAAATTTAAAAGTTTCTAATTTTTTTTATAAATATTTAGTAGTCAAATATTATTATATGAATCAATAAAATATAATTTATTAAAATTATATTATAATCATTTTAAAAATATTAATATATCTGATTTTGAAATTGATTCATGTATGAAAACAAATATAAGAAAAGTGATCTATCTTCAAAATACAATATTCTAGAGTTTTGGAATAGATTTTATTCTAATTTATGAAACTCTTTAGGAATTTTGTTATTATAATTGTAACATTAAATTTATTATTGTTTATTTTTATTTCATCTATAAATATAGATAATTTTATGGGGATAAGTTGGATAGTCCGTTGTCTCTGTTTTTTTTTGACATATGTGTTCGTTGCTACAACATAGTATTTTTTGGACCTCTGTGTTATCTGGAACCTTGTTGTTTCATGTTAATTTTTAATTTAAAATGACATATTTATAATGTGTGTGTGCGCGTGCGCGCACATTGATGCCCTTATGAGATGAGATGGCTTTCTAGAATTTTTTTTCGGCTTGATTTAACTTGCATTTTAAGGTGTGACTTTTTTCCCCCCATTTTTTTTTGTAAAATTAGTCTCGACTAGTAAACGTGCACTTTTCTATAAAAAATACAAACCATCTCTATTATGATTTTTACTCCAAAAAATTATTACACATTGTGACTCATTTCATTTATCTTCATTACAAATTTCATTTCAATTTAATAATAATTATAAATTTTGAAACAAAACTTCAAAGATCTTGACATAGATCAATCCCCCATATAAGATAATTGTTAATTTTTTATTGCATTATTTTTTTGTTTAACCATTTCTTTTTATATATTGTAAATTAGCAAATGATTGTTATTTGGAACTCTTTTTTTAATCTATAGTTATATTCAAGATATTTGTAGCAGTCTATTTATCTATAGTGTTTAATTTTGAAAACTTAATAAATCTTAGCCTTATAAAAAGAGATAAATACCTAAATGTGGGCCTGAAATTTGAATTTCAGATGAAATAATGGGAAAATTTTTCGTGGAGTTGATTTTGTTGTAATTGGGTTGCTACATGATTGCATAGATTAGTACATGCAATGTGAATGTCTCATCACCATGATGTATTTTTAATTTCAACCACTTTGGTTAAGAAATATATAAGTAATTTTGAAAAATGTTTTCCACTATTTTCAAAGGTCGACGACAATAGCACCTTGTCATGCTTATGATTAATTTATAGATGGACATTTGATATCATAGATTTTATGGGAAAAGAATGCAAAAAAAAATCAAAATTTACATGAAAAAAATGTGAAACAATTTCTCATTACAAAACTAGCAATCGCATGTGGCGAGTGCAATGTGAATGCTGAAAGGTATGTACCTTTCAAATGGGAGGGGTTATGGTAAGTACTTGCACAAATATTATGGAATATAATTATTTTAGGAGAAAAAACTGTTCTGGTGATACTTGTTTGAGATGGTGGTTGAATTGGAGATAGTTAGTGTTGTAGGTGAAACACACAAAGATGTAATGGTTAAAAATGTTTTGAAATTGAAAGTGGAAGAGTGGGATTAAAGATGAATAATTATAACAAAATGTTGTATATGTCAATTTGAAGGTTGTTAGTGAATGAGACATTTATGTTTGACAAAGCTTGTATAATAAGTACAAGCTTGTATTTAACAATTATATTTTCATTAAAAGAAGCATATATTTTCTACCCCTTGAAAGGCTTAGTCGATTTGGGTACAGGTAGTAGTGAATACAAAATTAGGAGTGGTTGAGGGTAGCAAAGTAAAGTCTTGCATTTCTGATGGGTTGATTTAGTTAAGTGAAATCAGTCCTGACTCCTAATCTCTCCTTGTTCCAAGTGAAGGGATCCTCCACCATTTTTTTTAGTACCGTTCAAATGAAAAAAGTATGGTGCAATTAAAATATTTGCAAGTGAGGAAACTCTAGATAAAACTGTGAATTTTAGAACTTTTCTTTTAGTGTTCCTAATATTAACAGTTGCTTTATGCAAAGTAAGTCCATGTGACTTGTGGATAGTTAAGACTCGAGCCATTTTTATTGCCAATTGTTTTTTATTCCCCCTTGAAATAGGTGGCACTGGAATATGTAACAAGTTGGAGGGATCTAAACATGGGCCATTGTATCTATTAAATTTGATAACAAAAAATAAGGTAATGTTAGTGGTGGCATTGACGGGCCGTAAACAATGTCGATTGTTGTCCATGTTACACCATTTATTAAGGGCAGATGTCAACCCATAAATTAGCAATAAGCATGACATTTTGTTGTTTACATAGAAGAACTTTGTGTTGCAACTAATCATCGGGTAAGTGCAGCAAGTTGGTGGAGAATTAAGTGGATATAAAAACCCTGAAATTTAGGTGCCGCGATTGCGGTTTTTTAAACTGCGCTCGCAAAATTGTTTTTTATAGGTTTGGTGATTTTCGAACCTAAAACCGCGATAGCGGTCCTCTGAGATAAAGAACAGACCCGCGACTCCTCATTTCCCCCCCTTTTTTCCTTTCGAACTGCGATTTATCCTAGACCTTTGGCACTCGCACTTTGAATACCCCCTAAAAATTGCTTTTTAGACTTCTGGATTGCGATAGTTTCAACCATGCCGCCAAGACAAAGAGGTAAGCCCTCGATTTTGATCAATTTTTTTGCATTTTAGGTTATTTTTTGTGATTTTCATGGGTTTTTCAATTTTTTGTTTATGTATACAATTTTTTTATTTTGTCAGTTACTCTTCAAGCTCGTAATCCTACAAACCATTGAAATATTCCTCAAAACCCTCCAAATATTCCTCAAAACCCTCCAAACAATCCTCAAAACCCTTTAAACATTCTCCTTCTTCCAAACATAGATCTGCGTATCCTGTGGCTCCTTCTGTCCCCACAAGAACTAGTAGGAACACAAGCTGATATCGTTGGAAGAATCTGACAAAATAAAATTTTCATTGAGAACCTTATTCAGACTATAAGACAAAATCATGCCACAAATCCATCTCCGCATGACTTTAGCCAACACATTGCAAACATTGATTGGCGAAGTCAACTACGCAACCAACCAAATAGACAGATGGAATACCTTTAGAGGTGATTGTAGGTGGTGGTATGCAGAATAAATTATCCCATGCGGCCGTAAAAGACAAAAAAAATGGAAAAGACCGCATTTGTGCATTATTTACTAACCCGAGAACCAATGACTCCCCACAGCTACTTGCAAATAGTTCCCAATCCATTGGTACCATGATGACCGAATCAAGAACAATTTTTTGCGACCGATGGTGGATGGTTTTCGATTATCCACCATGCAACAACAATGAGGTTCCTCTCTATTGTTTTTAGAAATTATATTGCGAGTTCGTGCTTAATGAGGTCCCAAATTATTTTGACTTTTTTGAGTTTTATGGGCGAGGAGGTGGCTCTTCACAGAGTAGACCTGGTGCATGCGTAGGTCAACCAAGGATCCCCCATGCCCCAAAACCCCCACTACCTTCAGTTATCCCTCCTATAATGAAGGAGGTTGTGGAGATTGACACACTACATGCATTGAGGGAGCTCATTGACACTCTGACCCAACATAGTGACCAGATTACATCAGGTGATGTTGGTGGAGGTGTCAGTTCTAGCGCACCACACCACTGTGGATCATGTGGTGCCGTATGCACTGCGAGGAGAGACATCATTTACTGGATCACATGATTTATTTTCTCTAGATGAGATGATGGTGGATGTTTTTGGAACTGGTGCAAATGATCTTGGTCTTTCATAGGTAAATGTCAAATAAATATTTAATATATATATATAATATATATATAGACAATAGTTTAATTCATGTTTGAGATTTTAATATATATGTATTTGATTGTACGTCATGTACATACATGTAAAAACTAATTTTTTATTTTATTTTAAATAGAAAGAGCCGGTGAAGGAAACATCCGGCGTCGACATGCTAGCTACTATAGCTGGGCGTGTTACAAACATAAGTTTCAAGTTGTACTTACATTTCAAATTTCATTTGATTGCACTTTTATTATTATAATGTTTCACGTGTACATGTACATATTAATATATGTTTGTCTTTTATACGTAGGAGCATGGTGGGTCATCATCTGCTCTGGGAATTGAGGCTACTGGCATGCCTCACGTGACTTTTACGTAGGTTAGTTTCTCTTTACACTTTGTTTCTAATTGTGGAAGTTCATGTGGATTATTCTTTAGGTCTGTTATGTGGTAGTCATGTAGATTAATATTGATTTGTACATGTTTTTTGTATAGATTATGACTGCCAGAGAGATTCCTCCATATATGTAGACTGTGGAGGCTATTATAGATACTGCCATAACATCTGCAGATCCACTAACTGAGGTACAATTTTTCAAATTTGTTAAATTTTGGAGGAATTATTTCTTATTACTTAAATCTACAATATCAAAATGTTGTACATGAAATATTTAATTTGAAATTTAATTATTTATATGTAGCTTACCCCTCGTGAGTCTACTTGTTGTCCATGCGACGCGTCAATGACAAATTGATAAGGATCATGACATTGCGGTAAGATTTCACATGCATTTTAACTAAATTCTAAGTTTTTAAATTTTGAATGTATTTTAAAAAATTGGGTGTTAAAAAATTGTTGTTTATGAATGTGAAGGTTAGGTTGTAGGCATGCTAAGAGACGCCTAGGACCACTCAGGGATGAAATCCATAGTGGCATCTCCCTCCACTACATCCCCAGGTCGTGGACATGCTACTTCTAGCAGGGCAAAGAGAGGGAAGATGTTTCATGATTAGATTCATAGGACCTGGATGTACATAGATATATATATGGGCCATCTAGTCCTAGTTCATGATTCTTCATATAGTCCATTGTATATATAGCCTTATGTGACCGCATGTGGTCCTATATGTATGACAACACTTAGTTCAAGATGTACACATGTTATGAACTTATATTTTCAGAGACACATGTGTCCAACACACTTAGTTTGATACATTATATATCCATGTGTTGGTTTTCATAACGATATTACTTCTATGTTTGATTCGATTTCATTGCACATGATATACTTCTATGTATGTTTTCATAACCATATATTAGTTCTATATGTATGTTTGATTTAAAATTAAAAAACCATGTCCCGAGCACTACATGGTACAATTGTTAAGAAAACCTATTCCATTAAGAAAAACCTATGATAACCATGCTAGGTGAACTACAAAAGGGCAATACGTAATTAATTTTTTCACAGTAATTACGTAGGGTGTATGTGTAACTCTAATTATTTTCCTGCCTCCTAACAATGTGCACATCTTTGAAAGAATGGTTGTGAGGGAATTTCTATAACTAACATTTTTTCTTTTAAAGCTAACACTCATTTGTTGCATATCAACTAATGCGACCATTGTTAGAAATAAGGGAGGTAGAGTTCATCTTGAACTATATGAATACAACATTACTATGGTGCAACATTGCATGGTACAATTGTTAAGAAATTAATAGAAGCATTTACATTGTTTTAGAGATTATCCCATTAATAGGGCTTATCCCATTGATCAATAGATACACCTTATCTCTTTATAATTTGGTGATATGCCAATCAACTAAGAAGTTACACATGGTTTGATTATCGTAAGTAGATTCACTTCCCTATTAAGCCCTATATGTTTTTGTATTTAAGCACACACTTTGAAAACCCCATTTTTTGTATACCCTAGAATCCTTCTAGTCCAAAATACACATTTTTTTGTGAGGGAGTTTGTCAATTAATTCACATCCTTACCATTCCAAGGTATTTGAAAAAAATTTCAAGGTTCTTTAATGAATTTTAAAACAATATATCAAGGAATTTGTGAACATTCTTTACATATTCATTTAGGATGTTTGTACATATGTTACGATATATCAATCTAGATAAGAACACATAAATATGTACATGTAATATATATTGTCAAATAATTCACATCCTTGCATTTTAAAGATGATACACTAACAATTTTTTAGACATTTCAAATGCTAACAGGTATCCTTGTCATATTTATTTGAAACCCTAACATCTAATAAAAATATATTTGTTTAACATTTAATTTTGAAACTAAGATATAACAATCGACATATATCATATATGATGTTATATGTTATATAATGGTAAATTGAAGGTTCTTAACTTAGTTGGCAAAAGATATGCAAAAGATATACTTAACAAGTTCTATTGTGTATTAACATGCTTAAAAAGAGTTCATTTAACAATCATTAGAGTATTTAAATGGTAATGTTTTAATATTTTTGAAATCTCATTGATGCTAGCTGAGTAGCACGAGACGTCATGCCCCAGGACGTCTGTGGTCCAACAAACTATCACAACCAATGCATTCAATAGGGGGTATATGCCTTCAGGTGCTATGGTGGGCTCTACGGAGGGTTGGATTAGAGTTAGACCACCTGATCTGGAGCCTTCCTGGCATTCCTTGAGCCTTCGTGGCATAAATGTTTACAAACTGCCTTTTTAGGTAGTCCTAAGAAATGAACGGAGGTGAGTAGTGAGAAGTCATGCCTCGAGATGTCATGGCACCGAAACCACTGTTCTGAACACATCTGAGGTGGCTAGGTGAATGCTAGAGGAGGCATCATTTTAGTGCGCAACAACGTCATGTTGCTTCCCGGCTACTTCGTTCAGGCGTAGTCCCTTAAGAGCCCTGAGACCAAAAAATCATTCAACTTCATCGGGTGACTACACAGACTCTGTGACACCTAGATACATCTCGTTTAATCCTACACCTCGGTGTAGGGAACCTATAAAATATCATGTCTTGGTTTTTTCCTTCTCTAATCGGTGCTCTCGCTGCCCTATTGTTTGCAAATGCGCGGAATAGTGCAGTTTGAGCCAGTGTACGGCTGTCAAACGCTATATTTTACAAACGGTGGGTCATGGCACCAAACAGTCTACGCCAAAATGTCCAAGTGGCTAGGTGAACGCTAGAGGAGGTGTCATTTTGGTGCGTGGACAATGTCGTTGCTTCTAGCTACTTCATTCAGACGCGTAGTCCCTTAAAAGCCCTGAGACCAAAAAATCGTTCAAGTTCAACGAGTGACTACTCATAACTCTATGGCACCTAGAGATGTCTCGTCTAATCCTACACCTCGGTGTAGGGACCCTTTACAATAGCCTGTCTTGGTTTTTTCCTTATCCAATCGGTGCTCTCGCTACCCTATTGTTTGTAAACGCGCAAAATAGTGCAGTTTGAGCCAGTGTAAGGTTGTCAAACACTATATTTTGCAAACGGTGGGTCGTGGCACCAAACCGACTGTGCCAACATGTCTCGGGTGTCCAGGTGAATACTAGAGGAGGTGTCATTTCTGGTGTGTGACAAATTTGTTGCTTCTGGGCTACCTCGTTCAGGCGTAGTCCCTTAAGAGCCCTGAGACCAAAAAATCGTTCAACTTCAACAGGTGACTGCGCAGACTCCATGACACCTAGAGATGTCTCGTCTGATACTACACCCTAATGTAGGGACCCTCTAAAATATCATGTCTCTATTTTTTCCTTCTCCAATCAGTTTCTCTCGTTGCCCTATTGTTTGCAAATGCGTGAAATAATGTAGTTTGAGCCAATGTAAGGTTGTCAAACGCTATATTTTACAAATGGTGGGTTGTGGCACCGAACCAACTGCACCGAAACATCCAGGTGTCTAGGTGAATGCTAGAAGAGGCATCAATTTAGTGCGTAACAATGTCGTGGCTTCCATGCTACTTCATTCGGGCGTAGCCCCTTAAGATCCCGGAGACAAAAAAATCATTCAACTTCGACGAGTGACTACACAGAATCTGTGGCACCTAGAGACATCTCATCTAATCCTATACCTCGGTTTAGGGACCCTCTACAATATCTTGCCTACATTTGTTTTTTCCTTCTTTAATTGGTGCTCTCGTTGCCCTATTGTTTGTAAACGTATGAAATAGTGCAGTTTGAGCCAGTGTAAGGCTTTCAAATGCTATATTTTTCAAACAGTGAGTCATGGCACCAAACCAACTATGCTGACATGATCTGAGTTGCTGAATGCTAGATGAGGTGTTTCGAAGTGCATGACAACATCTTTTCCGGGCTGACTTAGTGGGCGTAGTCCCTATATTGAACTTGACAGGTGAATGAGCCATCTTTTCTGATCCTACCTCTAGAGGAGGTGAGCCAACGTTGGGTCGTGGCACCAAGACCGACGTGTGCACGACAACGTCGTTGCTTCCGGGCTACTTGCTTCCAGGATTTGGGCGTAGTCCCTTAAGAACCATAAGACTCAAAAAAGTCGTTCAACCTTCTCGGGTGACTATCCGCACTCTGCTGGTTTTTAAATGCGTCAAATAGTGTAGTTTGAGTCAGTAGTAAGACTATATTTTCTGATCCTGGGTTGTGGCACAAATATGCCAAAACATCTAGGTGAATTAGAGGAGGTTTTTTTTTTGGTGCGTGACAACGTCTTACTTTCTGGGCTACTTCGTTCGGTCGTAGTCTCTTAATGCCCTGAGACCAAAAAATTTTGACGGATGACTAATCTGTGGCACGTAGAGACGTCTCTTCTAATCCTACACCTCTAGCATAAGAGACCCTCTACAATAGTTTGAGGTGCTCTCGCTGCCCTATTATTTGTAAACGCGTAAAATAGTGTAGTTTGTGCCAAAAGGTTGTCAAACACTATATTTTACAAACAGTGGGTCGTGGCACCAAACCGACTGTGCCGACAACGTTGTTTCCGGGTTTCTTCGTGACCGCCAGGAGCCCTGAATGCATAGAGGAGGTCCTTTTGTTTTTGGGCGTTGTCCTTGTGTGAAAATGTCAACTTGCTTCCAGGTGCATACTGTCACCACGACAAGGCTGTCGAGGTGGATCATGGCACCAAAACAATCTACACTTCATGTAGGCTAGGTGACCCTAGAGGAATATCATTTTGGTGCACGACAATGTCGTTTTGTTCTCTGCTTTGTTCGATTTTCCTTAAGAGCCCTGAGATTGTAACTTCGACAGGATGACTACTCAGATTCTATGGCACCTAGAGAAGTCTCTTCTAATGCCTATTGTCGTATCTTTGCAAACGCGTGAGCAGTTTGAGCCAGTGGGACCCTCTACAATATCATTTTGGCTCATGAATGCTAGAGGAGGTGTCCTTTTGGTGCCAATCAGTTTGCTTCTGGGCTACTTCGTATTGGGCATAGTCCCTTAAGAGCCCTGCGACTAAAAAATCGTTCAACTTTGACGGGTGACTACGACGGACTTGTGGAACCTAAAGACATCTCGTCTGTCCTACACCTTAATGAAGGGACTCTCACAATAGCTATATTTTTTCGTTCTCAATTAGTGCCCTCCCTACCATTTTGTTTGCAAATGCATGAAATAGTGCAGTTTGAGACTAGTATAAGGTTCAAATATATATTATCAAATGGTGGATCATGGCACCAACATTGTGCCAAAACATCTAGGTGGCTAGGTGAATGCTAGAGGAGGTGTTTTTTTTGTGCATGACAATGTCGTTACTTCTGGGCTACTTCGTTCGGGCGTAGTCCCTTAAGAGCCCCGAGACCAAAAAATTGGTCAACTTTGACGGGGGTGACTACTTGGACTCTGTGGCACCTAGAGACATCTCGTATGATCCTACACCTTAGCATAGAGACCCTCTACAATAGCTTGTATCAGTATTTTCCTTCTCAAATCGGTGCTCTTCGCTGCCCTATTGTTTGCAAACATGTGAAATAGTGTAGTTTGAGCCAGTGTAAGGTTGTCAAACACTATATTTTGCAAACGGTGGGTCATGGCACTAAACCAACTACGTCAACATGTCTGGGTGGCCAGGTGAATGCTAGAGGAGGTGTCATTTTTTTGGTGTGCAACAACGTCATTGCTTCCGGGCTACTTCGTTTGACCGTAGTCCCTTAAGAGCCCTGAGACCAAAAAATCGTTCAACTTCGACGGATGACTACGTGGACTCCTTTGGCACCTAGAGACCTCTCATCTAATCCTACACCTTGGTGTAGGGACCCTCTACAATATTCTGCATTTGTTTTTTCCTTCTCTAATCGGTGCTCTTGCTGCCCTATTATTTGCAAACGCGTGAAATAGTGTAGTTTGAGCCAGTGTAAGGCTGTCAAACACTATATTTTACAAATGGTGGATCATGGCACCAAAACAACTATACTGACATGTCCAAAAGGCTAGGTGAACGCTAGAGGAGGTGTCATTTTGGTGCACGACAATGTCGTTGCTTCAGGGCTACTTCGTTCGGGTGTAGTCCCTTAAGAGCCCTGAGACCAAAAAATCGTTTAAACTTCGACGGATGACTACTCGGACTCCGTGGCACCTAGATATATCCCGTCTCATCCTACACCTTGGCATAGGGACCCTATATAATATCTTGCCTCTATTTTTTCCTTCTCCAATCGGTGCTCTCATTGTCTATTGTTTGCAAACGCGTGAAATAGTGCAGTTTGAGCCAGTGTAAGGCTGTCAAATGCTATATTTTGCAAACATGTGGGTCATGGCACCAAACTGACTGTGAAGACATTTTTGGGTGGCTAGGTGAATTCTATAGGAGGTGTCGTTTTGGTGTGCAACAATGTCATTACTTCTGGGCTTCTTCGTTCGGGCGTAGTCCCTTAAGAGCCCTGAGACCAAAAAATCATTCAACTTTGACGGGTGACTACACGGACTCTGTGACACCTAGAGATGTCTCATCCAATCCTACACCTTGGTGTAGGGACCCTCTACAATATACTATCTCTGTTTTTTCCTTCTCCAATCGGTGCTCTCGCTACCCCTATTGTTTGTAAACGCATGAAATAGTGCAGTTTGAGCCAGTGTAAGGTTGTCAAACACTATATTTTACAAACGAGTGGGTTATGGCACCAACACTGATTGTGCCCACACATCTAGGTGGCTAGGTGAATGCTAGAGGAGGCATCATTTTGGTGCATGACAATGTCGTTGCTTCTGGGCTACTTCGTGCGGGCGTAGTCCCTTAAGAGCCCTGAGACCAAAAAATTGTTCAACTTCGACGGGTGACTACTCGGACTACATGGCACCTAGAGATGTCTCGTATGATCCTACACCTCGGTGTAGGGACCCTCTACAATAGCCTGTCATATATTTTTTCCTTCTCCAATTGTGTGCTCTCGCTATGACCTATTGTTTGCAAACGCATGAAATAGTGTAGTTTGAGCTAGTATAAGGTTTTCAAACACTATATTTTGCAAACTATGGCACGATGTCACTGAAATGACTTTTGACACCAAAGATATCTAGTATGGCTAAACACTTGCGGAGGCATTTCACTTTGGTGCATGACAATTTTGTTGCTTCTGGGATACTTTGTTTGGGCATAGTCCCTTTAGAGCCCTGAGACAAAAAAATTATTCAACTTTGACAGGTTGACAACTGCAGACTCCATTACACCTAGAGATGTCATGTTTGATCCTACACCTTAGATGTAGGGACCCTCTACAATATCTTATCTCAGTATTTTTCTTCTCCAATAAGGATTGTTTGTAAACGCATGAAATAGTGTATTTTGAGCCAGTGTAAGGATAAAAATGTTTTTACAAGTGGTGGGTCGTTCACTGAACTAACTTTGCTACATTTGTTCACTCAGAGGAGGCATGTTTTGGTCCCTTAAGAACCCTAAGACCAAAAAAAATTTCAACTTCGATGGGTGACTACTTGAACTCCGTGTCACCTAGAGATGTCTCATCTGATCCTATAGCTTGGTGTAGGGACCCTCTACAATAGCATGCCTCTATTTTTTCACTTCTCCAATTGGTGCTCTCGCTTCCCTATTGTTTATTTCAAATACGCACGAAATAGTGTAGTTTAAGGCACAGTGTAAGGCTGTCAAATGCTATATGAAATTACAAATGGTTGATCGTGGCACCAAATTAATATATACCAAAGACATGTTTGGGTGGCCAAGTGAATGCTACAGGAACCCTGTATGTTTTGGTGCACAACAAACGTCATTGCTTTCGATTGGCTACTTTGTTCGGGTACTAGTCCCTTAAGAGTCTGTGAGACCAAAAAATCGTTTAAACTTCGACAAGTGACTACTCCAGAGACTCTTGGCACCTAGAGACTACTTCATCTGATCCTACACCTTGGTGTAGGGACTCTCTACAATATTCTATATCATTATTTTCCTTATCCAATCAGTCCTCTCACTGCCCTATTGTTTGCAAATGTAGCGAAATAGTGTAGTTTGAGCCAGTGTAAGGCTGTCAAATGCTATATTTTGCAAACGGTGGGTCGTGACACAAAACCTACTATGAAACATGAAATCTGGGTGGCTAGGTGAATGCTAAAGGAGGCATCACTTTCAAGTGGCGATAACTTAATTACTTCCGGGCTACTTCGTTTAGGCGTAGTCCCTTAAGAGCCTTGAGACCAAAAAATCGTTCAAACTTTGACAGGTGACTACTCGGACTCTGTGACACCTAGAGATGTCCTCATCTGATCCTACACCTTGGTGTAGGGACCCTCTACAATATCCTGGTCTCAATTTTTTCCTTCTCCAATCAGTGCTCTCACTGCCCTATTATTTGCAAACACGTGAAATAGTGCAGTTTGAGCCAGTGTAAGGCTGTCAAATGCTATATTTTGCAAACGGTGGGTTGTGGCACTGAAAACTGTGCACTAAACATCTGGGTGGCTAGGTGAATTCTAAAGGAGGCATCATTTTGGTGTGCAACAACTTCATTGCTTCCGGGCTACCTTGTTCAGGCATAGTCCCTTAAGAGCCCTGAGACCAAAAAATCGTTCAACTTTGACGGGTGACTACGCGGACTCTGTGACACCTAGAGATGTCTCTTCCAATCCTACACCTTATTGTAAGGACCCTCTACAATATCTTGTAAAATAATTTTTTCCTTCTCTAATCGGTTCTCTCACTGCCCTATTGTTTGAAAACACGTGAAATAGTGAGTTTGAGCCACTGTAAGGCTGTCAAACGCTATATTTTTCAAACGGTGTGTCGTGGCACCAAACCGAACTGCGCCGACATGTCTGGGTGTCTAGGTGAATGCTAAGGAGGTGTCAGTTTCGTTGTATGACAAAGTCGTTGCTTCCGTGCTACTTCGTTCGGGCGTAGTCCCTTAAGAGCCCTGAGACCAAAAAATTGTTCAACTTCGACGGTGACTACGCGGACTTCTGTGGCACCTAGAGATGTCTTGTCTGAATCCTACACCTCAGTGTAGGGACCCTCTACAATATCCTGCCTCAGTTTTTTCCTTCTCCAATCGGTGCTAACTGACTGCCCTATTGTTTGTTTTAACGTGTGAAATAGTGTAGTTTGAGCCAATGTAAGGTTGTCAAACGCTATATTTTGCAAACGATGAAAGTCAATGGCACCAAACCGACTGCAGACATGTCTGAGTGTGCCAAGTGAATGCTAGAGGAGGTGTTTGAAGTTTCGGTGTACGACAACGTCGTTGCTTTCAGTCTACTTCGTTGCAGGCGTAGTCCCTTAAGAACCCTGAGACCGAAAAAATCGATCAACTTCGACGGGTGACGCATACTTCTGACTCCGATGGCACCTAGATGAATATCTCCCATCTGATCCTACGACCTCAGGCTTCATGGACCCTTTACAATAGCCTGCCTCTAGTTTTTTCACTCCAATCGGTGCTCTTGTCTGGCCCTATTGTTTGCAAACGCACATGAAATAGTGTAGTTTGAAGCAAGTGTAAGGCTGTCAAACTATATTTTGGGTGGGTCATGCGCACCGAACGTAACTGTGTCATGCATAAAGGTATGGTCCCGTGTAAACACTATGGGAGGCATCGATTTCTGTTATCTAAGCTTTAGTATGCTTCTGGGTTACCTCCTCCGGAGCCAAGAACCCCCTCCATAGGTACATAAATTGTTGTTAATTGCTTCTCTTTTCTTGTAAAACAATGAAAGCTTCTCTTAGCTTCGAGAATTTACAATTCTCTACTAACAGTGCCAACCACGTGAAGGTGGAAGCTTTTTTAGCACCACTAACTTGCACATAAAAGTGTTAGTCAAAGAAATTTAAGTTTCAAATTAAAACCATACTAGATATATACAAAATATACAAATTTAATAAAATATATGAACTTAAATCTATCTAACTAACAAATTTATATATACCAAAGAAATTATATATATACCAAACATGAGCTTTGTAAATTCATTCCAATGAACCATCAAGATCGGATCTACTCTGAATAGCAGACATGATTGCTTCATGATCTGACTCTCGAACCTTCTAAAGAATCTTGTTATTAGGCCTTTCTCGATATCTATACAACTGAATATTTGTCACTAGAACTAGATGTGAATATAAGAGTATTTTCCTATGTGTCTCAAAGTCTTCAAACACCGAAACAAAGGAGTTTTTTAATGGATACTATCGAAGCCAAGTTCCAATAACTACCACTGACCTTGTAGGGTACTCAATTTCTTCACCATCTATAATAGGTGAAGTCAACTTATTTCTTTCCTTGATGCAATGACATCAGAAATAGTCTATTCCTTCTTCATTGTCTTCTGTCGCAATAACTGCAAACACATGTCCTACAAAAAAAACAAAGGTTTCAACTCAAATTTAAATTATATATTAAAATTTCAATGGACATACCTCAATACATAAATTGTAAATAACCATAAATACCTTGTCGCACCAAAATCAATTTTTTTTCAAAGTCCTTGGATGTTGCAACTTCATCTGTAGAAACAAGTTTTAATGCTTGTGGAGGTTGATAACTAGGAAGTGGAGTTAGAGGCCTACAAATCCATCCATCCACTCATTCTTGTGAATCACACTCAACAATGACAAATTCAATACAAGATGCACAAAACATGTCAAATTTCTTGTCCATGAGGCCCATGACGTAGCATCTGAGCTACAAAATGAGTGCATATCATAGGACCTAGTGAGTGTCATACAATCCTCATAGTTCGCAGTTTGTTGTTCCTCTATCAACCAAAAATATCTGTGAACTGTGGAATTTTCTTGAGAACCTCGGGCCATGTTGTTAATACACCATTCCACTATGCTCTTTGCATCTTTCAATTTAGCACCATCTTTGTACTTCAACTCTTCTCTTGCAAGAGCTCTTTTCACACATGCCCCTACACCGTCATGCTCTCCTTTTCCATGTCTAGCCTCAGTGAAACTCCAAATATGTTACATACCCATCTTGATGTGCATCCTTCTCATCCAATAAAACATTTGTGCATTCTTAAACTAAATACGTGTAATTATCTGTCCATATATAATGTTGTTTAAAGTGGATGTCCCTATTAGACAAGTTTCCATAAAATAACTGAAAACACCCTTGCACAAATTTAGTAGAATGAGTATGATCATCACTAATATAAAAGTGGTACTCTCTTAAAAAAAAATGATCATTCTTTGTACTATCAGGAGAATGTATAAATGCTATATGCACAAAAATGGTAACTTGCACTGAGTTGTAATATTACGATTGAACCTCCATTTGTGGTTGCAATGTGTAATTCTCTACAAAATCAACCACTGAAACAATAGTACCAATAGGAAATGTGTCCTTACATATCTTGAACTGTTCATCCAACCATCGAGCTTTGTGTGTATGCCTAGCATACTCATAAACAATTTTATCCTTAAATTTTATCATAAATTGAAAAAACAGGCATATGTTCTGTAACTAGCTCACACCGTTTAGACTCTTTTCCATCTTTCAACTGGTATGCAACTGATTTATATTTATCAAACTCAACTAAATTATGTCCTATTTTACCTTCAATTTGTTCATGGATGCAACTTTCCAATTTAGGTAATCTGCCGCATGTACCACAACTACCATCTAAACAATCTTGACTATAAAAAAATTGTCCAACTTCTTTTTCACAAAATATTGTAGGAATGAAATCCCCAAAAGATATTGGTGGAACTTGAACACCACATTCCGATAACATAGTTTCAAAATGAAAATTAGAATGAATACGTAAAAATTTAGCATAATGCATCACAAATTCAACATGTTGCCTACAACAAAAAGTGGTGCGAGTGTGATTGATTTTCACATAGAATGGTTTCAATATTTCAAAAAAATGTTGACTAATTTTAATTTCAAGATGCTCTTATTCAAACTTACGAAAAAATTGAGTTTGAGTCATATCTAAGAAATGCTTTGGATGTGGTTCGCAATTAGTAGAACCAACTCTCTGTTTTACAACATCTCTTATATTAGGTGAAAATCTAGTGTTATCATGCCAAAATTGAATAACAACTTCTCTTATAACATCAAAATTATCTTTGTCCTTACGCGGTGCTCTAGTAGAAAATGCCTAAAAATTGGTGTTATTGAGTGATTGAAGGATATTACGTCTTTCAATTGATTTCATTAGATGTTTTTCGATTAACTTGCAACATTCGACTTGTTTGCGTAATCAAACGTTGTTTTTTTATTGATTCACTTACAACACTAGTAGCAAGTACATGCCACACAATATTACTATCCCTAGTGCATCTCTTGACACCAACAATGTGATATGCATCATGAAGGTTTTCAATAATTGTAGAGGTTTGACCATTTATATTAGATGTTTTCAATCCTAAGGTGTTTAATGTAGGTCTTATTTTAATCAATTTCATAAAACTAACCAACAACTAACATCTTTGGGAATCATTTAAAATTTCAAAATGATTATCCCAAATTTCAGTGGCTTTTCTTCTAATTTTCCATTCAGAAATGTTTGTCAGACATTGGTTTCAAAATGTTTTCATCAATTTCAATAAAATAATTAGGTTTCTTACGGAAAATCCTAGGAGGTGTTTTTGTCAAATCTCGATTGTCTACAGTTTCAACCTGAATTTCCTTATTCACATTTTCATTGTCTCCTTAAATTTCAACATTTGCTACATCACGAGTATTTAATTCTTCTTCAACATTGTCAGTAAAAACATCTTCATCATGAGTATTTAATTCAACTTCAACATTGATAGTAGAAACATTACCTGGTTTCTCATTGCTTACAATAGTAGGGGTTGAAGATGAACCTCTTCTTGATTCACGAAGATTCTGCATTTGCTCAACATTTTGAAATCTATTTTCCTCTAATTCGTTTGGTGTTTTTTTTACTTAATGACTTCCTTTTTTGACTTTTTTTCTTGTCTCCCATGATGTTTTTCTTCCGGTGATAAGAAAAACATGCAGAAAACAACAAGAATTTTGTTGTAATTCGTATGGTAAAGTCAAATAGTAAAAATCACATGGTAATTAGAAAATTGGGATGTGTGTAAATATGATTTAACAACCACAATCGTACTTTACAAACTGCACTCGTGGTTTATAAAGTGTGATCATGGTTCTTGTTATAAAATCCGCGATCGTGGTTTATAAACTGTGATCGCGGGTCTATCTATATCATCAAATCTTACCCTAAGGCTAAGGGAAATCTTTGTTTTTCCCCAACCAAAGCTATGAAAGGTCATTATGAAGTGTAAAAGGTCAAAAAAATTCAAATTTTCTCTTCCATAGACTTGAACCATGCTGAAAAACTGAAAACATTTCACAAAAATGGTGTCATCATGTAGGGGAGACTACTAGCTTCGCAAAAATATTGATTTTAAAGTGAATAGAATAAGATAAATACCATTTTATAATTTTTTACTAATAATAGGTCTTTAAGATATTTTTTCCCGTGAATTTTCATGTCTACATTTAAGACTGCAACTTTTTTTTTCGCTTATCAAAATGTGATAAAACTTATACCATCCCAAGCATGGAGAAATTCTATACATGTCAAAAAATATATATTTGATTTCGATATTTTTTGATATAGTTATGGTGGGGAAAACAGAAAGCGCTCCATTTTCTAAATATTTTTAGACCACTTTCACGGAAAAAATCATAAAAATAAATATTGCTCGAAAAACTACAAAATAAAATCCATCCCAAGATAGATAACTACATCTAACTTTTCACCAAATGAAAAAAATAACAATATTTGGTCATCCAAATTGCGGGAAAATGGACTATAATCTTATAGGTTTAAAAAAAAAAAACCCAAGTCATATAAATTTAAGTGTTTAATATAGCTAAACTTGTCTATTTTTTTTAAAAAATTAGTAGTTTAGAAACTAGATTCCGGATGCTATGATTCATATTTATATAATTTTTTCTAATTTTGAGTGTGCATATTGCTAATAATCCCTACAAGTTGAGATTTCGTTGTTTTTTGCAATATGATGTCCACTTATGACCCCTTTTTTGTCCACCAACTTGCTGCACTTACCCCATCACCAGGTTCTCCTGAACCAACTTGTCTATTACTTTGAGAAATGGATTGAGTGATTGCAATATACAATGCTTTCAACATTTGAAGGTTGTGAGAGTCTACCTAGTCATTTTCTACAAACAAATATGGTGCTGTAGACACCAAATTTGTGTCTTACGACACCCTATGCCCCGCATCTCATTTTGCAACCTAACCTCACCACCTAAACCTTGCACAATTATTTATTACTTACCTTATAATTAATAAATCCACATTTTCAAACCTGCCACCTCATTTCGCCACCTCATCATGACCTAGCCCTAACCCTAAACTAACCTAATTAATACCTATAACTTGGTCTACATCCACACCCATGACTAATTACCCATCACCCACACCAAAACCAACCTAATAATGACTTGACCAAGCCCACAACTAATCTCTCAAGAGAAAAGGAGGGAAAGTTGGCTATTTTACTAAAAATAGCCCACTTTGACTTAACCGACATCGGTTCCTACTCGACCGCCGTTGGTTACGTAACCGCCATCGGTTCCCTATAAATGACCTCCCCCAACCAAAAACAAAGGATCGGAATTCATTTGAAAAAAATCCGGAGATTCACTTGGTAGAGCAAAGACAAGTGAAGAAAAGAGAAGAGTTTGTAGAGAAAGACATCAAGTCCAAGACCGTTACTGAGTAACTAGAGCACAACAACACTCATCCAAGCATTGGGAGAGAAGATAGCTCATCTTTGATTGCCAGATCATCCCACCTGAGCCCTGCCTTCACCATCACAGTCCTTGGACTTGTATCTTCATCAGAAGCTAGTAAGTAGTGTCTTGTACGTTCTTTTAATAACATTTCTTGAACTTCTGAATCACAGTAATTATAAGTCTAATCCTAGATCTATTACCCGGTAACACCCTACATTTAACTATCATTCCTCTACCCTTACATTCCCCAAGAACATCCTCCATACTCTCTGAGTCTTCTCCATCACCCCATGGATTATCCCTAATCATTTACCAGCCTTGTAAACACCATAGACACCTTATAGCCAACCTTCATTAAAAGCCCCTAAATCACTGCCCCTACCGATATCGGTTATCAGCAACTGGTACCGGTGTCTAACCGTAGTCAGTTGTAAAGTGACCAGCATCGTTCACTGTGACTCAAACCAAAACCAGCCTTTCCTCTATTGCTTTTAACGAGATAATTAAATTGTAATTTTGCAATAACTTCTTTGTTAGAATTTGTGTTAATTCGTATTAAGAGGGGAACTGACCACCTTCGAAAGGAAGTCTAATATTTCCTGGGCCCAAGAAAGTTCCCTCATTTATTGTCTAACTAAAATCTGGTGGTCTTGTATTCTTACTTGTAGGTAGTCCTTCCTAGACAAAAAGGAGTTCTTCGCAATCGATCTGATCTCTCTTTACGGTACGCGCACACCCTTTCAACATTCAACAGGTATTCCTCCTAGCCCTAACCCTTATCTGTTTCTCAAGAGAATAAGAGGATAGAAGAAACTCTATTCCAGGAACAGAAACATTCTGTGCGAAACATTTTGGCACGCCCAGTGGGACCCATTTTGGGTTTCTTTCTTTCTTGCTTGCTTTCATATAGGGAGCACACTTGCTATTTTCTTCTTCTAAAATATTCACAAGATATTTTTTTATTTTGGTAAAATAATTTGTCTTGCTTTCACATCTTTGTATTAGTGAAAGTCATCTTTTTTGCTTCATTGAATATCATTTTCGATTTGGGTTTAAAACACGCGCATCACATTCTTGCTTGCTGTTTTCAATTCTAGTGAACGTAGATTAAGTAACAGGTTATACACATGGGGGTGATATCCATGGTATTGACAAGAAATTAATCTTACTTTCACTGCACAACACATGCCAAATCACATCATAATTAACACAACAGCTCAAACATCCCCCTTTTCTGTGGTATTCCTCCGCCCGATTGAGGTAACCTTATAAGCCAAAACAAACTTGACATTTCCCCTAGGTCTTTTGTTTAGGATTGACATCATCTTGCGTCTAAGGCATAAGCCCAAAATAATTAAAACTAATCCTAGGGTTAGTCTCTTGATTTGCTTGTGCATCTTGCTTGTTTTTAGTTCTGTTTCTCTGTCATACACTATTTCTGTGATCAGTTCAGAATAGTTTGGTAGGCATACTAAGCATTGTTAACCCCAAATCAGCAACTTCTTACAGCTTCTTACACTGGTACTATTCTACCGACAGCGGTTAACTTACCGACGTCGGCTATAGTCTGACCGACCTCGGTTATTAGACCGATATCAGTTACTGTCTTTCATAGTTCCCAAAACCAACAACCTACCAATTCCAACCTTTTGTGGCTGTTTCTGATCCTGATAGATTAAAACCCTGCTGTGTACTCTTGTCCATGGTTGTTATCACTTGGAAACAAGCCACAGCCATGGTTTCACATGCCTGTTCCGTGCCTTTGCCTGAATCACCCCCTTCACATCCTGTGGGGAATCCTACGGACACTAGTGAGGTTCCCAAAATCCCTGTAGGAGATAAGGAATTTGTGAAATTTTTGGATGCTAATCCTAGCGCTGTGCAGTACTATTTGTCTCATGCCCCTGACCGTACACCTGACGGTCAACTCCTTGTTGGTATGCCTATTAGTATAGCCGCTCACTTAGCTCCTTCCCCACCTAATAACTCCACCTTGCCTTCTTCGTCATTAGCCCCGTCTCCCAACTCAGTGGCTTCGGGGGTTCATACGGCATAGATTGGCTTTCCTTTGGTTAATATGGGGCCCAACATGTCAATACTGCCGACTGCTCCTACCTCGTCTCTCTCGCAGACTGCTCCTTTCATAACTTGTTCTCTGCCACCTATCCACACAAGCTTTCCTTCTCAAGCTCCGCCCACCTTTTCATTTCCACACATGTATCCAATGACTTCAACATCTTATATAGGACATCCCTATTCGGCCGCCTCAATATATTTGTCCTCAATACCTTATCAACATTTAACCCCACCATTGTCTAGTGGTGGCCCTTGGCCCAATCCTTCTCCTTTTACGACAACCGCACTATCATCTCATCCAACCACTGATTTAATCAAACAAATGATGGACAAGATGCAAAATCTGGAGGCTTCTGTTTCAGGAAGCTGTAGCACCCTAACATACGAGCAAGTCTGTCAGGAGCTTATTCATCCTTCTGTCCCCCTTCATTCATATCCTCCTCAATGGGAATTACCAAAATTTACTCGTTTTAATAGTAAGGAGCATCCTCAACAACACTTGTGATCATTTAGACATGCCTGCTATCTGATTGCTCATGACGATGCCTTACTACTCCGCACCTTTCCCATGTCCTTATCAGGACCGCCTTGGAGTGGTACAGTGCTTTAACCCAGCACTCAATATTCTCTTTTAACCAATTAGCCCAATCTTTCTTGGATCATTTCTCCATTAACATTGCCAAGAAAAGTATCTATCACCGACCTCTATGTCGTCCGACAATTTGAAGATGAATTTATCGCAGATTTCGTTGGACGATGGCGGGGCCTTATCAACCAACTTACTTATGCCTTGCCTCAGGGCGAACTTATCGAACTCTTTACGCTGGCCTGTGCTAAGCACATTTCTCCTACCCTCCAAATTCAAACTTTCCACACATTTGATGAGGCCTTTACTATGGCTCGAAAACTAGAGATTGGAGCCTTAGAGGAAGAGAAATTGCGGTTGCGCAACAAAAACCCTAATTTCTGAACCTAAGACACCACCAAAAAACCCAACACCACCAATTCTCACGCATCGACTGCTTCAAAATCAAAAGGAGCTATACACGCGGTGATGGTCAAATCCCAAGCACCATCTAATACCCCGCCAAAAACCACCTATAAGTATAAAGCCGAACCCATCAATTACACTCCCTTGGGAGAAACTTATGGTGTCATCTTAGAAAAATTGCTCAAAGCGGGAGCTATCACCTTACCTCTTGTTAAACCTCACTCTGGGTTTGATTCCACCCGTGCTATACCTTCTTGGTCTAAAGAAAATGACTTCTGTAACTTCCACCGCGTGAAGGGACATAGTCACGAAAACTGCAAGATGTTGGAAAACATAGTGCAGGAAATGGTTGATGCAGGGGATATAACCCTCGATAATCCTAACGCCCCTGCTAACCGAAATTTGAAAATATTCAACAAACCATTCCTGAACCACTCATCTAACAGTAACATAAACCAAGATATCTTAGCCGAGGAGAGTGTTCATGAAATCCATGTAGTTTTCAACTCCCAACCAAAAGCTTCTATCGAGGAAATTTTGAATCAAGCCTCTTCACTAACCCAGGGATCCGAACCCCCTTCACCACCATCAAGACAAGACGAAATCATTGCCATTCCTTTACCCATAAAGGAATTAATTGCCCAGAGTTTTCTTCTCATAGATGAGCCTTCTTACACCACATCCCTGCAAGACTGTGAACGGATGTTATCTAACTTATGGGTAAGTGCAACGAAGTTGGTGGACCATTCGTGGAAATAAAAACCGAAATAAAAGGTACTGCGATCGCGGTTTAAACAGCGGATCGCTGGTTATTGAATTCTAGGTTCGGTTAATTACGAACCTAGTTACGCGATCGCGGTTTATAAACGCGAGCGTGTGTTAGAAGCCGCGATCGCGGAACTCTAAGACAAAATTAACAGTCCGCGAACTCGTATTGTTCCCTAATTGCAATTCAAACCGCCGGAGGGGGAGGGGGGGGGGGGGGGGGGGGTGAAATTTTCCTAACGTTTTTCACTCGCACTTTCAATACTATCTCAAAATTGCTATCGGACTGGTAGCGTAGATTAAAAACCCAGCTCTCAATATTCTCTTTTAATAAAAACCAATTAGCCCCAATCTTCTTGGATCAGTTCTCCATTAAACATTGTGCCAGAAAGTATCTATCAACCGCCTCTATGTTCGTCCGCAATTTGAAAGATGAATTTATTCGTCGATATTCGTTGGAACGATGGCGGGGCCCTTAATCAACCAACTTACTTATTGCCTTGCCTCAAGGGCGAACTTAATCGAACTCTTGAACGCTGGCCTGTGCGAAACCATTTCTCCTACCCTCCAAATTCAATCAATCTTTCCACACATTTGATGAGGCCTTTACTATGGCTCGAAAACTAGAGATTGAGCCTTAGAGGAAGAGAAATTGGCGGTTGCGCAACAAAAACCCTAATTTCTGAAAAACCTAAATGACACCACCAAAAAAACCCAACCCCACCATTCTCACGCATCGACTCGACTCTGCTTCAAAATCAAAAGGAGCTATAACACGCGTGATGGTCAAATCCCAATCAAACCATCTAATACCCCGCCAAAAAAACCACCTATAAGTTAAAGCCGAACCCATCAATTACACTCCCTTGGGAGAAACTTATTGTGTCATCTTAGAAAAATTGCTCAAAGCGGGAGCTATCACCTTACCTCTTGTTTTTTAATTAGTCAACCTAACTCTGGTTTGTGATTTACACCCGTGCTATACCTTTTTGGTCTAACGAAAATGACTTCTGTAACTCAACCGCGTGAAGGACATAGTCACGAAAACTGCCAAGTGTGGAAAACAATTTAGTGCCCAGGAAATGGTTGATGCAGGGGATATAGACCCTAGACTAATCCTAGCCCCTGCTAAAACGACGAAATTTGAATAATATTCAAACAAACCCATTTCTGAACAACTATCTAAACAGTAAAATAAAACACGATATCTTAGACGAGGAGGAGGAGAGGTTCATGAAATAAATTGTAGTTTTCAACTCCCAACCAAAAGCTTCTATCGAGGGAAATTTTGAATCAAGCATCTTCAGCTAACCCCGGGCATCCGAACCCCCTTCACAACATCAACGACAAGACGACAGCATTGCCATTCCCTTGACCTAAAGGAATAATGCCCAGAGTTTTCTGCATAGATGAGCCTTTTACACCCATCCCTGCAATAAGACTGTGAACGGATGTTATGCTAACTTATGGGTAAGTGCACGAAGTTGGCTGGGACAAGTCCGTGGACATAAAAACCGAAATAAAGGTTACTGCGATCGCGGTTTTAAAAACGCGATCGCGGTTATGAATTCGAGGTCGGTTAATTACCAACTAGTTCCACGATCGCGGTTTATAACCGCGAGCCGTTTGTTATAACCGCGATCGCGGAACTCTAAGACAAAATTAACAGTCCCGCGACTCGTTATTTTCTATTTTAATTCAAACCGCAGACTTTTCTAAACGTTTTACCGCACTTTCAATACTATCTCAAAATTGCTCATCGGACTTCCTGGCTGCGATAGAGTACCATGCGCCCAAGACGAGGAGGTAAGTACCAGATGTAATCATTTTTGATGTTAGGTTGTGTTTTTTTGCAGTTTAGGTTTTTTTGGCCATTTTCATGGGTTTGTGAAATGTTTGTTTTATTGATACAATTTATTGTTTGATCAGTTGGGCGCAAGCTCGGGGCTCGTGCAAACCGTCAAAAACATATCCTCAAAAACCAACCGAACATTCCTCAAAACCCTCCGAACATCCTCAAAACTCCGCCAAAAATAGATCCGCCCCCTGTGGCTCCTTCTGTCCCCAAAATGAGCAACAGGAGGAACGCAAGATAATTGTCATTGAGAAACATAATTCAAACTATAGACAACCATGCTACAAACCATCCCGCATTGACTTTAGGCCATACATTGCAAACATTGTGATGGCCGATAGTCGACGTTCTGGCAACCAACCAAATACATAGATGGAAACACCTTCGAAGTGATGTAGGCCGGTGCCGGGGGGTGGCTGGTCGGTATGCGGATCAAATAAACTCTCTATGCGGCCCCGTCTAACGACAAAAAAAAATTGGATAAGACCTAATGGTGCATTTTTACCGACCTTTAGAAAACCAATGCCCCCCCTGAGGTGACTTGCAAACGGTTCCCAATCATTGGTGGTGCCATGATGATTTGTAGATCAAAAAACCTTTTGGGATCGATGGTGATGGTTTTGATTATCCACCATGCACAAACATGCAGGTTCCTCTTTATTTTGAAGAAAGTATATTGTGAGTTTGTCGCATGAGGTCGGCGAATTATTATGACTTTTCAGACTTTTGGTAGAGGAGGTGGGCTCTGCAACAGAGCAGACTTGGTGCATACGCGTTAGGTCAGCATAGGATCCCCATGCCCAAAACCCCCATTGCTCAGTTATCTCCTCAAAGTGAAGGAGGTTGTGGAGATTGAACAATGGCATGCATTGAGGAGCTCACTGACACTCTCACCGCTAGCACCCAGATTGCAATCCGATGTTTTGGTGGAGGTGCCAGTTCTAGTGCACCACAACCACTGTGGATCATGTGGTTCCGTATGCACGCAGGCATACCATCATTTGCCGGTTCACAGACTAGGATTTTTTTTTTCTATAGTAATGAGATGCTGGGGAATGTTTTGGAGAACTGGAGCCACTGTATTGGCTTTCAAAGTAATTTTAAAAAATAAACTTTTAAATAATATATATATGTACAATAGTTTACTTCACATGTACCTTGTATATAATTCTATATGATGTACTTCGATGTACCTACATGTAAAAAACTAATTTTTTATTTTATTTTAAATAAGCAAGAAATAGCAAAGCCGGTGAGGGAAACCTCCTGGTTTGACATGCTAGCTCTGGCAGTTGGGCGTGTTTTCCAACACTAAGTTCAATTTGTACCACTTACAATTTTTGATAAATCATTTAATTGCACAGATTATTATTATTAATTTGTTTCACGTGGTATGTTGTCACATGTATTAATATTTTTCCTCTTTTATAACAGAGCTTTGCGGGTCCATCATCTGCTCAGGGAACTGAAGCTACCTGGCATGCCTCGCGTGAGGTTTTTACGCAGGTTAGGTACAAATCTCTTAATGAATGATAGATGATGAAGAAAATGTAAAAGGTTACATCCTCGTCGTATACCCTTTATCTAAAAAACTTGCGTCCTTCCACTATGATTATAGTTTTTTATATGGATTGAGTGTAACTGTATACTTTAAGAATTGTACACTCATTGTACCCTTATAGACCGCTCTCCAATTTATGACAACTCCTCCTGCCGAACCTACCTCCACCACTCATATGAACCCTAATAGATTTGGAGGCGGCGACATATATAAGTGCACACTAGGTTGTGTGAATTACGTGATGGAGGTGTCCTTTCATTTTAGAACTACACCCCATAGCAGAAACATGTTAGACCCCTAAAGGGTTGGTTCTAGAATATTCTATGGGCACTGGGTGTGCGGCTTAGTTGCTCAAACTGTTAGGTGGCAATGGAGCATTGTTGGGGTTGGATCTGACACTACTGGCCACCAAGTTGCCAAGAACTGGCAAGGAGGAATGGAAAATCTGTTATCTTGTTGGGGACACTATAACCCATTGGGAGGTTGAAGTGGATCCTAAAATCTTTGATAGGGGTGCAAAAAACACTAGGGTTCTCCTTTTTGATAGCTTGGAAAACTCTGCTATAAACTAAAGGCTTTAGTCAATCACCAGGTCATGAGGTTTGTTAAAAGAAGACATAGATAAGAACCATGAGGGCCTACTAAGAGAAACCCAAGTGACCTTGGCGATGAAGTCCTCGAAATATATTCATTTTACCAAGATCATGCCTTGATCGGTAGATTCACTCATCCTTCAGCACTTAGCCGCCCTATCGCTCCATGATTAGATCTCCAAGCTGGTTCCCGCTCTAGCTGTTAGGTTAGACCGTATACCCCTATGCTAAGGGAATTTTTATTATTTTTTCCCTTTATAGATGACAAAGGACAAAATTTCTAAACAACTTGGGTTTTCCCAACAAAGGTACCTTACTTAAAAACCATGGTTACATCATTCAAACACTCTCACGAATCTTTACACACAACCCAATCTCGATCAAATTACCCCACTTTACCCCTATCATTTTAGGACCTAGTTGTCTGATACCATAGGAAATACATGGGAAAATCATTAACGCGAATCCCAAACCTATGATGTCACACATACAATGTATATGCAAAGAATCCTCAGTTGAGATTGAACTTCACAGAATCTTCAACAACCAGAATCTTAAAGTGCAAAATCAAAAACTTGCACTCATCCTCTGGAATATAAGGGCTACCTTAGATGTAGGAGATGTATTTTTTTTGGGGCATTCTGCTCCTGATTGTGAGATGGTTAAAACATTAAAAAAAGAGAATAATAATTGGTGGAGTTAAATTCCCCCCTAAAAATCATATTGAAATCTAAGTAAATTACCGAAGTCAAACACTAAGGAGGAAGACATGGTAAAATCTTTCCTAGCAACCCCCTTTGAGAGAGATCACAGTCATGTAAACAAGGGGTTATCCGTGGGCTGAAACATAGAGGACGGAAAACACTAAATCAAAACCGCATGTAGCGGCAACGGAGAATGTTCCTCCTCATTTCTTGTTCGCACACATATAGTCGATCACAGATGTGAAGTTGTTATTCCTGTACAAAAAAAGCTCCCAACTGTGACCCCTGTCTCCACTTCTTATCCACTTGCGCTTCTACTAGATACCGAGTATTCTCATCCCAACCTTTGGACACAAATTAAATAGGAAGATAGATGCGCCTCCGTGGGAACATTTATAGGATCCTATGTATTAGACTAAATAGAAGATAAAAATTTAATAAGTCTTTTTATTCTTCTGGAGTAAATCAATAGTGATTTGTACCATGTTTTGGTATAGCCTTAGTAGGAGATTCATTCCTTGTTGTATTTAATTTTTAAATCAGACCTTTAAAGGCCTCTTCACAAATTTCTTCTCATATATGTGTACTTATTCTTCATGACTTCAAAAAATCATGGAAATTGGTTCTCCTCTTTAGTGTTTTTCTAACTTGCTTTGCATCTTACTCATTTAACCATGATTATCATACAAGCTGCATATGATACACTTTTGTATAGAAATTTTCCTTACATTTAATAAATTATAACCTTATGGATTGCAATGTATTTTTCTATTGAAGTTTGTTTATGTTAGTTCTACTTTTTCAAAGCTTATTCTATCTCCTGTCTTTGCAATATTTTACAAATTTTTAGACTTAATCATATTGAAATATCACTGGAAAACTTTTCTTTAAATTTTTTAATCTTTGAAGCTTGACAAATTGTTCTTAGAGCTAAAATTTTAAACATATGCTTTCAATTTTATTTCATTAGTCTTGACAGATATCTTAGTTTGTACTTTGATCATTTAGCTTTGATTATAAGTTTAATGTCGCCCAAAAATCAATAAATCTACTTCCTTGCAATCTGTAATGGATGATGGACCTTATGTACTCTATTTTTATTCTTACGTAAGGGATTTCCTTAAATGTGACAATTTATCTTCTCATGAGTCATTTGTAAATTGTATCTTAAAGAAGTAGTACCTGTAGCTCATCACTACATTTTTGATTTTCTTAAAAGCTTTTGATTCCTGAAACTATTCTCATTCGATAAAATATTGGACATTAGATCATCCTTTGAGCTTGTAAATTGTTGTTATCAATATGATATAACTTTAGTTGATCAACATAGGAAGTATTCGTCGGGAGACCAAAATATCGTTGAAATTCGTCGGGTGACTACTCGGACTCCGTGGCACCTAGAGAGGCCTCGTCTGATCCGACACCTCGGTATACGGACCCTCTACAATAGCCTCTCTCATTTTTTTCCTTCTCATTTCGGTGCTCTCGCTGTCCTAATGTTTGCAAACGCGCGAAATAGTGCAGTTGGAGCAAGTGTAAGGTTGCCAAAACGTATTTTGCAAACGGTGGGCCGTGGTACCAAAACCGCCTGTTGCCGGCACGTTTGGGTGGCCAGGTGAACGCTAGAGGAGGCGGTGTTTTGGTGCGCGAAAGGGTCGTTGATTCCGGGCTACTTCGTTCGGGCTTAGTCCCTTAAGAGCCCTGAGACCAAAATATCGTTGAAATTCGTCGGGTGACTACTCGGACTCCGTGGCACCTAGAGAGGCCTCGTCTGATTCGACACCTCGGCATACGGACCCTCTACAATAGCCTCTCTCTCATTTTTTTCCTTCTCATTTCGGTGCTCTCGCTGTCCTAATGTTTGCAAACGCGCGAAATAGTGCAGTTGGAGCCAGTGTAAGGTTGTCAAACGCTGTATTTTGCAAACGGTGGGGGTGGCACCGAACCGCCTGCGCCGGCACATCCGGGTGGCCAGGTGAATGCTAGAGGAGGAGGTGTTTTCGGTGCGCAAAAGGGTCGTTGCTTCCGGGCTACTTCGTTTGGGCTAGTCCCTTAAGAGCCCTGAGACCAAAATATCGTTCAAATTCGTCGGGTGACTACTCGGACTCCGTGGCACCTAGAGAGGCCTCGTCTAATCCAACACCTCGGCATACAGGACCCTCTACAATAGCCTCTCTCATTTTTTTCCTTCTCATTTCGGTGCTCTCGCTGTCCTAATGTTTGCAAACGCGCGAAATAGTGCAGTTGGAGCCAGTGTAAGGTTGTCAAAACGTTGTATTTTGTAAACGGTGGGCTGTTGTGGCACCGAACCGCCTGCTGCGCCGGCACGTCCAGGGTGGCCAGGTGAACGCTAGAGGAGGTGGTGGTTTTTTGGTGCGCGAAAGGGTCGTTGATTCCGGGCTACTTCGTTCGGGCTTAGTCCCTTAAGAGCCCTGAGACCAAAATATCGTTCAAATTCGTCGGGTGACTACTCGGACTCCGTGGCACCTAGAGAGCCTCGTCTAATCCAAACCCTTGGGATACGGACCCTCTACAATAGCCTCTCTCATTTTTTTCCTTCTCATTTTGGTGCTCTCGGTGTCCTAATGTTTGCAAACGCGCGAAATAGTGCAGTTGGAGCCAGTGTAAGGTTGCCAAACGCTATATTTTGCAAACGGTGGGCCGTGGCACCGAACCGAAAACAGCTACGCTGGCACGTCTGGGTGGCCAGGTGAACGCTAGAGGAGGTGGTGTTTCGGTGCGAGAAAGGGTCGTTGATTTCCGGGCTACTTCATTCGGGCTTAGTCCCTTAAGAGCCCTGAGACCAAAATATCGTTTCAAAATTCGTCGGGTGACTACTCGGACTCCGTGGCACCTAGAGAGCCTCGTCTGATCCGACACCTCGGCATAGGGACCCTCTACAATAGCCTCTCTCATTTTTTTCCTTCTCATTTCGGTGCTCTCGCTGTCCTAATGTTTGCAAACGCGCGAAATAGTGCAGTTGGAGCCAGTGTAAGGTTGCCAAACGCTATATTTTGCAAACGGTGGGCCGTGGCACCGAACCGCCTACGCCGGCACGTCTGGTGGCCAGATGAACACTAGAGGAGGTGGTGTTTCGGTGCGCGAAAGGGTCGTTGATTCCGGGGCTACTTCGTTCGGGCTTAGTCCCTTAAGAGCCCTGAGACCAAAATATCGTTCAAATTCGTCGGGTGACTACTCGGACTCCGTGGCACCTAGAGAGGGCCTCGTCTGATCCGACACCTCGGCATACGGGACCCTCTACAATAGTGCAGTTTTTTTCCTTCCAGTTTAAGGTTGTCAAACGCTTGTTTTTTGTATGCAAACGCGCAAACGGTGGGCCAGTGTAACCAAACGCCGCCTTTTGCAAACGTCCACTTAAACCGAGCCCTGAGACCAAAATATCGTTCAAATTCGACGGGTGACTACTCGGGGCACTCCGTGGCACCTAGAGGAGTCATTTTCAAAATTTACAACTTTTTCAAAATTACAACTTTTTCAAAATTTTTTCTGACAACATTTTCAAAATTTACAAAAACTTTTTCAAAATTTGCAACTTTTTCAAAATTTACAACATTTTCAAAATTCACAATATTTTCAAAATTTACAAACTTGACTTTTCAAAATTTACAAATTTTTCAAACAATGTTCAAGCTTCTCTTAGCTTCGAGAATTTAAATTCTCTACTAACGATACCAACCACGTGAAGGTGGAAGCTTTTCTGGCACCACTAACCTAAACATAAAATTGTTAGTCAAAGAAATTTAAGTTTCAAATCAAAACCATATACTAGATCTATATACATGACACACAAAATACACAAATTTAAAATAAATATATTCAAACTTAAATCTAGATCTTTAAACTAAAAAAATAATATATATATATACGCTATATAAATTGAAACTTGAAATTAAATATATACCAGACATGTGAGCATTGTAAATTCATTCCAATGAACCATCAGGATCGGATCTACTCTGAATAGCAGACAAGATTGCTTCATGATCTGACTCTCGAACCTTTCAAAGAATCTTGTTATTAGGTCTTCCTCGATATCTATACAACAACTGAATATTTGTCGCTAGAACTAGATGTGAATATAAGAGTATTTTCCTGTGTGTCTCAAAGTCTTCAAACACCCCCAAACAGAGGAGTTTTTAATGGATACCGTCGAAGCCAAGTTCCAGTAACTACCACTGACCCTGTAGGATACTCAATATCTTCGCCATCTATAATAGGAGAAGTCAACTTCTTTCTTTCCTCGATGCAACGACATAAGAAATAGTCTTCCTTCTTCATTGTCTTCTGTCGCAATTACTGCAAACACATGTCCTACAAAAAAAAAAACCAAGGTTGAAAAAACTCAAATTTAAATTACATATTAAAATTTCAATGGACATAACTCAATACAAAAATTAAATAAATAACTGGATAAATACCTTGTCGCACCAAAATTGAAATTTCGTCAAAGTCCTTGGATGTTGTAACTTCATCTGCAGAAACAAGTTGTAATGCTTGTGGAGGTTGATAACTAGGAAGCGGAGTTAGAGGCCTACAAATCCATCCTTCCACCCATTCTTGTGAATCACACTCAGCAGTGACAAATTCGATACAAGATGCACAAAAAATGTCAACTTTCTTGTCCATACAGCCCACGAAAAGTAGCGTCTGAGCTACAAAATGAGTGCATATCACTGGACCCAGTGAGTGTCATACAATCCTCATAGTTAGCAATATGTTTTTCCTCTATCAACCAAAATATCTGCAAACTGTGGAATTTCTTGAGAACCTCGGGCCATGTTGTCAGTACACCATTCCACTATGCTCTTTGCATCTTTTAATTTAGCACCATCTTTGTACTTCAACTCTTCTCTTGCAAGAGCTCTTTTCACACATGCCCCTGCACCGTCATGCTCTCCTTTTCCATGTCCAGCCTCAGTGAAACTCCAAATATGTTGCACACCCATCTTGACATGCATTCTGCTCATCCAATAAAACATTCGTGCATTCTTAAAACTGAGACGTGCAATTATCTGACCATATATATAATGTTGTTTGAAGTGGATGTCCCTATCAGACAAGTTTCCATAAAATAACTGGAAACACACCTTGCACAAATTCAGTAGAATGAGTACGATCATCACTGATATAAAAGTGGTACTCTCTTAAAAAAATTCGATCATTCTCTGTACTGTCAGGAGAATGTAGAAATGCTATATGCACAAAAATGGCAACTTGTACTGAGTTGTAATATTGCGATTGAACCTCCATTTGTGGTTGCAATGTGTAATTCTCTGCAAAATCGACCACTGAAACAATAGTACCAATAGGAAATGTGTCTTTGCATAGCTGGAATTGTTCATCCAACCATCGAGCTCTATGTGTATGCCTCGCATACTCATAAACAAGTTCATCCTTAAATTTTCTCATAAATTGAAAAATGGGCATTTGTTCTGTAACTAGCTCACACCGTTTTCGATTCTTTTCCATCTTTCAACTGGTATGCAACTGATTTATATTTATCAAATTCAACTAAATTATGTCCTATTGTACCTTCAATTTTGCTCATGGATGCAACTTTCCAATTTAGGTAATCCGCCGCATGTACTACAACTTCATCTAAACAATCCTGACTATAAAAAAATTGTCCAACTTCTTTTTCACAAAATATAGTAGGAATGAAATCCCTAGAAGATATTGGTGGAACTTGAACACCACATTCAGATAACATAGTTTCAGAATGAAAAATGGAACGAATACGTAAAAATTTAGCATAATGCATTGCAAATTCAACATGTTGCCTACAACAACAAGTGGTGCGAGCATGGTTGATTTTCACATAGAATGGTTTCAACATTTCAAAAAAACGTTGACTAATTTTAATTTCCAGATTCTCTTGTTCAAACTTACGAAAAAATGAGTTTGAGTCATATCTAAGAAATGCTTTGGATGTGGTTCACGATAGTAGAACCAACTCTCCGTTTTTTATAACATCTCTTGTATTAGGTGAAACTCTAGTGTTATCATGCCAAAATTTAATAACAACTTCTCTTATAGCATCAGAATTATTTTTGTCCTTACGCGGTGCTCTAGCAGAAAATGCCCAAAAATCGACATTATTGAGTGATGAAGGATATTACGTCTTTCAATTGCTTTCATTAGAGTTTTTCGATTAACTTGCAACATTCGACTTGTTTGCGTAATCAAACATTGTTTTTTTTTATTGATTCACTTACAACACTAGTAGCAAGTACACGACGCACAATATTACTATCCCTAGTGCGTCTCTTGACACCAACAGTGTGATATGCATCATGAAGGTTTTCAACAATTGTAGAGGTTTGACCACGTATGTATATAGATGTTGTCAATCCTAAGGTGTTTTAATGTAGGTCTCATTTTAATCAATTTCATCAAACTAACCAACAACTGACATCTTTGGGAATCATTTAAAATTTCAAAATGATTATCCCAAATTTCACTAGCTTTTCTTCTGATTTGTCGTTCAGAAAGTTTGTCAGACATTGGTTTCAAAATGTTTTCATCAATTTCAATCAAAAAATTAGGTTTCTTATGTAAAATCCTAGGAGGTGTTTTTGTCAAATTTTGTTTGTCTACAGTTTCAACATGAATTTCCTTATTCACATTTTCATTGTCTCCTTCAATTTCAACATTTGCTACATCATGAGTATTTAATTCTTCTTCAACATTGACGGTAAAAAACTTCTTCATCACGAGTATTCAATTCAACTTCAACATTGACAGTAGAAACATTACCTAGTTCTTCATTGCTTACAGTAGTTGGGATTGAAGATGAACCTCTTCTAGATTCACGAAGTTTCCGCATCCGCTTAGCATTTTCAATTTTGTTGGCCTCTAATTCGTTTGGTGTTTTTTTACTTAATGACTTCCTTTTTTGACTTCGTTTTTTGTCTCCCATGATGTTTTGCTTTTGGTGATAAAAAAACGTGCCTGGAAAAAGACAGAATTTCGCAGTAATTCGTACGGTAAGGTCAGAGAGTAAAAATCACATGGTAATTCGGACGTTGGGATGTGTGTAAATATGCTTTATAAACCGCGAGCGCGCTTTATAAACCGTGAGCGCGCTTTATAAACCGCGAGCGCGCTTTATAAACCGCGTTCGCGGTATTTTTACAAAAAAACCGCGATCGCGGAGCTATTTTCCGAACCTTAGCCTCGGAAAATCTTTGTTTTTCCCCAACCAAAGCTATGGAAGGTCATTATGAAGTGCAAAAGATCAAAAAATCTCAAATCTGCTCTTCCAAAGACTTGAACCATGCTAAAAAACTGAAAACATTTCACAAAAATGGTGCCATCACGTAGGGTAGACTCTTAGCTTTGTAAAAATATTGTTTTTAAAGTGAATAGAATAAGATAAATATCATTTTATAATTTATTACTAACAATAGGTCCTTAAGACATTTTTTCCCGTGAATTTTCATGTCTACGTTTAAGACTGTAACTTTTGTTTCGCTTATCAAAATATGATAAAAATTATACCATCCCAAGCGTAGACAAATTCTATGCACCTTAAAAAAAAAAATTGATTTCGATATTTTTTGATATAGTTATGGCGGGCAAATGGAAAGCGCTCCATTTTCTAAATATTTTCAGACCACTTTCACAGAAAAAATCATAAAAAAAAAAATATTGCTAAAAAAAATACAAAATAAAATCCATCCCAAGATAGACAACTACATATAACTTTTCACCAAAAGAAAAAAAAAAATAACAAGATTTGGTCATCCAAAATGCGGGCAAACGGACTACAATCTTATAAGTTTTTTCGAAAAAAAAAGTAAGTCATATAATTTTAAGTGTTTAATATAGCTAAACTTGTCCGTTTTTTACAAAAATTAGTATTTTAGAAACTAGATTCCGAATGCTACGATTCATATTTATATAACTTTTTCTAATTTAGAGTGCATGTATAGATAATAATCCCTACAAGTTGAGATTTCACTATTTTTTGCAATATGACGTCCACGGATGACCCTATATTTGTCCATCAACTTGGTGCACTTACCCTTATCTATTTCCCAAACATATCCTTCTACCACTCTTTCTATACAAGAGGAAGGCTCGCCACTTTTTCTGTCATCCTTAGACGAGAAACCCCTCGAACCAACATCACCAAATTCTTTAATCATGACGGATCCTCTCAAACATGCCCTCCTACCTATTAGTTCTTCATCGCCTAAATCTTTTCAGCAACCGGTTGACCTCTTAACGCCCATTGATACAGTGACTCATTTACCCCCTGTATCACACCCACAGTGGACCGGAATCACAACCAACCTCTCTTCCATACAAAAGTTCCTATTCACACGTGAAGACTGTTATCCCCTCAGAAGATAGACGAGTCCTATGGGAGCGTTTGAGTACACCATACTCTACTCAAATGCAGATGACCGATCCAGACACCTCTACCATATACCTGAAGTGTTTACAAAAGCTCAAAATGCCTATGCCCTCATCTTCACCCTCCTCATCTCTACCAAACACCTCATCCACCTCTACTAACCTAACCAAACCTTTCCCTATGCTTGGGACTTTACCAATACCTAGCCTGACACACCCACCTAAACGGTTAGATTTATCCAAAAATAAAGCCGTCCATCCACCTAAGAGACAAACCCAATCCCCTCAAGTCCAATCTATGCCTCTGTCACAACTAAAACCCTCACCATCACACCTACCTTCTATATTGGGACCTCACCCCTCCACCTTGCCTCAATACATCATACCTCCTGCGTTTTCTTTAAAATGACCTGCATCTTCTACACCCATACAGAGATCCATGGGTGTATCAACACCGTCACCCCAAGTATCCTGTCCACCTATCAACCCTAAACAAACTCCATCATCAAAGGATTTGTTTGTTGTCACTCCTCTTTCTCCATGGTTGTTTCCTGCCACCACGTCATCTGTGGCCTCATCATCTAACCAACTAAACATAACTTCTGCCTGAAAGAAGCCAAGTTTAGTTAAATCTAATTATCAAAACCCCTTGTCTAAACCACCACCCGTACGAACCAACCATACCCAAACATTACCAAAACCCACCCAATCAATAGCCTCATCTTCCTCTGACTTTGACCCGCTCAAAGGATCTTACGCCAAGATCCTTGATATGTTGGTGGAGAATGTGACCATTTCCCTACCCCCACTTAGACCCTATGATCCATCTAAACCTCGACCTATAGGTTATGATGAGTCTAAAATCTGCGCTTACCACTGCACACCAGGACATGATGTAGAGGGATGCAAAGCTTTGAAAGCCATACTTCGTCAGTCACCTCTCTCAGATAGAAAGGTTAAGAAAGACAACTTACGAAGGGAGAAACCTTTAGCTTCAATCCCCTCTCCTATACCACCTGTCCCCGCCTCACCAAGATCTATCATTATTACAACCCCACCTCTCGAAGACAATGACTTATCCCTACCGTCTTCCTCCTCTCATGTTCACGAGATCAACATGATTAGTGTTGCTACTCGAGGGCAGAAAAACAATGGGAAAGCTAAAGAAAGCACACCTGCGGCCTCTCTTTCTCCGTCCACCATCCCGATCACACCACCACCTAAAGTGGTTATTCGTGGACCTGCCTACCCCGTCTCTGATGGAGTTTCCCACCGAACCATGATCAAACAACTTCACCAATCACCTGTAAAAATGACACTGTATGATCTCATTCAAACCTCTGAATCTCATCGCCAAGCTCTCGTTGAAATCCTTCAAGGGATAGAGGTCTTACCTAATGAAACCTTTCCCGTTACCGCCATCTTAACACCCAACCACGTTGCTTCTCTCACCAAACAATCTACCACTTCCGTCCCTGTACAGCAAACCGCTGCTGTCAGTTTCTCCGAAGATGAAATTGTTGACTTTGGTGCAGAAGATCCTGACCCCGCTCTTTTCATCTCAGCTTACGTCCGGGACATCCGAGTACGTCGTGTTATGATTGACGGGGGTGCTAGCCTAAATATCATCTCTTCCAAAGCCTTCCAACAAATGAATATCCCTTCTAGCTGCATGTGTGCCAACCCCACCATGTTGCGTTCATTCAATGATGCTATTACTTCTACCTTAGGCACCGTGATCCTTAACATTCATGTAGGGCCACATACTTTACCTGAACTCTTCTATGTCCTTGAGGGAGAATTCCAATACAACATGTTGTTAGGTCACCCTTGGATCCGGGCTATGGGATGCGTTCCCTCCACCTTACATAGATGCATAAAATTCGAGTATGAGGGGAAGTCCTACACCGTAAAAGCTGACCCTCCCCCCTTCAAAACCTGTAATATGTTATATCACCCTAATGATGTGCTTGTACCAGTCAAGACACCCATTCATCCAACCCAACCATCTATTTCGACCACACCTCAACCATCCACCTCAACCGCACCTACACCTTCAACCAATGAAACCGCCGCCGCAAATACCACTTCCTTTCCCGCGGACAACATCCCCACCTCAGATCCCTTAGTAGATGTTTTTCAACGCCTTACGCTGGGGGAGTATCACCTATATAATGTTAGCACTTTCCATACCCCACAGGAGTACGGACAGTTACATGCGCATCCTACCTACGACCGTCGTGTGGGGGAAGTAATCTCCTACGGACCACCTAATTGCCGCACCAACCTAACGTATGGGGGTGTCGATACATCCTCTGTCACCCCTGAACCTCCCCTTGGTGTGGTTCCCTTCCAATCTGATTTTCAATATCTAACTAATCGTCATTTCACCCTCACCTTCTTGACGCGCTGTGCTTGGAAGGGCTTTGGTTTTGGTCTTTATGAACAAGGCCGACATACAATCATTCCCGTGACTACACGCAAACACAAAGATCGTAGTGGTCTTGGATTCTCTGAAACACTTACACCAAAGAAACCTCATGTCAGTTGTATCCAGGAAGACGACGAAGTCACCCCTTCTGAACCATCATCACCCATTTTTCCATCGTCACCCACAGAGTCGATAGACCCTGAATCTATCCCTCCTAACTTTTTTTTTTCATAAACGCTATCTTCCTGGGTCCTCTCACTTATCAACGCATAATGAAGACCCATCTTCTCTTCCCCTTCTGTATCCAGACATGATCGAAGAGGACTCACCTTCAATTAATGTTGTTGAGTGCCAAGATGACGACTCCATCCTCACTTACCTTGGTGCGGACGACTCTTATATTCAACGCGCCTTACCATCTGAAACTCAAACCATGTTGAATGAGTCGACTATAGAAATCAACATCCACACAGAGGACGATCCTCACATTGTGAAGATCGGACAATCTCTTAACGCATCAGAACAAACTGGCCTTCACTACCTTCCTACGTGCCCGCAACCAAGCTTTCGCTTGGTCCTACGCTGACATGCCAGGAATTGATCCTGACATTGCGGTCCATAACATTACCCTGAAACCCGATTCCAAACCAGTTAAACAGAAACTGAGAAAAATGCATCCACGCATTGCCCTCTTGGTCAAAGAAGAGCTTCAACGACTCCTTTCTGTTTCCTTCATCTTACCTATTGACTATCCTCAATGGATTTCTAACATCGTACCTGTTACTAAAGCAACGGGGGGACTTCAGATATGTATGGATTTCTGGACCTTAACCTCGCTTGCCCAAAGGATGACTTCCCCCTACCAAGTATTGATCAACTTGTTGATCTCACTGCGGGCCATGAGATGCTTTCTCTCATGGATGGCTTCTCAGGATACAATCAAATTTTGGTAGCCCCGGCCGATCAACATAAAACCACCTTCATAACTCCTTGGGGAACCTTCTGCTATCGTGTCATGCCGTTCGGCCTTAAGAATGCTGGTGCGACCTATCAGCGGGCTATGACTTACATTTTTCATGACATTATGCACACTATCCTTGAGGATTATGTCGATGATCTTCTTGGAAAATCTAAACATCGCAGTGAACATCTCGATGTTTTAACCATTATTTTCGATCGCCTGTTACAATACTGTGTTCGTCTTCAACCAAAGAAATGTGTCTTTGGTGTCCTTTCGGAAAACTCCTTGGTTTTATTGTCTCTTTGCGTGGCATCGAGGTCGATCCAGCTAAAGTCAAAGCTATCCTAGAAATGCCCCCACCCACTAACCTCAAACAATTACGTAGTTTGCAGGGAAAACTCCAATCTATCCGGCGTTTCATCTCACAACTCTCAGATCGATGTCAACCTTTCCATCATCTCCTTAAAAAGGACATTGTCTTTCAATGGAGCGAAGAGTGCCACCAGGCCTTTGAGGCTCTTAAAGCCTATCTCTTGCAGCCACCCGTGCTTATCCCACCTCAAGACGATCACCCTTTCTACCTTTACCTTTCTGCCACCGACCATGCTGTAGGAGCCATGCTCACACATCGTGACTCCGAGCATCGAGAACAAGCCGTTTATTACATAAGTCCATACTCTTGTGGATTACGAGACTAGGTATACACATGTAGAAAAGTTGTGCCTAGCCCTATCATTCGTGGCCACCAAACTCTGACATTACCTCCTGAATCACAAAACTTTTGTCATCACCAATGCGGACCCCATCCATTATATGTACGCCAAACCTCATCTAAACCAACGCATCGCCCGATGGCTTATGCTCCTTGCCGACCTCGACCTTGAATTTGTACACCAGAAATCAATCAAAGGACAAACTATCGCAGACCAACTCGCGGAAGCCCCTTTACCTGGGGAACAATTTACCAATTTTACTTTCCCTGACGAACTCATTGCCACTCTTTCACTCAGTGAGGAGTCGTATTCAATGACCCTCTTCTTCGATGGATCCAAATGCCAGCGTGGCGGAGGGGCCGGCGTTGTTCTCATTCCTCTGGACGCTGAACCTATGCCTCTTTCATTCCGGCTCGATTTCCCCTGCACTAATAATACAGCGGAATACGAGGCCCTTGTTTTGGGTCTCCAGGTTGCGTTACACTTAGGTGTAAAATCTATTAACATTTTCGGTGACTCTCAACTGGTAGTCAATCAAGTTATGGGCATCTACCAATGTAAAAATGAGGAACTTCAAAAGTACAAACATTACGTGGATTCACTTTTGACCTTATTTACTCATTATTCTATCCAAACCATTCCCCGCTCAACTAATAAATTTGCGGATACTATGGCTTGCTTAGCCTCGCAAATTCCTGCCTCACCAACTGACTCTGACATATTTGTCTTGGTCCAACAACTCTTTGCCCCATCTTACTCAGCCCCGGATGTTTGTATGATAAATAATGTGTCTGCTGATTCGCAGGATACCTGGTATCACCAATTTCACGACTACCTTACAACCTCTGTTCTCCCACCTGACCTTACTAGTAATGGCAAATGTGCTTTTCTTAAAAGTGTTTCTCGTTATGTCATCATGGGGGGACTCCTCTATAAACGTGGCTTTGATGGCATCCTCCTTCGATGTCTAACCGGCGCGGAGGTTACCTATACCATCCAACAAGTCCATGACGGTATTTGTGGTGGACATTTTAGTGGCCTTGCCATGGCCAAACGGATCCTTCGCCTAGGCTATTATTGGCCTACTCTTAATAACGACTGCTACGAATATGTTAAGCGTTGTGTTATGTGTCAACAACATGCCAACCTTCAACATACTCCTAGCCATCCGCTACAGGTCGCACGAGATCTTTGGCCTTTCTCACAATGGGGTTTAGACCTTATTGGTGAGATTCACCCACCCTCTTCGCAACGTCACCATTGGATAATCACAGCAACCGAATATTACACTAAATGGGTGGAGGCCATTCCACTCATTTCAACCAAAAAAGAAAAAATTGTAGAGTTCATCAACCATCACATTATCTGTCGTTTTGGTGTTCCTCATCGCCTGATAACAGATAATGGAAAATATTTCAAAAATAAGTTGCTACAAGACCTTTGTGACAACTTTGGTATCAAACTTAGCTTCTCATCACCTTACTATCCACAAGCAAATGGTCAAGCCGAATCTTCTAACAAAACCCTGACCAAAATTCTCATGAAAGTCGTTAACGATTCTGGAAAAAATTGGCCTGATCACATCCCCTTTGCCCTTTGGGCTTATCGTACCAGCATTCGTACCTCCACTAATGCCACCCCATTTTCTTTGGTATATGGTACCGAGGCTGTCTTGCCTCTCGAAATACAAATACCCTCCCTAAGAATATCTCTTCAGGATATTCTCACCAATGATGATTTCCGCCAAGAGCGGTTAGCCCAATTGGAGCTTCTTGACGAGCGTCGTCTTACAGCTCTTGACCACCTTCAAATCTATCAAAAGCGCATCAAGCGTGCTTATGATAAGTGACTTCATGAGCGTACCTTTAAGGTTGGTGATCTTGTCCTCAAAGAGAATCAACATGTAACCAAACTCGAAAAGAGCAAACGCGGAAAATTTGCTCCAAATTGGATTGGGCCTTACATTATCACTCACACTTATGGATCAGGCACTTATCGTTTAGCTTCGCTTAATGGTAAACCTGAGCCTGAACCCCTTAATGCCTTGCATCTTCGACCATTCTACTATTGAATTTAGTGTTATATCACTTCTTATCTACCTTGCGCTCGTCCCTTGAGCTCGTTTACCACCTCATACACTTTGTTTCATGCAGCTCAAAATAGAATCAAGCTCACATGGTTTGGTCATCACCTCCTCTTAAAGATGCCTTCCCCTTTTTAGTCTGGTCCATGACTTAAAAGTATCAAAATAACACGTTCTCAATTATACGCTTATGGGATATTCTTGAGTCAAACTTTCTACAAAACTAGATGCTTCATGCCAAACGGACATCTAGACCTCTAAGTTATACATAGACTGCTCCCTCGAAGGACAGCTATGTGCAAAACCACTTCTACTATTATAAATAGACTGCTCCCCCGAAGGACAGCTATACACAAAAACCGCATCTGCTACTATAAATAGACTGCTCCCTTGAAGGACAGCTATACAAAGTCAGCCTTTATCAGAAGCTTCTCGCATTGATCAGCTTCGTGAAGACCTCAAGAACAACAAAATACATATCCCATGTAGACTTCCCGCATCGATCAGTCTATATCCAGAAAAGTAAAAAGCAGTATTCCAAAGCACTTTTGAGTCATGGACTTGTCTATTTAGGTTTGGTTCTCTTTCGTCAGAATAATCACCTTATAACAAGTTCTCTGCACCCCAACTATATCAACCACCTCACCTCACCATTCGTCAAAGCAACAAAACTCAAGGGACGTGACGTATATCCGATATATTGTGATTATACAACTCTTTTCACCTATCGACTTCTCGCATATGCAAGGTACCTAGGGATTCAAGCTCATCCTACATTAATATGTGGTTTGTTTAGCTCTTCTCAACTACGGGACACTTTTGCCTCTTTTACTCAAATCTAGGATTATGTGTTGACCTTAATCAGGACACGGTTCCCTACTACTTGGGTAAGCTAACTTTCGCTTCACCTATACCTACACCAACATCGCCAATTCCTTACCAACACCAACAACATTACCCTACCAATATCAATATTTTTACCAACCAACAAATTGCCTAACCACAACCAAATTGCCTGAATTCACCTCTCCCTGGTCCTAAGGGAGAACTACATCGGTCTGAGGCCCCTCCTTGCTTTGTGCAATGGGCTATGTAGGCAGCACTTAGGAGACATGGGGTCTCCCAAGGTTAGCTCGACCATCCCCTACCATAACCTATCATGTGTGGTAAATATAAATCTTTTTGTGTATTTCTATTTGATCACATTCATCTTTATCCTTTTTTTCAAAAAAAAAAAAAACATTCAAAACACAACCATTCTTATTATTATCATAACTCAAATCAACATACATATTCAGTTTTATTTAGATGTTAAACAAATACATCTTCTCTATCATCGACGCGCAGGTCGGCATCCTTATTTATTCTTATACCCCTATGAAATTCACTTAGACCCTTGCGCCTCCTCCCGAATCAGGTGGTGATCGTGATCGTCGACGCCACTCACCTGGCCTCTCCATCCTCAAAGGTGCCACTGCTATTGGTTCCTCCCACTGATCCGCCAACATCTCCTGTAACATACGAATACGCCCTCTCGCGTGGAGGAATCTTGCCTCTAGTCTCTCCACTCGTAACTGTGAAACCTCTAACAATCCCGTTGTCTCATTCACCTGTGTTTGAAGCTGGTGAACCAAATCCTGCAGGTGGTCTCTCTCCACTGTAATCACAGCTATGTCAGGACGATCGGCCCTCTCACGTACACCTCGCAGCTCTGCTACCCACCATAATCTATAAGCCTCTGTCACTCCCGCATCCATTACCCTGCGATCGGCTGCTATCTCTTCTGGCCCTTCTGGAGGTGTCGGCCGGGGAGGTGAGAATGATGCCTCGGCGTCGATCCTCATGTATGGTCTATAAGCCATGGGTATATCCTGAACAAATCCAAATTGTCACCGCACGCGATCTAGAGGAATCCTCTCGTACTCACCTGGCCTGTGCCCCGCGATCCACCTCAATCGCTCTACACCCCTCAAATCCTCTGCTATGTTCTCTGTCACCATATAGTTCCCGTAAGGCCTCCAACGGATATCCGCAATCGTCACCATCTCCCATACCTGCCTATAATACTCGATGTCATCTATCACGGCCTGGGATCTCGCCTCTTGTTCTGTCTGGACCCATCGTCTGAATCCCAACCTCTGCACTCCTGTCTCTCTTTCCTGGATTGGTCGGCCTATTGGTCACACACACACAATGTGCTCATAGGCCCAACAATGTAATAAGTATGCACAATCCAGTGTCGTCCTGTGATTTCACCTGCAGGCCCATAAACCCCTGTATAGCTCCGCCAGATATGCGGGTGCCCATGCGAAAGTCACGCTCCTTTCTATCATTTCCCAAATAATACACATCAATGCTTTTGGAAATCTTCCCCCATCCACCCTCGGTAATGCATAATACCCCACCGCTATCATTAATACCACTGCCAACCTTGTTTCCTCAGGGTGTGTTGCATACATTGTACCATAAGTGAATGTCAAACCTCGCTGTGTCAAATCTCGTGCAGCTGAACCAAATACTGTTGTTATCGCTCCCCGCGCCACGCTAGGCCCCGCCTGATACACTGGTCTTCCTGTAATTGGGAGCCTCAAAATTCTAAACACATCTTCCAACGTCACTGTCATCTCCCCTGTTGGCAGATAGAAGGTATTCTTTTCCGGATTCCACCTCTCAATCAACGCCTGCAACATAGCATGATTGCGTGCGATTCGTGAATAATAGCGGATTCCACTTAACCCCACATGGTTTATCAATGCCCATTCAGCTGGTGTTACATCCGCTCGGACTCGTGACAACAAAGCTGGCACACTATCATTCATCCTCAACCCTGCCTCTGCCTGCATACATCAAATCAACAAACAAACCATTCAATAAATCAAATCCCCAAGTGTTTTTTCTCACATTCTGGAATTTCATACAGTAACCGATATCGGTTATAGATAACCGATACCGGTTGCCTAACCGATACCGGTTATCTCTAAACGATACCGGTCACTGTCAATCATATACAGCCTGCTTAAAAACATCCCCTACGATAATTATTTTGCTCGTTTACTCCTCTCTGCACCTACAAACATACGCGAAACCCCTGCTTACCTACCCCATAACACTCACCCCATCCCAAACCCTTACCTATCACCTTTTCTTTCTCATCTCTATCCACTTACCTTCTCTCATCCTATTCATAAAACATGCAAGAATTAAATTACAACCAAACAGTTTACCTCTTGGGACGCAGCAGCTTGAGGTGGAACCTGTCTTCCCTCTCGTCTCTGCCCGCTGGATGCTTCTCCTTGTTCAGCCATGTTCACCACCCTCTTCAATATAACTTGCCTTTCTGCCTTCTTAATCTCAGCCCACAATCACTTTACCTATCTCTTTCTTCCTTATCACTCAATTCTCCCATGCAATTACCTGTATCAGTCGTCAAACAGCGTCGCATTCTCGTATTTAACTTATTGCATGCCTCTAAAAATAAGAACTCAAGTTGTCTCCCAAGCTTTTCTATTTTTAGAAAAGCTTGTTTTAGCATAACCGATATCGGTTACCTAACCGGTATCGGTCATATATCTACCGGCATCGGTTAGCTAACCGATATCGGTCATATGTCTCCCTTTGCTTAAACCTAGGCCTTTTCTTCATTTTTTGCAAATTTTTGGTGGCGCCCGCCTCTTTTTCCTGCATAACGACATCATTATCAATATTTGTCATCAAAATCCCATCAACACATATACATATCATCACAATTTCATCAACATCATCTATCTACATTAAATTTCAAAAACCATCGACAAAATACATGCGACATTTTAATATATACATCAAACCCATCATTATACACACCATGTGGATCAAACTCATCATCTATATACATTAAATTTCAAAAACCATCGACAAAACACATAAGACATTTTTTTACACACCATGTGGATCAAAATCATCATCTATATATATCAATGTCAAAATATACAACTTGCCCTGCATGGGGGCCTCTGTGATCTAAAAATAATACAAAGCTGGCACGCAGGCCGCTATCCCTGTCAAAATCTCGACTCGGCTCGCAGGCCGGTCTCTCATGTCAAAAATATACTCGGCTCGCAGGCCGGTATCAACTATACAACATGTACTCGGCTCGCAGGCCGGTATATACAACAAAAATGAATAAATAAATAAATCATATGTGGGCACGCAGGCCTCTATATACATATCCGGTTCGCAGACCGGTGTCTATATCCAATATCAAAAACCCATCGCCGCTCCCAGGATGTCTCAGCTCTCTCCACCACCCTCGGCCTGTCTCCCTGCTGGTCCCTGTGCTGGCTCTCGCCTCCTCCCTGTAACAGACCCACCGGCTGTGGCTGCGCCTCCCTGGGATCTCTGGCTCCGGGATGTCTCGGCTCTGTGCGCCGCATATGGCTGATAGTCAGCCCCGGTACCATCGAGGACGTCCTGATAATACCGGGCCTCCGCTCTCACCTCCATATAGCGGGCCCGTGCCACCATGGCTGCTGGGGCTGGTCCCCCGACTCCTAATAGTAGTGGCCCCTGTCCTGCCGGTACACCCTGTGCCTGTGGCAGTACCTGTACCTGTGCCTGTGGGCCTGTGCCTGTGGCGGTGCCTGTGGCTGTACCGGTGCCTGCGGCTGTGCCTGAGCCTGTGCCTGGGCTAACTGCCCCTGTAGCACCCCAATCTGTGCCTGTGCAGCAGCAAGCTGCCCCTGTAATAACTGCACCTGTCCTAAGAGCCGGTCCCTCTCCGCTATAACAGCCGCCAAATCTGGCTGTGCGGGCTGTGCTCTCCTAGCTGCTCTCTCCCCTGCCCACCAAACCAAAAAGGCCCCTGTCACTCCGGCATCATCCACTGTATCGTCAGCCGGTCTCTCTGCTACCCAGTCGGGGTCAACTGGCTGCGGTGCAGGCAGTGGGGCCTCTACATCATCCCTCCGGTACTGTGGGAAGGGAGGTGGCTCATCCTGTCGCAAGCCCAACTGCCGTCGTACCCTCTCTAGGGGTATCCGCTCATACTCCCCGGGCCTCCGTCCAGCTATCCAGAAACTATACTGGATCCAGCGCATCTGTGCTCGGGCTCCTCCTCGGGGCTGATGGCCTCTGTAGGGCCTCCATATAATGTCCAGTGCGGTCAAGCCCTCCAACATATGACGGTAGTAGGCCACATCCCATCCTGCGAGCACCGCTCGTGGCTGGCCCACGACCCCCAACCACCTCTGAAATCCATATCTATATACAATCTGTGGCCCTGGCTGCTGGGGCAGCCCTACTGGTCGTATACAGATGATGTGCTCGTATGCCCAGCAGTGTAACAAAAATGTCGAGCAAATACCGAATCACCTCATACGGCGATAACCCCACAACTCTCTGTATAGCTGCACCAGATACACTGGTGCCCAGGCATAGCATGTATGCTCCTCTACCATCTCGTGCAAAACTCCCATCAAAGCCCGTGGGAAGCGGCCTCCCTCTGAGTCCGGGAGGGCGAAGCAGGTGATACCTATCATCATCAACACGGCAAGCCGTGTCTCCTGTCGGTGTGCGCGATACATGTCGCCATAGGCAATGCTCGCGCTGTGATAGGTCAACAATGGGGCTGCATCCCCGAATACATGTAGGATGTTGTCCATCGCTGTCTCCGCATCCACCTGGAACACTGCCTCACCTACGATCGGCAGTCTCAGGATGCGATACACATCCTCTAAAGTAATCGTCATCTCTCCAGTAGGGAGATGGAAGACATTGGTTGTCGGATCCCATCTCTCGATGAGGGCAACCATCAGGCTGTGGTCCCTATCCACAGCCCTATACCGCTGGACTCCACCGAGTCCAACCTCTCGCATGATGCCCCACTGCGCTGCGGACACATGTGGCCGCATCCGCCTCAATAGCGGGGGCATCCGATCCCGCATCGTGAGCTGCTGGCGTGCCTGCAAAAACAACCCACTTCATCAGGCCTACCCTTTACAATAAACACCTACCTTAACTCTCTATACCCACTTACCCACCCAACCACAACCCGACTCTACAACACACATCTACACCCACCTATCTTACCCTATAACATCTACGATATCCCCTTTCCTTATCTCACACCCTACCAACCACCCCGATCTACTCTAGCCATCTAACTATACCCCCGCCAATTTAACACCTCCTACTTCATACCCAACACCTAATCTATCCTACCCGAACCAACCCCCAACAACCCCATTTCCCCCCACCCCAATCACCTTTCCTATCAACTCTACCCCTCCCCCTTCACCCCCAAACAAAAAAACAAAACAACAAGACCAAAACTCTAACAACAAACAAAAACCTGCTCCATGCATGACCGGTACCGGTCACCCTTGACCGCCATCGGCCCCCCCAAGTAAATTATGTGTACCGACGCCGGTCGACATATGACCGACGCCGGTCTACCCACAAAGTAATTTCTACACACATTTATGTGACCGATGTCGGTCGCCTAGTGACCGACATCGGTCACTGTCCCATTCCGGGGCCGAACCCAAAACGGCCCGCAAAACCCCTTTTTTTCTATTTCTCCCCTTTTACCCACAAGAAAACCCTAAAAACCTACCCACCCTGCCGTTTTGGCCTAACTAGCCTACCTACCCACTCCATTTTACAAATTACCTCCATTCATTCCTTATTTTATTAAATTTAGGATTCCTACCCAAAACCCACATCTAAGTTAAACTCATTAAATTCACATAGGTAGGAGCTCAGAGCCTACCGGTACGACTACACGTCATCGTGGTGGGATAGGTGGCGGTGGTCCAGCTGGTCCAGCACCTCCTGCTCCTCCTGGCTGTGCCATGGCCCCAAATCTCCTCAGCTGGGTTCTCCACCAATCAAACTCTGCCTCCTGATCGCTGGGGTCTACCAACCACTCACTCCTCCACTCAAATAATGCCACCTCAGCCCACAAACTCAACAAAATCACTTCACACCTCAGACAAGACTAAATTTGGGCACTCAAATTCACAAAGTGACAATGACATGCCGTATTTTTCTTTTTATAGGTTTTGGCCTATAACCGATACCGGTTATTTTGCGCCCTAGAATACCGGTATCGGTCTTCTAACCGATATCGGTCACACATAACCGATATCGGTTATTTACTTCCTTCACCTAACTCCCACCCTTATCCACCAATCTCCACTTTTTCCCCCATCACCTACCCCTGGCTTTGCTGACTAGCCTTATTTTGACCTCAATCAGGCCTGACCCAAGGCCGCACCCAACCAATCAGGCCCGACCTAAGGCCAACCAACCAATCAGGCCCGACCCAAGGCCGCAACCCAACCAATCAGGCCCGACCCAAGGCCGCAACCAACCAATCAGGCCCAACCCAAGGCCGCAACCAACCAATCAGGCCGACCCAAGGCCGCACCCAACCAGGCCTGACCTAAGGCCACACCCAACCAATCAGGCCCGACCCAAGGCCGCAACCAACCAATCAGGCCCGACCCAAGACCCAACCAATCAAGCCGCAACCCAACCAATCCCGACCCAAGGCCGCAACCAACCAATCAGGCCTGACCCAAGGCCGCAACCAACCAATCAGGCCCGACCCAAGGCCGCAACCACCCAATCAGGCCCGACCCAAGGCCGCCCTCAACCAATCAGGCCTGACCCAAGGCCCTCACTAATCAATCGGCCCGACCCAAGGCCACACCAATTAAGTACCTCGACCCAAGACCCACAAATTACAATTTTATCCACCCATCATGTAGCTTTTTGTTCAATCAGGCTCACCTGTTCGTGTTTTAGCATGATTAGGATACTTGACTTGATCAGTCGACCAACTTTGCCTAGACCGAGACCGTGACGTTTATCTCAACCAAACCAACCATTTGGTACTGCCGAACATGCCTAAACGTTCCTGTACCTTACCCGTTATATCCCCTGGAGCTACTTCCTATGCCTTGGATACCAGGATTATATCAACCTTGTTTGGATAAACTATCGACCTTTGCCTATGTATTGCTTGTTTGCTCTTCAAATCATGTACCCTGGTCGCACTACTGCATTTCAACGTGCATCTGCTTCCTTGAACTTACCCCACCATCTTACCATCATCTCAACACCATTCACCCTTTATCAACCCTATCCCTGATTTCACGTCGCCTCAATCTGTGATAGATTTGAGGGGGATTACCTATACCCTTAACTGGAGTAACCACTTCTTATTAATTGTCAGTGCAGCTTTACAAGACAAGCTACACGACAACAAGGGGCTAATGTAGACACCAAATTTGTGTCTTACGACACCCTGTGCCCCGCATCTCATTTCGCAACCTAACCTCACCACCTAAACCTTGCACAATTATTTATTAATTACCTTATAATTAATAAATCCACATCTCCAAACCTGCCACCTCATTTCGCCACCTCATCATGACCTAGCCCTAACCCTAAACTAACCTAATTAAGACCTATAACTTGGTCTACATCCACACCCATGACTAATTACCCCTCACCCGCACCAAAACCAACCTAATAATGACTTGACCAAGCCCACAACTAATCCCTCGGGAGAAAAGGAGGGAAAGTTGGCTATTTTACTAAAAATAGCCCACTTTGACTTAACCGACATCGGTTCCTACTCGACCGCCGTCGGTTACGTAACCGCCATCGGTTCCCTGTAAATGACCTCCCCCAACCAAAAACAAAGGATCTGGAATTCATTGGAAAGATCCGGAATTCACTTGGCAGAGCAGAGACAAGTGAAGAAAAGAGAAGAGTTTGCAGAGAAGGACATCGAGCCCAAGACTGCAACTGAGTAACTAGAGCACAGTGACACTCATCCAAGCATTGGGAGAGAAGATAGCTCATCTTTGATTGTCAGATCATCCCACCTGAGCCCTGCCTTCACCATCACAGTCCTTGGACCTGTATCTTCATCAGGAACTAGTAAGTAGTGTCTTGTACGTTCTTTTAATAACATTTCTTGAACTTCTGAATCACAGTAATTATAAGTCTACTCCTAGATCTACTACCCGGTAACACCCTACATCTAACTATCATTCCTCTACCCTTACATTGCCCCAAGAACAGCCTCCATACTCTCTGAGTCTTCTCCATCACCCCATTGCTTATCCCTAATCATTTACCAGCCTTATAAACACCATAGCCACCTCATAGCCAACCTTCATTAAAAGCCCCTAAATCACTGCCCCTACCGATATCGGTTATCAGCAACCGGTACCGGTGTATAACCGCAGTCGGTTGTACAGTGACCGGCATCGGTCACTGTGACTCAAACCAAAACCAGCCTTTCCTCTATTGCTTTTAACAAGGTAATTAAATTGTAATTTTGCAATAACTTCTTTGTTAGAATTTGTGTTAATTCGTATTAAGAGGGGAACTGACCACCTTCGAAAGGAAGTCTAATATTTCCTGGGCCCAAGGCAGTTCCCTCATTTATTGTCTAACTAAAATCTGGTGGTCTTGTATTCTTACTTGCAGGTAGTCCTTCCTAGACAAAAAGGAGTTCTTCGCAATCGATCTGATCTCTTTCTACGGTACGCGCACACCCTCCCAACATTCAACAGGTATTCCTCCTAGCCCTAACCCTTATCTGTTTCTCAAGAGACGAATCTTGCATGTGGAGAAGTAATTTAGGAAATGAAACTTGTGTTAGGGTGCTTCCTTGTTGACAAAATATTGTTTGTAAAGATATAGAAGAATGTAATCTCTTCCAAAGGCTAGCTCGATATGAATTTCTTGTGTAAATTCAAATTTTGATGGCTAGTAGGAATTTCCCGAAGTCTCCAAGGAGGATACAAAATTTGTTTGTAAATTTATAAGTTCTAGAATGTGGAAAAGATTTACGAAGCCCGTAGTAAATATTTCTTAGCAATTTTGGGCTGATGAAACTCATTTGATCAATAATAATATAGATAATATTTTTAAGTGACTCTAAAAAAGATGACAGTGCATGGCCATGAAGGGGTTTTATTTATTTTATACGAATAAAAAGGTCTACATGTTAGGTTGTAGAGCCTGTTTTGATGTGTGAAAGTGTTGAAGACTGTACACTTTTCATGTAAATTTTTTTAGGGGTAAATTTTTTTGGCCTCGAAAAAATGCACTCAAAATATCAAGAAACATGCTTTTCTTATATGGGCGATTTTTTTTACCCATAGGTTTATGGGACGGGTTTTTCCCATGGTTTTGATACCCACGGTTTTGTAAAACTATTTAAGCAGTTATCTATTTATATGGTTTTATGCATATGATAGAATTATGAAGAACATTGCAGATGTGCTTTGAATTCAGCTGTGAATTCTGTAGAGTTTGTTGAGCATAGCTCCAAACGGATCTGGGTATTGTATTAAGAGAGCGGTGGCTTGTAATAAAATCTGAGCAAGTGATTCTTGGTGGACGTAGCCCAAATTGGGTGAACCATGTTAAATACTGTCTCTTTGTGTTGTGTTATTTTATTCTACAATTTTATTTGAGATCTGTAATAATTTCTGCATATTAGTTTCTACTGTTGCGATTCTGTGAGGGATTACTCCGCATATTTTATTCCTTATTTCCTAACAATTGGTATCAGAGCCTGGTTTGGTTTGTTGAAGTGTTGAATCACAGGGAAAGTTTTTTAGCTTGAGTGGGAGCTATGGCAGATGATGGAAGATCTAGGGTTGATAAATTTAATAGGCAAAATTTTTGTCTTTGGAAGATGCAGATGGAAGATTACCTTTATCAGAAGGATCTTTATACTCTGCTGTCTGAGAAGGTGAACAAACCCTCGAGTATGACAGATGTGGAATGGGATTTGTTGGATTAGAAGACACTTGGAATGATCTGGTTGTGTCTTGCATCTTCGGTATTATTTAATGTTTCAAAGGAAAAGACTACAAAAGATCTAATGGATGCATTAGGGAAGTTGTATGAAAAACCCTCTGCCTCTAATAAGATATTTTTAATGAAAAAGTTGTTTAATATGAAGATGTATGAGAATAGTTCAGTAGCAGATCATTTAAATGATTTTAATATGGTTGTGAATATGCTAGCTTCAGTTACAATAGAATTTGATGAAGAAGCTAGGGATTTATTAATTCTGTGCTCTTTACCTGAGAGTTGGAATAGCCTGGTAATGGCGGTAAGTAACTCGATTCCAGCTAACTCAAAGTTGAAGTTTGAGGATGTTGTAGGGGTGATTCTAAGTGAGGAAATGCGAAGAAAAATATCTGGGGAATCTTCTACTTCAGGGAATGCTTTGACAGTGGAAACTAGAGGGAGACAGAAGAATAGAGGAAACCGTGGAAAATCAAAAGATCGGGCAAGGTCAAAATCTAAGAACAAGATTGTATGCTGGAGTTGTGGAAAGCCTGGGCATGTAAAGAAGGACTATTGGGAGCTTCGGGATAAGAAGAAACAATAGGAAGAAAACAAGGAGACAAATGTGGCAACGGGTAATGTATGTCAGGATGCTTTGATTCTTTCTTTGCACAATACTAATGAATCCTGGGTTTTAGATTCAGGGGATTCTTTCCATGCTTCTCCACATAGGCATTATTTTCTTGATTATGTTCAAGGAGATTTTGGGCATGTATTTCTTGGTGATGATGAGCCTTGCAGCATAGTTGGAAAAGGTTTTGTTTAGGTTAAGATGTAGAATGTGAATACTTGGCTATTGAAGGATGTCAGACATGTGCCTACATTAAGACGAAATTTGATATCGGTAGGGCATTTGGGAAGTGATGGTTATACTATGATATTTACAGTGGACTCTTAGAAGGTTACAAAGGGTGCTCTTGTGGTGGCAAGAGGTAAGAAGGTTGGAACCTTGTATTTAACCACTTATAGCACTAATGTTTGTAATCTTGTGGCTTCAGAAATAGATACAACATTGTGGCACTATAGGCTCGGTCATATGAGCCATAAGGGCATGGAGATCATAAAGAAGGATTTACCCGGATATACAAAAACAAATTTGGAGTTATGTGAGGACTGCATATATGGGAAATAGAAGCGAGTAAGGTTTCTCAAGGTTGGACCTACAAGGAAAGAGAGTAAGTTAGAGCTGGTGCATTCTGATGTGTGGGGGCTAGCTCAGGTATCATCTCTTGGGGGTTCAAGTTATTATGTTACTTTTATTGATGATGCAACAAGGAAAGTTTGGGTTTATTGTATTAGAAACAAATCTGATGTATTTGACAATTTTGTTAAATGGAAGGCCTTGGTAGAGAATGAAACAGGTCTTAAGCTAAAATGTCTTAGGTCAAATAATGGAGGGGAGTATTGCAGCAATGAATTTGATGATTATTGTTCTAAGAATGGAATCCGAAGGCAAAAGATGGTTCCAGGAACTCCGCAACAGAATGGGGTATCAGAAAGGATGAACAGAACAATAATGGAACGTGCTAGGAGTAAGAGGTTACATGTAGGACTGCCTCTTTCTTTTTGGGCAGAAGCTGTGAGCATAGCTGTGTACTTGATAAATAGAGGACCCTCAAGTGCTTTGGATAGAGGCATACCTAAGGAGGCTTGGTATGGTAAGAAAGTTGATTATTCATTTCTTAGAGTCTTTGGATGTTAGGTGTTTGTTCACATAGACAAGGATGATAAGACTAAGCTAGAGGATAAATTAGAAAAATGTACTTTCATTGGTTATGGTGGTGATGACTTTGGATATAAATGTTAGAGTATTAAAGACAAGAAAATCATTCAATCTAGGGATGTGGTCTTTAATGAGAAAGTCATGTATAAGCAGAAGTTGTAGGAAAATAGGGAAGAATCCAAGAAAGAATATGCAGTGGTAGAGGATCTTATGGATGGGAAAGTGACACATGAATCAGTTCAGGAACCCCCTCAACAGGAACCCCAAACTCCTATATTGAGGAGGTCTTCTAGGGTAAGAAAAGAACCTGAACATTTTTCTCCTTCTCTTTATTATTTATTACTCACTGATAGTGGAGAACCAGAGAGCTTTGATGAAGCAATGTAGGTAGATGCCAAGAAGAAGTGAGAGAAAGCCATGGATGAGGAGCATCAGGATCTCATGGAGAACCAGACATGGGATTTGGTAAAGCTACCCAAAGGAACAAGAGTATTATAGAACAAGTGGGTGTTCAGAATCAAAGAGGAAGAAGGAGGCAAGAAAAGATACAAGGCCCGGTTGGTATTCAAGGGGTTTGCATAGAAAAAATGTATAGATTTTGATGAGATTTTTTCTCCTGTAGTAAAAAATGACTTCTATTAGAACTGTTCTAGGAATAGTTGCAGTAGAAGACTTGCACTTAGAATAGCTTAATTTAAAGACTACATTTCTCCATGGTGATTTGGAGGAGGAACTATATATGCAGCAACCAGAGGGCTATGAGGTCAAAGGTAAAGAGGAGATGGTGTGCAAACTGAAGAAGAGCTTGTATGGCCTGAAACAAGCTCCACATCAATGGTATAAGAAGTTTGATAGCTTCATGATGGAGCAAGGTTATATCAGATTTCATTCTGACCATTGTGTGTATACAAATAAATTTGAGGATGGAAGTTATATTATCCCGTGTTTGTATGTTGATGACATGTTGGTGCAGGTAAAAACATGCAGGAAATAAAAGTACTCAAGAAGCAACTAAGTGAATCCTTTGCTATGAAGGATTTGGGTGCAGCCAAACAAACCCTTGGTATGAGGATATCTTGGGATAGGAAGGAATGGAAGTTGACTTTATCTCAAGAAGAGTACATTAAGAAGGTCTTGGAGAGGTTTAATATGCAGGATGATAAACCGGTTGGGACTCCTCTAGTAGGCCATTTCAAGTTATCAAAGGAGCATTGTCCCAAGACAGAGCAGGAGAGGAACCAAATGTCCAAGGTACCTTACTCATCAGCAGTTGGAAGTTTGATGTATGCTATGTTGTGTACTAGGCTTGATATTTCCCATGCAGTTAGAGTTGTGAGTAGATTTATGAGTGATCTAGGTAAAGAGCATTGGCAAGCAGTAAAGTGGATCCTTCGGTATTTGCGAGGGACCATGGGGACAATTTTGTGCTATATTGGATCAGACACCACTTTACATGGTTATGTAGATTCAGACATAGCTGGAGATGTAGACAACAGGAGGAGCATGACAGGTTATATTTACACTGTAGGTGGGACAAAAGTGAGCTGGATTTCACGACCACAGAAGCTAGTGGCTTTGTCAACCACGGAGGCTGAGTATGTTGCTGCCATAGAGGCAAGCAAAGAGATGATTTGGTTACAACAATTGCTTGAGGAGTTGGGGCATAAGTAGGAGGAATGTAATCTGCATAGTGATAGTCAGAGTGCTATACACCTAGCTAAGAACTCTTCTTTCCACTCTAGGACAAAGCATATACAATTAAGGTACCATTTCATCAGGACAACTTTGGAGGAAGAGAAGTTGAAGTTGGAGAAGATTCATACCAATCAAAATACTGTAGACATGATGACCAAGGTGGTCACAAGGGAAAAACTAAAGTTGTGTTCAACTTTGGTTGGTCTTCACAGAAACTAGTGAAGGGTCGAGAAACTTGCTCAGAGGAAAACTAGTCTCCAAGTGGGAGATTGTTAGGTTGTGGATCCTATTTTGATGTGTGAAAGTGTTGAAGACTGTACACTAAGAGTATTGTATAGTTTTGGGGCGCAACCCCTGAAAAAAAAAATTTAGGCGTAAATTTTTTTGGCCTCAAAAAAATGCACCCGAAATATTGCAACATGCTTTTCTTATATGGGCAATTTTTTTGACCCATATGTTTATGGGATGGGTTTTGCCCATGGTTTTGATACCCATGGTTTTGTAAAACTTCTTAAACAATTGTCTATTTATATGGTTTTATGCATATGATAGAATGTATGAAGAACATTGCAGATGTGCTTTGAATTCGGTTGTGAATTCTGTAGAGTTTGTTGAGAATAGCTCCAAATGGATCAGGGTGTTGTATTAAGAGAATGGTGGCTTGTAATAAAATTTGAGCAAGTGATTCTTGGTGGACCTAGCCAAAATTGGGTGAACCACGTTAAATACTATCTCTTTGTGTTGTGTTATTTTATTCTACAATTTTATTTGAGATCTGTAATAATTTCTGCATATTAGGTTCTACTGTTGCGATTCTGTGAGGGATTATTTCGCATATTTTATCCCTTATTTCCTAACACTTGCGTGGATTGTAGATGCGAAAATTTTGAATGCTGAAATAATGATGAAGGAAAGTAAAAGGAGTGGCGAGAGAGATGTGGTGGATGCAGATGTGAATGAATCCCTGAATTTATGTATTAGATATGATTTTCTTGTGTCATATGTTCCTTGAATTATTAATATAAATGTAGGTATATGGGATTTTTTCACCCAGTGGTGTTGTATGATATCAAGAGCTAGTATTTATTTTGAAGACAAAGGAAATGTGGAAGATGCTTGTGTGGCCTGCATGTTGTTGAAATTTATTTCTTCCTTATTCACCTCGATGAATGGTGGACCATTTATCTGCAAATGAGGGGGAACATCATGAATGTTCCAATTATTTTGGTGGTCAAATTCTCAATTTCCTAACATTTCAAGACTGTTTAGACCTGTGGTGTTTCTCAGACAAATTTGTGCCAAAACCTTTAATTCATGCAAATGTTCCTGTTGAAGAATGTTTTTGATTTTAGAGTCAGATGCACTATCTTTAGAATGCCCAATGTTGTGGTAAAGTGCAAAACATGCCATGGTTTATAGTTGTGTTTAAACAAGTTTTAAGTACAATTGATTTTAGGAGGTTGAGCCAATTTCATAAAAAATATTTAGAAAAAAAATTGTATAAAAGGAGTTATGAGTCGCTAAAAAGTGTCAAAAGATGTTGAATCCCAAGCCAAAAAATCTACAAATTTTTGGTGGACCAAAAATTTTTTTAGGCATGAACACAGTTTCCATTTATCACATGTATGGTACTTGTTGTAGCTCTAATATCGAGTAACTGAATAAGAGAAAGAGATTCCATGTTTGCAAGATGGATCCTATATGCATTCAAGAAAAGGGTAGTTTATTATACTTGGGTATCATTTTCAATGACCTGTCTCAAAATATTCTTTCCAAAATTTAATGAAACAAATGAATTTCTGGCAGCATAACAAGTGGA